>OY735202.1:69596536-69761536 GCA_963457665.1 Thysanoteuthis rhombus | reverse complement strand
TCAATCGATACAACCTGCACAGGTGGTACATACAGTAAGTCTGACCTCCTTGAAAACTGAAGAGATCTAGTTTGATGTTGATGGTTTCTAACCATATTCTCGGATATAAGCACAGACAGTGACGGATTGTCTGTCCCCTTGCTTGAACTTTAGTCAGGTTTTCCCTTATTTAGTCCCACTGCCACACCCTTCCTTGAATAGATTAGAGTGACCGACGGTGAGTAGCATATCACTATATTATCGATAATGAAAAAAATGAAGCCCAGACAGAGATGAACAAAATTGCTCTAATTTGAGCACCAAAATTTATTAGTTTCTCTCTAAGTATATTTATTCATCAGTCTAAAGTTACTATAAGTGTAACTGGCTTTGCCCTTACAGCCAATTGAATTCCCTTGCTTAGAAATAACTAAGAAAAATCCAGATTGATACACAACAATATAGAACAAATCAGACCCAAGGTCTCATTTCATTAGGCCCAACGACTTAATTGAATATATGATGTGGCATACAACGTTTTCTTCATCGATTCTTGGTTAGCGAACGATGAAATCCAGTACTGACCAAGTACACTAAGATCAAAATAGAGGAGACTGAACTGGAGAAAGTAGACCAATATATCTACCTAGGACAATGGAGCTCCATGAGACTCGAAAAAAGGAGAAATCAAGCAAAAAATCACCCGAGGATGGCAAGCCTTTGGTAGGGCAATCTCAACTTACAAAAACTAGAAGATCCCATTAATCCTAAAAAGAAGAGTGTACAACCAATGCATCCTCCAAATAATCACTTACGGAGCTGAAACATAGAACCTAACCAAGAGAAACACCCACAAATCGAGAATCATGCAACGTACATATGAAAGAATTATGCTCAACCTCACATGGAGAGACCATAGGACAGTAAGATACATCTGGGAGAAGATAGAAGTCCGAGACATCAACGAATCTATTAAAAAACTCAAATGGCAATGGGCTGGCCATGTTGCAAGAATGGTAGACAACTGATGGAAATCACGACTCACGACATGGATCCCCAGAGATCACATACGCAACTGAGGCTGGCAGAGAACGAGGTGGAGAGATGAGCTAGATAAGTTCAGAAAGTACTGGCTCCTCGACGCTTACGATAAAGAAGTGGGCGAATCCCGGTGAAGGTCCATATCCAATGAGGGACGTGAGATGATTGATGATAATGATGATATTAAGTCTGTTTATAGGTCAACACTGACAGCCATTTGCTGTCAGTTTTGATCACAGGAAACACAATTTTTAAACACTATCAAATGACTATAGTTCAAAATATTGCCCGATCAACCAGTGAAGTTAACAACATTCTCTCTTTGTTTGTTAGTGTCTGTGTGTGTCTATACATGCGGTGGAATGTCTCCGGGTTTTCCTGTTAACATTTTCAGGATGATAGCCATTGAGATGTGCATGAGTACACCTCTAGTCATCATCTTAATCTTTTTTTTTTCCCGTTTTTTCTTTCGGTGTTTTTTATGGTCTCTGTAGTCATTCTCGGATCAGCAATGTCTAAATCTTGGGCAGGTATTTTCCAGATAATTTTTGTATCTATGATCTATTTTTAGGATAATTTTAGATTGATGATCTATCCTTTTTAGATAATTTTAGATAGGTCTGCTTTTTAAGTAATATTGAATAATTCTTTGGAAAATGATTTTTTTTCTGTAATTTTTTTTATGCTACATACGAATGTTTTCTTCTTCTTTCTCCCTTTTGCCCTGTTTCTCCTTTGATTCTGTTGCTCTGTCATTCTCTTTTTTCTCCCCTTCATTTCCGTTTTTTTTTCTATTTCTGACCTTTTCTCTATCTTTTTCTCCAATTTTTTCTTCGTTTTTCCTTTCTTTCTCCCTTTGTTTTTTTTTCTTTTTCTTCCCTTTCTCTTTCTCCTTCCCTTTTCCCGCCATTTAATTTACTTATCTTTTTTTCCCCTTTGTTTTTCTTCTTTGATTGATTTTTTTCTTTTCTTTCACCCTTTTCCTCTCTTCATTTTCCTCCATTGTTCCTTTCTTTCTCTTTTCTTCTTTCTTTTCTCTCATTCTCTCTCTTTTCCCTTTATCTCTTTCTTTTATTTTCCCTCTCTCTCACTCTCCCTCTTTCTATGTCCTTATTTCTCTCATTTTTTCTTCATCTATTCTTTCCCTTTGCTCTTTCTCTGTTTTCTTTCCCTCTTTATTTTCTTTCTTTTATCATTTTTCCTTTAAGTCTCTCCATTCTCCCTCTTTCCCTCAATGTTTTTTCTGCCTTTTGTCTCCCCCCCTCTCTCTCTTTTTATCTGCCATTTCTCTTTTTTTTGTCTTCCTTTCATTATTTTTTTTATTCAATGGCATCCTCCGACAGTCACATCACTCAAGCACCGTTGGGAGGATATTATCACAACTGCACATCCTGCTGTTTTCTAAGTACTTATTTGCCATATGATGACAACTTGGACCATTGTAACTTCTATAGAGCAGGCACTTTGCCGTAGCGTGTTGGTAAACAAGCTCGTCTGGTAGACCTATTATCTTTTTATTGAGTTTTGTCTTTGCTCATTTGCCTTACTTCGGTGAATACCTATCCCCGCTGACTAAACACTGATGGAGTTCCTCTGAACTCGACGAAGTCTGGACTCACGCAGAGCCAATCTTTGGAATTTGACAATTCTTTTGGAACGTATAAAAATCATAACTCTTATTTCATCATCATCATCATCATCATCATCGTCGTCGTCGCCTCCTCCGCCTCCTCCTCCTCCTCATCATCATCATCATCATCATCATCATCATCATCCTTTAAGCGTCTGTTGTTGGACATAGACCTTCCCGAAGATAAGCCAGACTATCAAGGGCCAGTACTTTCAAAACCTATTCAGTTCATCAAACCATCTAATTTTATACCAGTCCCAGTTTGATATATGATCTCTGGGGATCCATTTTGTGAATTATAATATACAGCAGTCCTCAGAGATTTTTGCAATATGACCATCCCACTGCCAATTGTTTTTGAATGGATTCTATATTTCTGACTCCCGTTTTTTCTCTGATAGTCTATGCTGTCTTGTAAGCCTTGGTGAGCCTTCGGTGAAAACGAAAGCAAAGAAACGAGAAAATCCCATTAGATATTTTAATCAGCAGAATGCTTACATCAAAATGGATGAGCTCATTGCTACGGACTGAAAAAACAGAAACAAAATCACGCAGTCCGATATGTAAGTGAATATATGTCATCAGTGCTTTGTGTAGAATGTTGGTTTGAAAGCCAATATCACAATCCATTGCAAATGAATTTGATCCCCCCGAAGACTCCCATTAATGTGTCACGCACACAAGCCGCATGAATGGAGCTCTAGGGCTGAAAACTTCAATATTTACTCCTTGTTACGTCCAGAGGAAAGTTTTGTTTAACCCTAACATTTTTTAAAATGAATTTACAACGTAATTTTACGCCAAATTAATCTCTCAATTTGTGTCTGCTAGTGCTAACCATTCTTTCTTTGGAAACTGAAACATTTTTGGCGATTGCATGAACAAGAAAAGGATGACAGAATAGTGATTCCTAATTGATCACCCCCAACACGGTATGCTGCCAAAAATTTAGTAACATTACGGTTGAAATTGATCGACTAACCTGACCTGTTTTTTTAATTAATCAAATGTAATATTATTTTCCTTCTCATATCTATCGTTCTCCCTTGATGAATGAATTTGATGAGATTATCGAATAATCTTTACTGTCGGTAATCCTTCTGTATCAAAGTGGGCAAGTCAGAGGAGAAAAAAATGAATGAAAATATATTCCCCATAGGAGTGCTTGAAATTTGTTGTTGTTTTTTTTCATTTTTGAATGAAATAATTTCTGTCTCATAGAAACTAAAAGAGAATAGTGCTTTTCGTTGTTTTCAGAACGGCGCTCTAAAAATGGAGGCCGTGCCGATAAATATCAAGCTGAGTATTTTAATCAAATTTCGCAACTGTTTACAGAGAAAACAAATCGAATGAAAACAAACAAACCACAGAAAATTGGGTCTTATGGGAAACAATCAGGAATTAAATTCCTTTCGATTTCAATTTGGATTTTTGGGAGGACTCTGCTTTTTTTGAGTTGAACATTCGAGTTTATTGCAATTTTTATATAAACATGTCGTTTGGCAGCATGCAACATTGGCAGCATTCCATGTTTGGTGTGGTCAATTAAAAAATGAGAAAATGGTTGATAAGTTACTTCCCTCGCTTTTCTGTTGTGATGATCATTAAAAAACGTCTGAGTTTTCATTGAACAAACATGAATGGTGCCAGACACAAACCTGAAGTCAAATTCAGCATATATATATATATATATATATATATATATATATATATATATATATATATATATATATATATATATATATATATATATATATATATATATTTATATATATATTGTAAATTGAACCCATTACTAAAATCTTATTTGGGAGGGGTTTAGATAAAATAAAACCAACTTTTATTCTATACATAATAAGGAGTAATTTTTAAAATTTTACCCCCTCTAGCTCCATTGGTGTGGCCTTTACGTGCAACACGTACATAGATGGATCGCTGGCCAGCCAGCCAGACAGACTCATTTGAAAACCGAAGAAACCTTTGGTGTCAGTGCCATTAGATGTATTCTAACAAGCATTAGAACACGATGTCTGTCTATAAACTAACCGGTTGCGTGTGGTTACCTGGTCGGCGGTCAGATGTCATCGAGTGAGATTGTGTACTGTGCGATAGATTCATTCATAATGACCAAGGAAGTCTTTCTTCATGTCTGGTGCAGGGTTTAATGGTGAAACAACATATCACCGAGGTCTGTCATTCCTCCACAGTTCAGATTTAGATCCCTGAGGTTTTTGGTGTCCTTCTAGGGGATTCATAACAGTTTTTGCGTTCTGTGAGGTACTAGGTCTACACTCAAAATGGACTGATTTTCAGAATTGCTCTTTATCCATATCTGTTGGGAGAAGTGGATTCATGTCAATCCTAAGGTCTTTAATGCAAAGTGAACGCCTGTTGTTCTAGCCATATTTAGAATTCGCTTCATCTTTTCCCTATTCCGTGTGGTTGGCCTTGTTGCCTATCATCAGGCTGTTCACACTCCTTCATCTTGGTAGCAGGTAGGTATCACGAATCTTCCTTTAAAAAGAAAAGGAATAATCATTTGCTGTCTTGAAAAACTAACTTAATTCTTGATCACCTGCAGATATCGAAGCAACAAATAACTCAAAGAATCAAATAGGTCTTGTTAGTAATCCAATTGAAACCGTTACGTGGCGAACATCTTTTGAGGGTAGGATATATTAGGGGTCATCAATTAAACAGGTAGAAAAAAGTGTGATCAATGAATAGAATACTTCTCCCGTCTTTTGTTGGGTCATTGAAAAATTTTCAAGTATTAAATATGATCGTTATTGGACATAAACTAATGTGTTTAATTATCAATCACAAACATGGGTTCAGTCTGTACCTGCGATATATGAATACATAGTTAGTCAGCCAGACTCACTTTAAAACTGATGAAACCTGTGTTGAAGTTTTTTGATTTGAATAGATCCTAAATTTCCTCAGACTTTTCTTCAAAGAGAAAATAAATCGGTATTTACAAACGAATCAGGGGATTTTTTTTTTATCATCCCATAATTTGAAGCAAGATTGTTAAGGTTTCATAGAGGGTCATATCATGAGAGTACCATGAAGTTTGGCTTCGAAAAGTTTCTCGTCTAGACTACTTGCCAACCATAGCTAAAGAGCCCAGTCTTTACTACTATTTGCCTGTAACCTGATGGAGGAAGGAGAGATGGGTTCATTCCTTCACAAAGACATTAATGTGCATTGGGAATAATCATGCTCCACATCATACGGAGATACAACAAGATAGCATAGTAAATTAGAGAAAAAAATCCATTAGAAAATTCAAGTAGCGATGGACTGGTCATGCTGCAAGAAGTCAAACAACTGCTGGACACCACGACTTATACCGTGGATCTCCGGAGATTACATACAATGGCGATCGGCGGCAAAAAGTAAGATGGCTTGACAAACGAGAGTTCAGAAACTATTAGCTGCGTCATGCTCACGATCGAGTGGTCTTGCGAATCTCAGGAAAGGTCTATGTCCAACGATGGACGCCAAAAGGCTGATGATTATGATGATCACTAATTATCTCAGTCTGAGATTGAACTCAGCCTCACAATTTCAATCTCCGTGCCATTAACTGCTTGACCACTCAGTGACAGACATATCAAAGCTTATCAAAGAGAATAAGGACTTTGTAGCGAACTATCAGGTAAACATCATTGATAGTGCTCAAAGATGAGCCGATCATCTCCCCTGTATCATGCAACTTGAAAACGATAAAGGCTCAAGTGATCCATAAGTCAATCAAGGATCAATCCGAAAGAAACGATTGGTCAATCTGATTGATCTCTGTTTCAAGGCATCATTAAAACTCTCAATTAATGATCCGCTCAGAAACCGTGTATCTGTTTAAAATTGAAGCCTTTTCCAATTAGTGTTGACTGATACTCAATAAGGAGTCTGATTGCTTCAAAGACTTGTCAGGCCAGAGATAATCGCTTGTCCAACTTCCTGTTTCATCTTTAACTGAGATTTTTTTCCTCTGGAGGACACAGGCTTGAATCTCAGTTTCTGCTAAATGATCCCTATGAAAAACAAAAGCAAAAACAACGTATCGTACAACTCGTCTTTTCAAAGTAGGGTCGAGCGGGAACCCTTTGTGGGTTGCGTTCAAAATTTCCTGAGGGTCACAACATTATTCTGATTATCTTTTAAAGAATAATTATATAACTAGAAGACATTTTGTCATTGTCAGGGAGAGTAAGTGTGCTTGGATCCGACCCGAAATGTGATCAGTTCTTCTGTAGCGTATTGTCATCAAAATTTATTTAAAATCTTTGGAGATATCATCTGGATAGGAAAAATTTTTCAGTAATATTATGTGGTTTTGGTGTATAACTACGACGTATTGAAGATGAACTCTGCATGGATCCACAGAAGAATTTGATTAGTTTTCCCATGTTCTATAGTCCACATCTCCATTGGATTTCATAGAAATTCATTGATAACTTTTGGAGATATTGTGTGAAGAGCCATGAGCATGTATATAAATGGGATTGGAAAAAAGAGAAAAATATCTCTCAATCATGAAGACATTCCTGGACCCGAAATAACACTGCCTATTTATTATCCCATACCCCTGCCCTTCACGCATTTTCATTGAAATCCATTCGGAGATATCGTGTGGAAAGACTGGAATGTTGGCGATATATTGTGGTTTTACATATAATTACGTCGTAGAGAAAGTAATTGAGTATCGATCCACTCCAAAATTGGATCAATTCTCGCGTAGTCAATTGTGCTACCTTCTACAAAATCAGATCGAAATTCATTGTTATTTTTTCGAGATATTTTGCAGACGGAAAAAATTCAATAGTACAAGGTTCGGGCATATAACTAGGACAAAGAGGCTGTAATTGATCATGGATCCGCTCCAAGATTCAATCAGATCTTCCATAGCCTATTGCCTATCCGTCTACAAAATGTCAAAGAAATTAATTGAGAAATCTCAAGATATCATGTAGACGAACAAGAAGCGGCGATATTAGGTGGTCTCTACAAATAACTACGACGTAGGGGAGAAACTTGTGCATGGATCTACTCAAAGATTTAATCAGTTCTCTTGTAGTTTATTGGCCGCCCCACCACAGGATTCCATAGGAATTCGCTGATCACCTTTGGGATAATTATTTTGAAAGTTACAAGTGTGCAGATAGATGTAATTTAATCTAATTTCTTTTGCTACTCTCGCAGATATCGTGTGGACAGACCATTGAAATGATGATCAAACACGGCTTGGTATACACCTCATTGACAGAGACTAACAATAAATGAGGGACTGAGAAAAAGATTCGTCTCACCATGGAGGTTCTTAACAGGAAAAAGTTAGTGGTGCCCTTGCTTACAAGAATGAATAACACAAGCATTTGTGTGGAGTTGCCTGCCATAATTGTTATCTTGAATAATTTCCCGCCTATCATACGAAACTACAGTTTCAGAGTATTTCAGTTACTTCGCGTTTACAATTTAGAAGCTTCGTAACTAAACTTAGATAATTCTCAAAATTAAATGTCAATGGATATATATTCTTGAAACCAGAAAAAAAGATTTACGATATAAAATGTTTTATTTATTTTTATCTGATTTGTTGAGAACTGCTGATCCCAAAAAACCATCAAATTCAACAATGCAAAGCCAGGCAATGCCAACAATGGCATAGACAAAAAGTTTTTTTCCCTCAATTGTACTAAGATGAAGCAGTTTCTCCTTGTGAAAAAAGATTCAAATTCTTTTGATAGTCGGAAGCAATTTTCTCTCGTCATTGTTTTATATAAGATTGACTTGAATACGGGTATTCTCCACTCTCCTGTTCGCTTTTCAAAAATCTGCTTCAGACCACTCTGCATTTACGGTAGGCTTGGATAATCAGAAGTTTCTGCCACTATCCAAAATGGCATAACACCAAGAAACAATCACCATTAAACCAGATGATACATTCAGGGGGCGTTCCCGGACCTAAAAATAAACTCATTTGTCTGCCAGCCTCAATGTTGGAGGTCGAAGTTCGTAGTCTACTATGGCTGACGTGAAAGGCTTGAATTATGCCAGTATTCTCACTCATTTCTATCTGCAATGAAAATCGACGCTTCTTTGAAAGAGGAAAATTTCATATCAGGACGAATTTTCAATTTTTTTTCATTTGCCAATTGATTATATTGAATTTTGTACGATAGTTTTTGTTTCATTTTTGATGCAACCATTATTATTTTTACGGGGATTAGCTTAGAAATTCAATTGGAAACATAGTTTCATTAGAGACACAAAAGTAGACAAATACTGTCAAAAATGTATATAAGCGTCGCAGTTTCTCAACAGAATCCATTTTTTCTCCTTGTTCTATCATATCCTTCTTTTGAAAGTAGCGTAATCAAAATCTTTCAAATTAGCTTAAAATCTTACGAAATAGCGTAATCACACGCCTTCTAAGAAGCGTAATCAAAATCCAACGAAAAACGTCTGTGCAAAATGAAGTCTAAAAGTTAGTGGAAATAATGTGAAAATCCCAAAGTCTTGTTTGTTCAATCGATCATTCCTAATATTTTTTAATTTTTTTTTCAAAGGATTTTTCCCCAACCAATTGATTGATTATCTCCCTTTCCTTTCCTTGCGCTCGCAGGCGTTCTTGCTTCTCTTCGCCGTTACATCCGCTACTTTCACTTTCACTTTCACACATCATTGCAGCTGATAAGGTTTTTTTTTTTTTACTTGTTGTTGCTAGTGTTGCTTAATCGCGGTTTTAAATCGAACTACAGCTTAGATACGGTAGGATGTAATTCGCATCTTCATAACAGGGATGCCTTGATGACTACAGGCCCTCAAAAACGTTACACACCTGAAAGAACACAAATATAGAGTAAGCATTAATACTTGGGGGCTTCATTTTTTTTTGTCTCGTTGCGTGGCTTCCCAGCCACTTCTTCATTCTTTTCGCCTTTTGCAGATTATTTCATCGTTGCTAATTAGTTTCCTTCTGGCTGTTTCCCGCTGACAGCACCTCATTGAAATGACAGCTTAACTAGAATAATCATATAACTGAGGTGTTTGTTTACAAATGAGAAATTGAAATTTAACCCACCAATAATTCTTAACTAGGATAACAGAAGAAAAAAAAAGATTCAGGACAAAGGAGCTATTAACTTAGGCCTCAAATACTGATGTAAAAAGTAGTCATCTTTCGATAACAGCATGGAAAATGATTTTCGTTCTTGGGTAATGAATGTTATTTTCTGATAACTTAAGTGAAAAAGGATAAAAATGGCCATTGTTTCTTTCCAACCTTGTTTCTATGACCAGTATAGTGATATATACGTTTAATTGTTTTTCTTACTTTATGTGATCGTAATCTTCAAACTCACTTGTTGTTTAATTGGAAGTACGTAGATTTCAAATTATCACTATCCTGGTCACAAAAGCAAAGTTTGAAAAGAATATTTGACTTCTCAGCACGTTTTAGATATAATCAATTAGAAAATAATGCTTAATGTCTAGGAACCAAAAAAGTGAATAAGTGAAAAAAGTTGCATAGTTCAATGATTCGGACAAGCATCTGTTAATTCATCATTGCTACCCACAGCAGACTGGTTTATTGATATTGCTGGTTTTAGGTTATTCATTTGTTCTGACATTCATATACATCTATCCTGATTCCACTTAGTCCTTACCATTCAAGGTATAAATTTGAATGTTTGCACAAACAATCCTCTCAATGATTACAGAATTTCTTTTAGATTCCCTTCCAAAAAAGTTTCTTAGTCTGAATGCAATGTAAATTTATGCTAAATTTGTCAATTATTAGTGCTCACTTGTTTTTGAAAAATTCTGTCTTTTTTCAACGATCATAGCCTAGCAAAAGCCGATTTTGTTTATTTGCATCCCCATGATTACAATAAGACACAAAGTCAGATTAATGTGGGGTCCCACACATTCAAAAATATGCAGGTGCAGGGTGCAATGAATCTGAGTCCTTGCGTATGAATTTGCAAGGACGATGGGACAAGCTAGACTATATCCACAGGACAAATCCTGTAATGTAAGAGTCTCAACGTGTGATTTCGCGGAGTCATTAGGGCAACCTTGACTTGGTTCACAGGACGGATCCTGTTGATGCTCTCAGGACGAACCTGAGCATGCTGGTAGTGATTCTGGTATGGGAGACTATCCTGTACAATTATCAATTTCTCAGCCTGAGGGCGTCAAAGAACATATACCGATAGCAGTCACCTATTTATTAAACACCCCTTTCTCCAACATTCTGATTGATCACCTGATGGTGATTCATAATTTCCCATTGAATGCTAATACATATGTAGTTTCAAGTTGTCCAAAATTCTTAGGTGAAGCATTGAAAATTCTTAAAGACAATGCTATATCAAATGAATTGTATTATCTCTACTAGTAATAGGTTTCAACAAAGACTGATACAAAGACGGAATACTTAACCCCCACAGCCACTAGACATTTCTCCAAAACAACTGTATTGCTTGCAATCAATTGATTGCAATTCAAACGGAGGTGTACAATTTACAGGATAATGAAGATAATAATTTGAGTGTTGATAGCCAAGCATCATTGAAGCACAAGAGTGCCTACTGCCGGGCAATGGTTAACGAGTTTGTTTCAAAAACCATCACGAATATATGGAGTTCAAACCTTACTCGTGACCCTCTGTCAGTCGTCGTTAAACTCAGTAAACGCCTACAGGGCACCTATCGTCGATTTAACTACTTGTTAGAATTCCATAATCCCAAAGTTCTCTCTTATTTCAGCCAGACTATGCTAGGTTTATCTAATATTTCAGGTTCTTCCCATTAACTGAGAGGCATCTAATCTTACATAATCGCTAATGCACTGAGTTTTGAAGTGGAAGAGTCAAGAGTGAGCGGGATATATTTTCATCTGCTAAATAAAAATCATCAAAAAGTCGAACTGTTCATTACATAGATAAATATTCTGAAAGCGTTCTCGGTCGCTTGAGTGGACGAGTTAATTATTTCAAATGGTGGGTGGGTAGGATAATTTTTATTAGCAAAAGATAAATTTCATCAAACAAAAGAAGTCGAACCGTTCATCATACAGACTAGGGCATACCCATTCCGAAAGTACATGTTTTGAAGGGTTAATCCCACTGGTGTATGGGACAGCCACCCATAATTATCATTTAAAAAAGAATTTTTCTACCCGTCGTACGAAACTATGGTCTCGAAGTATCCGGGTCAGTTCTCCTTAGAGTTGCAGATTTAGATATCTTATATATGAACTAACATACAACTGTATAAAAGATGATAGTTTTATTTATGTACGGATCGACACTAAAGAAAATAAAGCTAATTTAATAGGTAATTTTTGGAAACATTTTTACCGATCGATCTTTTCCCAGCTATACAGTACTGCTCAGTACTAAGACTTGTATCGACTCACACAGGCAGTGTATCTAGGCATTGTGTAGTGCTGAGTAAACATTCGGTCTTAGTCGGAGTTTACTTCCAGAATTCATCTAAAAGACAATGACCGGAAACGACCAAAATGTTGATCTGCCTGTCAGTCAAGAGAAATGTCTTTTGACCAGTAAAAGTGTAGATAATGATTTTTTTTAATGTCTTAACTCAACATTAAACAATAAACATTCCTTTCAGTCATTTACGGACTCATTATTAAATAATCAGCAAGTGTTTCTTGTTGGGGAACATCTTTTCGACTGTGTGAAAGGAAGAGAATATTTTTGTCAGCAAAATATAAATTTCATCTAACAAAAAAAAATTCAACTAATTCATTTTATAGATTTATATTCTGAAAGTGATTCCAACCTGAAACCTCATTTCGAAAGTCACGAAGTCTATAAAATTCCCCTCGCCCCTGAGTGGAGGAGTCAAGAGTTACTGATATTGAACAAAGAAAGGTCCCACTATTCATTATTAGACTACACATTCTGAAAGTGATTCGAGCAAGGAAACCTATTTTCGAAACTCAATCAGTCTATGGAAGAGGCGAATGTTATTTCGCTTTTGTTTTCCCGGGCGCCCTGGTGATTTGTATCTTCCAGCCCCGTATATAATATTCTGTTTCATTACAGAGTCGGTCAATATTTGAAAAGCTTTGATGTTGATTTCTCAAATGACCTGTCCTGATATTTACTTACCGTTATCTGATCCGGTCAGCATCGCTATCATGAATGACTCATCAACTCTGAAAACAGGTTTCAAGGCCTATAAGATGGAATTACTGGAACACTTCCCAGAAACACATTGTAATATATCATTCGGGAGGAAATAAATGAATAAATAAATAAACTGGTCTGGTTAGTCACTCGATAGAAACTGTCGTGTGACCAACTAATTTTGGCAGCTTGTTGTGTTTGGGGTGATCAATTAATAACATCGGTAAAAGAATGATCAATGAATAAGTTACTTCTCTCACCTTTGTGGGGAAGTTATTACAAATTTTTTTTTGTTTTTTAAGCAAGTGGGCACAAACTAGAAACAAATTTAGGATAAACTCAGATAACAGACTTAACCCCCTCTAAAAAGATATTTTCGTGGGTGATTTAAGAAGGGAATCAAAACATTTTTGTGGACATAACGGGTAAATGATTAAATTTTCAGCCCTCTAGTGCAACTGCTGTAGTCAGTGTGCGTTGCACATACATACATATAGACCTACTTAAAAACCGAAGAAACCTAATTTGGTAGTTTTGATGAAAGTTTTGTTCGAAAAGCATCAGGGCATAAACTTAGGGCCAATCTAAAACCTTAAGATCTCATATTACAAATTGAATCTCCCACTAAAAACCTATTTAGGTTAGGATCTTTTAAAAAACAAACTATTGTAGACTTGATAATAAGTAAATGTTCAATTTTTGTCCCGTTTCTTGCTGAATTGGTCCGGTCTCTACGCGTGATACACACATAAAGACCAACTTGGGAACTGGAGAAACCTGTTCCGACAGCTTTAACGACAGTTTTGGTTCACAGTTTCTAAGAGTGCCTTCACCCTGGTAACGGTTAAGCCAGTCCCTACCCATGCACCACAAATCACACATTTTCTCCATATACAGATAGACAGTGTAAATATATACATTGAATATATAAGTGAAAGGTGTCAGTATGTTCGTGTGTGTATGTAAATATAAAAGTAAGACGTGCCTGTGTTCGTGTGTATGTCTGTGTGTCGTGTTATAAAAAGTGCCAAAAAGGTAAAGAAAAACCTTCTCTTCAAGTGCTCAAAAGGGAACAAGACGTTTCCGTGAATTAAGATTAGATTGAAAAAGTTCTGAGGAAGAACACCATCATTGAACACTTTGGTGGGGGGCTTTTTTATAATGTAACTATAATGCAAAACTTGACCCTCAGTCTCCGTTCAACACGCACGCACACATGTACGAACACACACACACACACACACACACACATATATATATATATATATATATTTGTGTGTGTGTGAGAGAGAGAGAGAGGAGTTAGGAAAAGCCACACTGATTGGAGATTATTCGATATTTAATGACTTGGAAGGCAACGTGCGCATGAAAGAATTATGCTGAGCCTCGCATGGAGAGACTGCAAGACAGCACAGTACATCCGGGAAAAGACAAGAGTCAGAGACTTCATAGAATCCATTAAAAAAACTCAAATGGCAGTGGGCTGGTCATGTTGCAAGAATGGTGGACGACCAATGGGCATCGCGATTCACGACGTGGGTTCCCCGAGATTACTTGTGCAACCGAGGCCGGCAGAATATTAGATGGAGGGACGAGCTTGACAAATTCAGAAAGCACTAGCTCCGCAACGCCCATGACAGAGAAGTGTGGCAAATCCTGGAGAAGGTCTATGTCCAACAACGGACGTTGAAAGACTGATGATAATGATGATGATGACGACTACAACGATGACGACGATGATGATAATGATGATAATAAAAAAAAGGTTTTGTGTTCGTAGTTGTATTCCAGCAGAGAAATACAACTAATAATACAAAATCTTATAACTAAATATTTACTTCTTACTAACCACCGAAGCTATTCCTTACTTTTATCTCTTACACTTATTGGATCCCAGTCCTAGAATACTTGTTAATCTTTATTCTGGAAATACCTTATAAAACTGTATTAAGTACAAAGAATTTTACGAAGATTTTAAAATAAACGTCTAGAATTCGTGTAGGAAAAAATATTTCCATTTTCCTAAATTATTGTTGTACAGGTATAATTATTTCTGGATGCGTAAATCATTGTTATACCTATCTTTTTCTTTCATGTTATTTCGATTGTCAAAGTTATACAGGTTTTGTATCTTGTACAATTGTATATTGATTTCTCATTTCTGATTTTTTTATCAGTTATTGCTAACCGATTCGAACATTGCCATTTGCAATATGAATGCTGTTAAAAAAAGAGCAAGACGAGTACCAGTCATAACAAAGTTTTCAAAATCTTGTTCGGACATCAATTGAATTTTCTCCATTGAAACATTAATTTCATGTAGACTTGATATTTTTTATATCCATATTCACATTTATAAATATATCCGGGTTAGCAGAAACTTCTTAGGTGTATGTTCAATTTTTTCATATACAGAGATAAAATGGCCAGAAGCCATGAAGTAAATACGTTTCTCCTCTCTGTGATATAATTGGAGAAAAAGAAGCCTTTCATATTGAAGTGAATGGAAACAGGCCTGGTTAGTCACCCAATAAAAACTATCACGTGATCAATGTTCTCTGGTAGCTTGTTGTGCTTGGGGTGATCTTCCAAAAAATTCCAAAAGGATTAAAGGATGAATAAGTTACTTCTTCGGCTTTTTGTTAGACAGTGATCATTAAGAAATCTTAATTTGAAAAAAAGATGCAAAAGAAAAACGAACCTAAATGCTACCGGACACAAATAGAAGGACTGATTATGCATGAACTTACATTGAAAATCGAACCCCTTCTTGAAACCTATTTAATTTTGAATAGAAGAAAAAAATTTTTCTTTACATGATAAGGAGTAGATGTTGGTGTCGCCTGTATGCATGATACATACAGCCATTCAGCTTAACTTAAAAACTGAAGAAACCTATGTTAATGATAACAGCTTTGGTTGACAGTTTTTAAAAATTAGTTTCATTTGGTGCCTTGCTGTAGCAGAGTGGTTAGCAAGCTAATTTCGCAAAACATACTATTGTTATAAATTCGGTTTTCATTAGATACTCCTTAATTGTGACCTTGTGCTAGACCCGTCGTTCTCACAAGTGGGCAATCCCAAACCTCTGTGGGCGATGGAAAGACCTGTGGGGTTGGTTAGGAAAGGGGAGCGCTAGGGGAGCAGCAGTGCAGCACCAGACACAATCATAAGCCAGAAACACTCGCTGTTTATTCTTGGATAAAAGTCGACCGTGAGTACGATGAGTTTGGATTGAGCATACAACTTGAGAAAAACAACTGACTCGAATTAAAATCGATTCTTTTTTGTAAATGGGGGGTCCCTATTAGGGTCTAACTGAACTGTTTGGGGCATTGGGTAAAGAAGAGGTCCCACAAAAATCGACTGTTTTAAAATAATATAATCAGCATCTTGCACTTTATGCTCTTGAATTCACCTATTTTAGAACCTTCTTAATCATTAGTGGCGAAACCTGATGCAACAGAACCCAACAGGTGATATCTTGAACACTGGCAACCATAGAGTATAGCCGTTAAAAGTACATTTTTAATGAAAACTGGACTAAAGGCAAAATCTTCCCGATCCCAGCTGAAAAAAACAAAAACAAAACAACGGGAGTGAATATCACTGCGAGGAGTTGAATTCCGACGAAACAAATTGGATTGCATATCAGTAAACATCTCGAACAGATTGGACCAAAATAAAAATAAGGAACCCAAGAAACATGATCAAATGGCAATGGTTTATCACCTTTGGCAAGAGATGCGCTCAGTTGAGCAGATGATGTCCTTTTACCTTGGGTCATGGATTCAAAACATCATTGCTCCCTTATCAACCACTGAGCGGGCATATGGATGCAACCAATTGCAGCAACACAGTGATGAGTAATCGGAGAGACGGAGTCAGTGGAAGAAGTGGGGTCCAATTCGATATTAGAAAAAACTAATCAGAAACGCGTTTTTTTTTTAATACAGAGAAGTGACAAAATCAACTAGACGGTTCTTTTTTTATTCATAAAGTCCCTCTATTCAATCTGTTTGTGTGAGTTTCCAGGTTTCGAACCCGTGCATCATAGATGGAATTATGCATTGACTGTATATTTTACTTTTTAAGCATATTGACAATTTGCATTTCAGTATGTCTCTATTTATATCAAATGCTTTCCAACCAATCATTATATGCCGTCTTATTTTACTTTAGTGACCTTTCTCTGGCCTTGACGTAGGTAAGTGTATTCTTTAGCTTCTTTGAAGAAGTCTTTTTCGAGGATTTTTCATTGGACGTTACTTTTGTCGTTGTTCTGTTCATTTTTAATCCTATTTTTGGCTCTTTCCATTTAGATCACTTGACATGTTTCGTAAATGCTCCACAACATTCTGCCCAAAAAAGCAATGTGAGGAAAAATTCTAAGCGATAGAAAATATCAATAACATCGGTAATACATTGCATAATCATGACATGGAATGAAATGGGAAAGGCTTTTGTCCAGCAGTGGACTTATGAAGTTTGTTCATGATCATGATTCGACCGCGTGAAGTTTACATGTAAACAATCCAACAATGTGACTGTGTGTATCAAGCCCACGGGTCAAACCAATAGAACTAGAGGGTTGACAATTTTAACATGTACCCCTTATTATGTAAACAAAAAAAAAACTCTTCTTCAAAATTCCTAAATAATCAGGTTTTAAGTGGGGGTTCTATTTACAGTATTAATTTATGCTATATTGATCCCTCGGATAATGTACATTGGCACCTCCGCAAGTTTTTTTGAAAATTTTTATAGTTAACACCACCCAACAAAATACGAGAGAATTTAATCATCGATCACTGCTTTATCTAAGTTTTAATTGATCACTATCAACATGGCATGCAACCAAAAGATGTTGGTGACGTGACAGTTTCTTCTGAACGACCAATTGGACCTGTTCTACTATGCAAATTAAAGATAGGTGGACTTGCCCTTCAGAGCTTTCGAAGATACTACTCATTTGGGCATAAAAATTATACTATCTGTTATCTTTTCCTGTGAAAGTGTAGAGTGGCTGAACGGTTAACGACACGGAGAATGGATTCGGCGTCACGTGTTGAAACACTGGCTGGACTGTTGTCTTCATTCCGCATTAATTCATTTGGGAAAGACGTTCATCTATCTCTTCTGCCCCTGACTACCGGTGCATAGTAGAGCGTACTGGGCTCTCCAGGAATGGTTTGTAAGGAATATAGGAAACGGACAACTTTGATTCTGAAGAGGGATGGGTACAATCAGGCTATTTCGCCCGTGACACACACGATGAAATCATCTGTGGAACCCCAAAGGGTCCTGCACTGGTTTAAGAGATTGCTGAAGATGAAGATACATTCTCTAGTGACAAATCCGACCAGACTGTCTTGAAAACTTCATTTGTACTTTTCCAAAGGTTCAAGAAATTAAGTCATTGATGTAAATATTTTGTCTGTAGACTGGAATTAGGTATACTATATCGTAACTATTTTGTTGGTATTGAAGAAGGGTCTACAATGTTTCCCTCCGATAGTCACCAATGAAACTATAATATGGGACGTTAACAAGAGACTCGAACCCAAGCTGAGAATCATACAACGTGCACTGGAGAGGATTATGCTCAACATCACATGCAGAGATCAAGACAGCACAGTAGATGAGCGGAAACCACAGCCATATCACAAGGGGTCAGACAACTGCTAAACATTGCAACTCATGATGCAGATCCCCAAAGATCATGTCGAAAGTGTAGCTGGCAAATGATCAAAACCAGCGTGACGAACACAGACACCCATGATAAAGAAGACTGGCGAATCTTGGAAAAGGTGTGTTTCCAACGACGGACGCTAATCGGCTGATGATGATAACCATGATCCTGATCAGGATGAAAACGATGATGATGATGATGAGGATGATGATGATGAGGATGATGATTTAATGGAAAAAAAAATAATGAAACTGAAATTAGAAGTTTCTCCCAAGTGCCGCATAGTCTCTGTACTTGTCACGTTCAAGCCACCATAGTTTTGCTCCATTGAACAGATTTCGTCTGATCATCTATTGTTTGCAATTTGAAAATATCGAAAATCCATTGAATAATTCTTTACTCTATTCCACCACTGACGCAAGGTGCATTCTGAGCTGAGTGCAATACACTTTTAATATTTCGATATCGTCAGGGATTCAAAAGTACAGCCATAACAAATTTGCCCCCATACCATGTAAATTTCATATGATACGCATTAGTTATTGAAAACTCAACCAAAAAGAGACGAAAATGACTTTTTATAAGTCTTTCACAATCTAATGTCCCGTATACGATTCACAAGTGAGTAAAATGAAGAACTGCATCGCGAACTCTGGACAGTTGCTTCATTCTTGTAAGCCAGCGAAAACACAACTCAGAACAAGACTATCTTAAGTAATTAAATCACTCCCGAAAAGGAAATAGCATAATATATATAAAAAGAAAATAATGATTTAATTCCACGTTCGCCGTAATAAGGACGATAGGGCCAATGTTATATTATTTTTTCTCTTGTGGCCCGGGGATAATATTCCCTTCCACCCCCCACACATATATGTTTCTCTCTCTCACTCTCTGAGGTTATATATATATATATATATATATATATATATATATATATATATATATATATATATATACATGAGTGCACATGGATGTAATTGAATATCAAATAATCTATGATATGATATCAAACTATATATATGTATATATATATATATATATATATATATATATATATATATATATATAGATAGATAGATAGATTGATAGATAGATAAATGGATTGATATAGATATATACATACACATATTGATATATATTGGTTTTATGCAGGACGAAAGGGCCAGTACTATATCATTTTTTATTTTGATGCCTGGGGATAATTTTTACACAAACACACACACACACACACACACACACACACTTAAGCACACACATACACACACACTTTAAGATATATGTACATCTCTGTCTCTCTCTCTCTATGTATAGATATATTTCTCTCTCTCTTTCTCCATACATATGTGTGTGTGTGTGTTTGTATATATATATATATATATATATATATATATATATATATATATATATATATATATATATATATATATATATATATATATATAAGGAAAAACATTCAATACAATGTATACATTCAATTCATTATATACTGGAAAATAGGGCCAATGTTATATCATTTTTTCTCCTGTGCCCTGGGGATAATTTTCTCTATTTTTTTTTTATTTTGTCCTTTTGGTCTTTTTTTTTTTTTTTTCGTCTACCAATTTTGCTCCGGAGTAGTAAGTTATTTTACGTTGGTGCGCGCTGAGTTCTCCCTTACAGTCTCCCATACACGAAAATTGACACAAATAGACGAGAAGAGAAAATGGATTTGAAACGAATGGGAGGTTGAGGATTTAATAAAATTACCGGATGAAAGAATCGCTCTTTTTTATAACTTGTTACTCAGGGCGAAAGATTTCTTTGATGTCGCAAAAACCATCGGAGTTGATAACACTCCAATAGTGGCGCCCCGAGGAGGAAAAAAAAATTCGCGAGGAAACGAATTAATAATTTCATGTATATCCTGTTCTGTGTACATAAATCCGTTTTTCAGGATTATTATTTTTCATTCTGGTCTTCTTCTACCAAATCAAGCCAAGCTCACTTTATCTTTATATTTCATTTTATCAATATTAGGACGAAAAAATTATAAACATTTATGACTGTGTCCCTTCGTGAGGGTTTGTTTCTATTACATATTTGTATAGAGTTATGACTTACGACCGGGTTCTATTTTGACCGTCAGGTCGTATGTCGGTATGTAACTCGGACAAACTTTTTTTCTTTAGTGTCTTCATGCAATCATCATCATCTGCTTTTTAGGGGCCTTTCGTTTGATATTGATCTCCCTCAGATTCTCTAGACCTCTCAATCGTGGGCGTCAGGGAGCCAGTATATACTAAACTTATCTAGTTTGTCATGATATCATAAGTTTTTTCGGCCCCAGTTTTGCATTTGATCTTTGGGGACCCATGTTGTGAGTCGTGATATCAAACGATTGTCAGCCATTGTCGGAACTTGAACTGCCAACTGCTATCTAAATTTCTTTGAATAGATTCCATAATATCTCGAAAACCTGTTTTTCCTTTAATATACTGTGCTGTTGTGATCCCCCCATGTTATATAGAGCATGATTCTCCCTTGTGCACATTGCATGCTCTTTAGTTTAAGGGTCTATTTTTTGTTAGGTTCCATGTTCCAGCTCCATAGGTGACTATCTAGAGTTAGTATTGGTTGTAAGAAAACTTGTGTATTAAGATCTTTATTCTTGTATTCAATTATTTATAGCATTATCCGATTTAAAATTAAACCCATTCCACTCTAACATTGCGTGTTTCTTAAGTAACATATTTATAAAATCTACAACCCAGGTCCTATCAAGTGAAATACGTATTTTTTGCTCTTAAATAGTAAGCATGTTTCTTGTTTTTTTTCCTAATGTATAAAAATGATTTATACACTGGGGTGCAATTCATCAGCACTTGAACATACGTACAACCTAGCTAATCTTTATATTTACTTTTTTAAAGTATTTTTTCAGGTGTGCAAAACTTATGTTTACAGGAATTCATAATATCTACGTCTTTTGGTCGAATGCTGGAGGAATCACCAGTATTTATATATTTGCCTAGATATCGACGTGTATGTATAACAACATTAAAAACACATACAACCAAACGCACACACACACACACACGCACACACGCATACACACCCACACACACACATATGTTTGCAGGTTTGTATTCCAAGATGTTGAGATCTATGCATCACAAAATAGAAATATATCTGAGATCAACAGGTCTATAATTACGTAGAGCACACATCTTTATGTTGAATTTTATAAAAAGAAAATAGTTGATTTCTTGCTATTCGCACTCTCAGGAAACAGGTCTGTCGAATTTTTTTTGTGTGTGTGTGTGTGTGGTTTTTTTTATCTCGGAGTTTCAGAAAGACTAAGAAATTTATAACTATGAAATCAAAATACATGTATATTTTGAATAATCATGATATAAGATGCTTTTTTTTCGTCATTTATTTGAAGTGACTCTCATGCAAATGTGCTCAAAAAATATTCTTAAATTTTCTTCCACAGATCTCATTCTTTGGTTCAAATTCATGACTTTTTCTATTCGTCAAGTGGTTAGAACGTCGAAAACTAGAATTGAAGGACCGAGTTCAAACTGTAACAGGAATTTTTTTCCTTTTAAATCGTATATTCTTTCAAACTTGACGTTTGAACCCTACAGAAATTTGTCAGTTTTGATAGAATAATTTCTTTCGGGTTTTAGAGGCGGGTTCTATTTACAATGTAGTTATAATGATAAAGTAAAACTTCTCCCCAGGTTAATCCGAAACAAGCAGCCCACAATTTGCCCACTGATTTCTACAGGTTTTGCACTCACATTTTCAGAAAACAAGTCAGTCGAAAAAAGTTTTTCTTATCTAAAATTTCCTAAAAAGTATTATAGATCCATGAAATCAAACTATACGTTTATTCTGAATAAGTTGAATCTCTCAGGGGGATGTCCATTATTTATTTGAACGTAGTCACATGCGAGGGAATCAACGATTAGGGAATAAGATTTATTTGGGGTAGTAATTTATTGTTTCCAAACTATGGCGTTTCGATAGCCGAACAGTTTAAGCCTCGGAGAATAAGCATACCCGCAGAGGATTAATATTTGCCAGCTTCACACATTTAAGGTTGAATTTTGCGAAAACAATTTTCTATGGGGTCTGCGTTCGTACTACAAGAAAAAAATTTTGTACTCATGTTTTTTTTTTTTTAGTTTTATTTTTGGACTGTAATTTACTGTCCCAAAGTCAACACGATTCGTTCGTCGAGTGGGTAAAGGCCCCCAAAATAAAGTTGGTGGATTGGGATCTATTCGAGAAAATTGTTTTGGAATCAGTTTTGAGAAGAGATATATTTCAAGGTTTTTAAAAGAAGGGGGTTCTATTTACAAAGTAGCTATAATACTGAACTACACCCTTACTTTCCATTGGTTGTAGGTGACCATGGACGTGAATTTCTCCATTTGTAAGTACTAATACCAGTTAGGCAAACCATTCTTTAGAATAAACCAAAACTGAGTTTAAAAGATATTTTCCCAGAGCAAAAACAATAATTCTCATTTGGTCCTAAAACAAACCATAGCATATCAATAAAACATGGACACAATCTAAATCTTGCATTCCACTTTGAGACTACTAACGCCAGTAATGATCAAATGCTGGGTATATCAGCTAGTACATATATATATATACATATATATATATATATATATATATATATATATATATATATATATATATATATATATATATGTATATACATACACGTGTGTGTGCGTGTGTGTATGTGTTTTGGCAGCAATCTTTCGTTAATACAGACTGATTGAATACAATAGAGAAGGGGTACTTTTTTGACCTCTCATCAAATTTTTGTTATGTATGCACAAAAGGATGTATGTCCAAGTCTGATGACTGAGAATATTGTCAAAACGCTTTCGGCTGTGCAACAAGCCATTTTCAAGATCAGTGAAAAAAATCTAAAGTGTAAGTGTTTTTTACGTATTCAAATGGTATCCCTGTTGAATTCGGCGGCAGCCATTCGAGCGTTGAAATGACGTCACAAGGCAAGTGAACAAAAATTCTTTGTTGGGGGGTTGTTTAATCAAACACCCTGCCCATACATGTGCTCAAAGAAGCCCTTTTCTAAATGTTGGGTTATTTACTTTTACAGAATTGGAGACTTTGTGAAAACATCTCTGCAATCTGCATCACATTTTGAGTAAAGCATAGCAAATCTCTTACTGACACCCTCTGTCAGGCTCTTAGCAAACATTCTTAGAGTGAAAAAAGACATTTGAGTGGCACACACATTTCGAGGCCGGTCAAGTGTTGGTTTAATATCATCATGATTTACCATTTTATTATCTGTCACTCTGTGTCTATCATTGCATAAACCAAGAACGACTAGATCTATGGCCACCAAAGTTTCAGAAGCTACAAATAAGACTACAAAACAGGTTTTAGTGTATCAATTATTTTTAATATCGTAAATTTCTTTTTGGCCTAGTCTAGGAACTTTCCGATAGCATCCAGTATAAGCATGATGAAAATAAACCAAGAAAATATTTATCGGGTATTTTTAACCTACCATATATATATATATATATATATATATATATATATATATATATATATATATATATATATATATATATATATACCTATTTACACATGGATACTTTCATTACATGCGATGACTGTTCCAGTGTAATCCATCAGGCAGGGTAAAATCCATTCAGATAAGCAAAAAGAAAGAAAGAAATACTTTCCAAAGACTGACACAAAAGATGGCGTCGAATTCCCAATACGAAATCTACGGTCCAAATATTTTTGTATTTTCTGCTCCACCAAATATTGGAAGATCAAAAGAATATTTTATTTCGCTACAGTCTTCGTTTGGCATTGATTTGGACACATCAGTCATTTGTTTACTACTATATATATATATATATATATATATATATATATATATATATATATGGATAGTCAATTCTTCCCCTTTCAGTTTGACTCTGCTTATTTAATTTGACTTTTTGGATTGTTCTTTTTTCTTTATCTGGCTGTTTCTCTTTGAAGGGTTTCGACTTTTTGCTCATTATTTTATGAATTTTTTTCTTTCTTGTTTCATTTTCTTACATTTGATTGTATCTTTAACCTTTGAACCTCTTTTCACTTTACAAAGTCCGATCTCGTTTTTATTAGTTTGCACTTTCGTCAATATCTTACAAGCTGCTATGGCAAAGGGCGGACGATGTTGCTGAAATATTAGACATCCGTCGAACATCGCAGCTCACGACATGCGACCCTCATAACCACGTACCAAATAGTGCCTGGAAGAAAAAATGTATGATTGTGTGATGATATAGACGAGTTCAGAATGCATATTATCATTCTTTGTGACTGTGTACAGTCGACTCGATAGTTTGTGCTTTTTATCGCAATTGAACGTTGGGTGGGTTTCTTTTAGCAGAGAGTGGATAAATCAACTACATTGATCGCTCCTAGGTTCAAGGGGAGAATCTAAACCACGACCCTTTCTGCTGGAGGGTACCTCACTTAATGCATGACCACTCTTATCACTGAGCAACTGGAACTCGTTCCAAAGTGCTAAAGAGTTGTCAGTGAATATCAATATAGTCAATTTAGATGAATCTTGTTAGTATACTTAATTTTGATGAATCCTTTACGTGATGAATTTCTTTGACATAATTATATACTTTAATAGCAGAAACACACACACACACACACACACACATATATATATGTGTGTGAGACATTTTATTTACTTATTTATTAATTGAATATAATGGCTATCTGTCCATTGCAAACGGTTGAGTATTTTTTTTACATTAATCTGCTTTCAAGATAAAATTCAATTAACGCATATCCTCTTGAAAATTTTATTTTGAAGTTCCCGATTTGTCACTTTAATTCATCTGTTATACTTTGACAGCGAAGTTGAGCAAGCCCATTAAAAAAAAACTAGACAAATTCTTTTTTATATGTTGTAATCCTAGTTAAGTTTCAGGTAACAATGCAACGTTCATAGGAGAGAATCATACTCAACATAACATGGAGAGATCACAAAACAGCGCAGTATATTAGAGAATCAGGGATATAGAATCCATCAAGAAACTCAAATGGCAATGGGCTGCGCATTTTGGAGGGATATCAGACAACTGATGGACTCAAAACGTGGATCTCCAGAGATCATATGCGAAACTGTGGCCGGCAAAATATAAGATGGCATGACGAACTACACAATTTTAGAAAGTACAAGCTCCGCCTCACCCATGGTTGAGGGGTCTGTGTCCAACATGGGACGCTAAAAGGCTGCTGCTGATAGAATGGTAGCAAAAAAGAATAATCATTCACAATACTTCTTTTTAAAAAAGTAGATGGACTGAGATCAAATTGGATTGGGTTCAGAATGGTTTGGCAACTTGACCTGTGTCGCCGACTCAAGAGAAGTATTCGTGCTAGTTTGACTGCCAAAGAGCGCTGAACTAAAAAATAAAGAAAGATTGTTCCTAAAGGCCAAAATTGGTAAAATTTACACCCAAAATATGCTTTAAATTGTGGAAAAAAATAACAGCCAAAAATGACCGCAATGATCAAGCACGTCCGCGCCAATCTAAATCCCTTTGCACTGACAAAACAAGAAACCTGCTGATATTTAGCACAAAAAGTGCTAAATTGGCAACACCCAACTTGACACTCAGGAACGTAAAAAACATGCTGACCATGGAGAAGCTGTTACTGATAATTTTTCCCCCGATAGCTTCTCTTTGAAGGGCGTCGATTTTTTTGATCATTGAAAGTTTTTCTATCATGTTCTTCTCACGTTTGATCATATCTAAACATTTGTCTCCTGTTCATTAGACAAAGCCCAATCTCCTTTTTTTATTAGCTTGTACTCTTGTCAAATTTTGACCGCCATTAAAACTTTTCCTTTTTTTCAACCTATATAGTCATCTGGCTGTTTGTATGCCCGTTCGTTACGCTCTCCGGTTATTTTTTTATTTTGTCCCTGGTGTCTACTCACTACAATAAAAATTCCAAGTCGATACTAGCTTTTACAATATCTCTTTGAAGGCTGCCGAATTTTGCTTATTATTCAACAGATTTCATCATTCTCTACCTTCCACCTTTTTTATGCTGTTATTACTCTGCTAGTTTGTATGTACGACCGTTACGCTTCCTGCTTACTATTTATTCCTTCTTTGGTGTTTTCTCCAGGCGATACAATTTCAAAGTCAATTCCTCCCTTTTTGGTCCGACTTTGTTTATTCAATCGGATTTTATATTTCTTTTTTTTTTTTTACCCTCAACATTTCTTTGGAACATTTGAACTTTTTTTGCTCATTATCTTATAGATTTTTTCTTTCTCATTCACTTTTTTCTTACATTTGATTGTACTTTTAACCTTTGAACCTCTGTTCACTTTACAAAGACCGATCTAGTTTTTATTAGTATGCACTTCTGTCAATATCTCAGAAGCCTTTATAGCAATGGACAAACCATGTTGCGAAAATACCACTCAAATGCTGAACATCACGACTCACGGTAAGGGCCTTCCGAGACGATGTGGAAAAATTGTGGCCACAAAATACACGATTGTGCGATGATCTGGATAAGTTCAGAATGAATATGGTAAAGGTTGATCCGTGCATCTTGGCAGATAAATTTTTCAAGATACATTAAGGGAGATAACTCTAACTTCAGAAGAAAATCCAACACCGGACAAATAAAATGATTGAAAATAATGCTTTAAAATTTTGAAATACTTATAAAATACGTTTTTCCACCTAATAGTTATGTTTTGAATCGTTATGACCTTCATTTCGTCGGGAAACTTTCCATTCTTGAGAAATATATGATTAGAATTTATGCCTAAATAGGATTACTTAAAAGAATGGGTATAATTCACGTAGGTAATGTATTACTTTGACAAAATAATGTACTTTTGATTGAAGTAATATATATGCAAGAGGTTAGGATTTATCTTCATAACATTGAGAATGCATAGTAGCTAAAAATCAATAATAATGATTTACAATGCTTTGTCTGATAAAATGAATGAAACAAGCCTGGTTGCATCAGTGTAAAACTCCCTTTCTTCATTAAAATCTGAAAGGTAAACAAAACTGAATTTATTCTCCCATGCAATATCATTCCCAAACTACGTGTCACATTTCGACTCTTTTACCAGTAGTTCATATAAAAGGGAATAGCAAACTTCAGCTTAACAAATCAACCAAAGACAGCGGATTCGTATCAATTTCTGCATACACGGCGTCACTGGTTTCTGGTGTGGCCAATATCATTGTTGTCACACACGGAAATAAAGTGGAAACTCGAATAGTAAGAGTCTGACAACCAAATAAGATTTGGTTAAGTTCAGAGTGGTTTGGCAACTTAATGCTCAGGAGCGAGAGAAAAAATGGCAGACTATGCAGAAGGTCTACGTCCAACAATAGTTTTAGATGCCTGCTGCTGCTGCTGTCGCTCACGGTGATTTCTTTTTTTCTCTAGTTTCTCTTTGATGGTGACCAACATGTTTTGCAGATTATTTTTCCTCTTACAGAAAAATTCTTCTTGCCCTCTCTTAATATTTGATTGTATATCAACCTTTAGCATCTGCTCGCCTTTATTAGTTTGTACTCTTGTCCAAACGTGATGACCGCGGAGCCTTAACGCTCTAATTGTCCAGTGCATCCATGCATAACCAAAACCAAACGACTTTTTGTCAAGCTCAGGGAGAGTGGGCTGCGCGTGCAATGGCTGTATAACCGGAAAGCTTACACGACAACAACAGCCACACACTCCTGTCAAATTTTGACCACCATTATTCTGGATTTTATCCTTTGCTACTTGTCACCTTTATACCCTATATATTAATCTGCGTGTTTCTTTATACGACCGTTACGCATTATGCTTATTATTCATTTCTTCTCTGTAATCTTCGCATACCGATAAAACTTGTTGATTTATTAGTCTTAACATATTCAGGGGTTTTATTACTCCTTTCTCCTTTTGATGTCTCACCTATTTCAGACTGGTTAAAGGAGACGTCTACAGGAAATTCAGCATAGTATTTCACAGAAATAAACTTAAATTCCCCTAATATACTTCGCTTTCTCTTTTCTCCTTCGCCATTTTACTGTAATGAACAGTCGTTAGAATGGTAGAGGGTATGTGTCCTTGAATGGTAGCAGAAGGGGCCAAAACTCAACTATAAGTCAATCATCACACACTCATCCAGTATGAAGCTTAGCAATTGACTTATAATAGTAGTATATCACTTCAATATATACGGACAATAAAAGTAACCAATACTTAAAAAAGGTGTCTGAATCTCGTATAAATCACCATAACTGATGCGTGAATGAGAACTAATCATCTAAAACAGTATCTAAAATTATCTTAAAAATCGATTTTTCATCCAAGTTTATCTTGAAAAACGTTTTCAGATAGTGATTAGTAGTGTACTCATGCATATTTTCAAGGTTGTAGTCACCCGGACACTCACACACATACATATAAGGACATAAATAGACACACACACATATATAGACACATACACATACGTACATACATCCATGTACACAGATAATCACATATACGCACACACACCACTATTGACACATAGATTGACACAGACACTGAACGAAAGAAGGATATGTCGGGCAAGCCATTTTGAGGGCTACATTGATGTATCAGTCTCATCAATCATGGTATTCAATTATAATTGATTTAGATACATTCATTTGTAATTAATTACTTTGACAAAATTATATATTTTGATCGCATATATATATATATATATATATATATATATATATATATATATATATATTGAGAGTTGGTACTGTATTCGTCAATAGCCGGGAAATTTCCACAAGTCCACCAAGTCTTATGGAAGATGACTATTGATGTTAAGAGATATAAAGATTTTATCAAAAGCAAATTAGAAGTTCATTTTTTGACTATCGTTGTAGCTTTTAATACAGCATTTTGGTTAATATCATAAACTGCCCACCAAAACTATCAACGACAACACGGGGTTTTGGCTTTCTGGCTGGCTGGTTGGCTGGCTGGCTAGCTGTCTGTCTGTCTGGTCGACAGGCTATTAATGCATCACACGTACAGGTCAACCCAAATGAGCTACAAGGCTAAAAACTTGAAGATTTGTTGTTTATTATGTCTGGAAAAAGTCCACTCAGATAGTGTAATGCACGCCTGCTTCACACGCAGAAGGATCCTATTCCGCTTCCCGATATGATTGAAGAGAGCAGAAAATTCTTCATAAGGATAAATGTCCCCGTATATTCAGCATCTAAGTAAGTACAACCTAATCCATATGATTGGAATTAAATAAAGAGGGACTGGAGTCATGCCCTCCCCTATTCCAAAGGATAGTAGCAAACAGAAGATGAGCCTTCAGATCACTTCTGACTGTGGTCTACTCTAGTGGATGGGAATTATGCATAACTAACATGTATTCCTTAAATTCTACCTTACTGATCGCCTAGTTCTGCGTGGGACAGAGATAAAATGCCAGCCTTTGGGTCTGAAGCGAACGCTACGATCCTACCTCGTGGTTGTGGTTGGGATAATGGATAGTCTATAGCCACACTGAAGAGTTGTAATACAATGAAACAGCTGTCTGAGGATGACACAATTATCTAATTATCATATATATATATATATATATATATATATATATATATATATATATATATGAAAAAGAACTGTTATTTTGTTTTCTAACAAACTCTCTTTCTCAAATAGGTTTTTATGAGGATTCAGTTCACAATGTAAGTTTACGTAAAATCATTTTCAAGGATGTAGTCTCTGAAATATGATTAGGGGTGCTCGTAGAGTGACCCCCACACACATAGAGGGAGAAAGGTCTTTTACTTATGTCGTTATTTTTATTCACATTCAATATGAGGTCAGGTAAAAAAAAATTTAAAAAAAGATTTCCCAGAGAAAAAAATATTTGATCAGATCTTATTGTTCTTCGGAGATTTATGACATCATCAGAGAATTTCTTTTATTCCCTGAATGATGAAATTTTAAGTGTCTATAAAGTCAGAACACAACTCCTAAAACGGGCGGAAACTACCTGATTTAGTTTTATTTTCCAATTTAGAGCTCAGTGAAGACGTAAGGCCAGAATTATTTTTTCAGCCCTGTGCCAAAAATCGATTTCGAACCTATTTGGGACAGACCAAGTGACTGACCTATGCAACCTATTAAAGAGATGCGTGTGAACGCATCCAAAAAATAAAAATTCAGACGTACCGTACTGATAAAGTTCATTGTCACTGGCCTGGGTCCTAAAGCAAGATGTAGGACGGTTGAAGACTGTCCGGAATGCTTTGGATGATCTGGACACTCTATGGGTGACACAGCGTTCTCCGTGTTTCATAACGAACTGCTGACCATTGAATCTGTTGTTTGTTTTCCTCTGTGCAGTCTGTCCAGTCCATTAAGGGCATGGACTTCCCCAGTTTGAATACACTTATCATTCTCCTTCACTGAAGCGTCTAGTTTGCCTGCTATTCACCTATAAATATAGAAAAAGGGAGGTATGAATAGATGAGTGCATGTTTTACCCAAGGGCATTAGTGCAAAGTGAGCGCAGACTGTCGCAGCCGGCGTTCGAATACCATCATAGCAATGCCGAACCAGTACCTTCTCAACTAGTGTATTTCGTCAAGTCATCTTACTTTTTACCGGCTGCAGTTTCGCATATGATCTCTTGGGATCCATGATGTAAATTATGATGTCCATCGGTTGCCTGACCTTCTTGTAACATGACCAGTCCATTGCTTACTTTTTACCGGCTGCAGTTTCGCATATGATCTCTTGGGATCCATGATGTAAATTATGATGTCCATCGGTTGCCTGACCTTCTTGTAACATGACCAGCCCATTGCTATTTGCGTCTTGGGAAAGATACTATGATATTTCAGATTTTTGTCGTTTCTCTAATATAGTGTGTTATTTTGTGAACCTTCCATATGACTTTGAACATAATCTTCTCCTGAGCACGTTACACGGTTCTCAGCTTGAAGGTCAATCTTTTTATTTATCAATAAAAATATCATACAATATTTATTTAACAACGCTAGTGTCATCCCATTCCAAATGTGCATTTTAGAAAGGGGCCAAACTTTATGGTATGTGTAGAACATCGCACCATGATTTACATATAAATGATTTTCCATCCGTCGTATAAAACTACGACGTTATAAATCTATGAACACACGCCTGTGAACGCTGATGACGTAGACGGTGTATTTGGGAAGAAAATACATTGGTTTCATGATTAATTTTCATTTTGAATCGAGCACAGCCCTCATTCAAACTTTGACTTCACGGTTGACACTGTAATGTTCACTTGAGGGACCAACATATCTGGCAAATATCGATTTTGTAAAATAGCTAGTTGTTGGGTTATCTCTGTGCGCACACACACACATACACACACCCACCCAAGTGGAGATTTCTTATATTGTTGCATAAGAAGAAACGAATAAAGAAGATATAGACTGCAAATAAACAAAATGAGTACTTGGGGTTTAAGCAGTTATTTGGGCAGCTCTTTAGCTCAATAGTAAGAGCAACACGACGTTGAATCAGCTCCTCTATCCCAGATTTGATTCCTGCAGCAGTCCCATTTCCTTTAATTGTTCATTCAATTTATGTTGTTTAGGCCAAATTATACATTCATTATGTTATAACGGCAGATCATGCCATTCTTGAAACATGACCAGCCAATTGCCATTTGAGTTTTCTAATGGATTCTGTTTTCGGTCTCCTGTTTTCTCCCTGATATATTGTGCTGTCTTATGATCTCTCCATGTGAGGTTGAGCACGATTCTTTCATGTGCATGTTCTCTGTTTGCAGGTCAGTCTCATGGTTTGGTTCTATGATTCAGATGACCGTTGGGAGGATGCAATGGTTGTATACTCTTCTTTTTAGGATTATTGGGATTGCCTGGTTTTTTAAGGTTGAGCTTGCTCTGCCAAAGCCTTGCCATCCTTGGGTTTATTTCTCACCTCTTCTTCTTTTGTAGGTTTCATCGAGATTCGTTGTCCTAGTAGACGTAGTGGTCTACTGTCTGATCTGCATCTTCAGTTTTGATCGTAGAGTTCTTATTTCCGACTTGATTGTTGCAAATGACTTTCGTTTAACTGAAGTTCATATGTAGGCCGACTTTTTTGCTTTCTTTGTTTAGTTCATCTAGCATTAGTTGAAGGTCGAGTAGGTCTTCTCCAGAAAGGGCGATGTCGTCTGCAAATCTGGGGTTGCTCAAATATTAGCCGTCCATTTTGAGTACTATATTTTCCCAGTCTAGGTTTCTGAAAGACATCTCGAGGTAGGCTGTGAAGTCTTTGGGTGTGCTTGTATCACCTTGTCATACCCTTCTTTGTAGCTGAAAGGGTTGAGAGTTTTATGTAGTCTGATAAAGGAGCTGCGGTGACGGTATATATGTTGCAGCACTCTGTCATATACTGGGTTTACACCCTGTAGAGTAATAGCCTTCATGAGCATGGGCATTTCGTCAGAGTCGAAGGCTTTCTTGAAGTCTATAAATGCTATAGCAAGTGGCAATTTCTGATTTTGCTGCTTTTTCTTTCAGCTGATTTATCTAATAGATATTGTCCATGAACGAGTTGCTTCATCCAAAACCAGCTTGCTCCTGTGGATGGTTTTCATCTAGTGCTTTTGTGTGCAATATGATATAACGCGATTGTAAGCTTATGCAATGCTCTTCCATTGGAATAGAGCACTCTGGTGAACGGGTAATTTAACCTATAATAGATATAAATTCAGTCTTACTGACTGTCCAGTTCCATATCTCAGAGGTTGGATATCAGGGTAGGATATCAACCTCCGGGTCTGAAGCGAAGGTTTCAATCCTGCTTTGTGGTACTGGATAGGCTAATGGGAAGTCTATAGCCACGCTTAAAAGTTGTAATGCAACGAAACAGCTGTCTGTGGATGACACAATAATTATATATATATATATATATATATATATATATATATATATATATGTGTGTGTGTGTGTGTGTTTATGTATATATATATATATATATATATATATAGTAAAAACTTGAAAAGATCCAATCGAAAAAAGGAGCATCAAGAGAAAGGAATTATTATTCATCGAATTTTAGTATTGTTATTTTCTTTCATTTCTTTATAATTCAACACGTGTCTCGGTTGTCAAGACTCTTTTCGGCATTTTATTTTCTATTTGAGTTCTTTTGAATTTTTACTTGAGCACATTTGTATTTGTTGGACTTGTTTGCATGAAAATACATCTATTCTGACCTTCGAGTAATGGTGCTCTTAGTGAATCGTACATTTACCATTTTGGGGGCGGGGAATAATGCGATGTTTAAAAACATATTCAGTTGTGTATATCTGTTGATAGGTTCGAAAAGGGACTGTTATCATACGATGAAATATCTTGTTGCTTCTCTCTCGGTTGATGCAAATTTCATATATTTCATATATTTTAATCGTTGTCTATGGTAAATTGCTGGAATGTGCTGGGTGATGTGTTTTTCTTCTTATCACCTCTGGTGATTATGTCAGTGTCTTGATACGTATACATTTCTATTTTGGTATCTCGAAATGGTAAATATTTTCTTTCCATAAATTTTCACAGTTTATCGATGAATTACTGAATAAGAATTTTGATAGATATTTCTCTATTGCCTGTTTAAAAATGGTTTGCATTTGTCGACAAAATTTGGTTCTTCAATTCATAGTACTGATGAGTAATCTGTTTGATAAATTTGTATTATTTTAAACTGTCTGGAACTAGATTCGAAGATGTGTTTCAGAACAATAATTCCTGTTTTCGGAGATATTTATATTGCTTCTGTGGAGAGATGTTCTATCATTTAATGACTTTGCACAGCTTATATAATCATCATTACAATTTGTATATTTAATTATATAGATAACATTATTTGAGCTGTGTGTAAGATTTCTCTTTACTTCAAAAGGTTTGGTTTAGTGCTTGGATAAATAGGATCTCCGTTCAATGAATGAATTGCAAATGTAAGTTTTTTCATTGTTACATTTTGTAACTCCTTTCAAAGAAAAATCTTCGACAATGTTTGAATTCGTCTCGAACTTTTCAGGTTAGCATTAACTTTTGATTAGTTTTGTTTCATTAGGTATTTTTAATTTTATGATTTCTCTTTAGTTGCTTTAAATTTGGGGGGATTTCAAGGAATAAGTCAGGGTGCATTTGGTTTAAGTATTTACGCATCTTAGAGGTTGGTAGGTCCCTATTATTTTGAGGGGGGTCCCTTAATTCCGCTCGGGGTATTCGTTCAGCACGTTCTATCCCCTTGTTGATCGAGGATATTGGGTAACCTCTCCGGCAGAGGGTTTGACGTAATTTGACTAGACGCATGTTTTGTAGACTTTTGTCACTAAAAATGGTTCAGCTTCTACGTGCTAGGATGTGAAGACTTTGGGGCTTTTAAAATGAAGATATTGTTCAGTGTCCGTAGGTTTGCAGTAAATGTCTGTTGTGATTTCATGATTTTCATTTTTAAACAAAACATCGGAAGAAGGGATTTCTTCACACACACACACACACACACACACACACACACATATATATATATACATATATATATATGAATTATAAATTGCCTTATCTGAAATGTTTTACTGTTTTTACACGACTGATACATCATTCAATTTAGACAATGGAGGGTTGATCATTCATTAAGTGAGGTAACTCATCCATTGTTAGCTTATGCTTATGCTCTTCCATAGGAATAGAGCACTCTGGTGGGTGGGGAATTTCTGCATAAATGAATATATCACTTAAATTCAGCCTTACTGACCGTCCAGTTCCGTAGCCAAGAGGTAGGATAACTGCTCCGGGTCTGAAGTGAAGGTACTGGATGGGATAATGGAAAGTCTATAGCTACATTGAAGAGATGTAATACATCGAAACGGCTATCTTTGGATGACACTCTATATACATATATAAAAATCATGATATTTGATCACATATATCCATTTATATACATATATATATATATATATATATATATATATATATATATATATATATATATATATATATATATATATATAATGGATATAATGTGATCCAATATCATGATTTATATTATATCATATAGAAACTATTTTGAAATGATCTCTTGTCGTTAAACAGTTAATGTATCACTTGCCTGTGACAACAAGTACAAATAACAATAAGAGAAAATGTGACTGCTGCAAGAATCACCTTTACCGGCGACTATTTAGCTGAATGGTAAGAGCACCGCCATGTTGAAACAGCCACTGAATTGGTGGCAGGTTCGATTCCTGCAGCAGTCCCAAACGCACACACATATATATATATATATATATATATATATATATATATATATATATATATATATGTGTGTGTGTGTGTCCATTTGTAAAAATGTCAGGATTATTTATGTATGGATCAGCACTAAAGAGGCTAAAAATATTTATTATTTTTTTCACTAATTCAAGTATCCTAATCTTGAGTTTTTTTTAAAGTCTCAACACGATACGAGTTGTGCCAAGGGTAATTGGACATGAAGTCTTTAGAGTTTCTACGAAATAGTGTTCATTGTTATGTCGTAATTGGCAGGTTAAATAACCAATGAGAGCAATGTACAAATAAACCCTTTAATAAACAAAAATATACCTATTATATATTTAGAAGATGAAACAAAAGCTGCAGAATTAATCTCCAGTTGGAATAGAAGTAGGATTGAATGGTTCGTATATTTATAAACTCTTGCTAATACCGTATTAGGCTGTTGTGTGACAAAATCCTCGAAATATCTGAATTGCACAACGCTCTTCCCTATCAATCAAGTATCAATTACGCACATGATGCTATTTCATAATACAAATAATTATGAGAGTAAATTCCTCGTATTGATAAATGTTTGCGATTTTTACGAATTTCTGTAGCTTTTACTCAAAATATTACAATATTTTATCAAATTTATTAATTACATTTATTCCGATTTTTTTTACAGTTCCAACAAATAAACTGCCCAGTGAAAAAAATGAAAATAAAAAAAATTAGAAAAACTCATCTAAGCTATTTTAACTTTCATAAATCCACGCTTGAGTTACTCCCCCTTAGCGGCGGTATAAACCCACGGCTCACCAATTTTATACATAATTAAATCACAGTAATTGGCACTTTTTCAGGATCCCCCAGTTTAAGAAACGAATTTTTACTGAGAATGGCAAGAGCAAGATCAATCAGTTAGTGCAAGAATCATCTTTCTACTTCTGTTTAACCCCAAGAGAATTTCGTTGCTATGGCTGCCGAGATGAAAGGAAAAACGAGTTTTAATATCATCGAAAAGGCGACGGAGGATCTTCCCGTTTGAAGTTTCCACTTTAGCAAGACTTCGGGCAATTAATTTAAAAACAGAGAGAGTCGTTCTTCTTGGAAGGGAAAAGGTATGATGATTTGTTTTGCTCAAAATCACCAACTCAGCATCTCATTCCCACCTGCGCCCGCTTCAGGAATTTTTACAAGCAGGAGATGAGATTCGGTAGAAGTGCAGCATGGCGTAATGGTTACCAGTACGACAAACAGAATCGGTGAATATATTTTCGGCGGTGTGACTGGCGAGACGGTTAACAGACAAAAGAATGTCAGGAAGGGAGCCCGAACTTTTGAATTCGTTATATAAAGTATTTTTTAAAAACGAAATTGAGTGTGTTAACGAATTATAAGCGAAATATCACCTGCATTTCGGTCTGATTACCTCATACCTCCCTTGTCAGTCCTAAAAGGTCCACAGTGCACAAAAGGTTGAGGACCCTGGCTTAAGACATTACAAGGAATGCTACAAAACACTAGTGTACTAATAACGAAAAAATAAGTAAATAGTATTCCAATCAATTCAAAGAACAGGTCTGGCTAGTTACTCAATAGAAACCGTCAAATGATGAATCTCTTTTGGTAGCAGGTCGTGTTTGGGGTGATCAGTCAAAATTAAGATAATCATTGAAATAATCACTTCTCTTGCCTTCTGTCTGGTGATGATCAGCGAATCAAAAAACAAAATTTGAACAGTATTCGACACAAACTTAGGGATCACTGTAGCGTTCATTTTCAGGGTAAATTGAAGCCCCAACTATATACTTATTTCAAGTGGGAAGGGGTTGATAACAAAAGAGTGTTTTAAAAAAACTGAAAAAAAGTTTTTTTTTAATAAAGAGTTGATATTTAAACATTCATCCTTATACCTCCAATCGTGCAGCCTCTAGGTGCAACTTAAAAAACCGATAGCTAGACTGATATATAATTCATAGAAACCGAAGAAAAATCAATAATCTTTAATCTCATTTCTAGCTTTCGAGAACCGCTTATCAAACAACTTCACATCAGTGCCTCGTGTGCTGACTGATATATCTGCGAACGTCGTTCAATGACTAGTTGATGAGTGAAGTGAGTACACACAGAAACTCATGAACGCTGTGATCTCTCCAGCATTATGGGTTCCCCTTTTTAATTTTCATTGTGGGATTAGTAGTTTAGCTCCCAATTTAAACACACTGTTGTGTCATAACGAAATCAAGATGTAAACACGAAGAAATTCCGCGCTTCATTTAATAAGTCGTTGAAATTTGACTAAAATCTGTTAAATTGTTGATATTTTGTAATTTAAAAAAATCTTGGTCTATTTACGCGTGAAAATTTTGAAAACTTCCTTATGCAAAATGAGAATTACCAGAAAAGCGACATTTTAGCCAAGCAGGGATTCCTTTTTTTTTCTAAATATCTTCGATTCTACAAGTATACTGGCATAAATTCTCTCTCAGATTTTTTCCAAAGAGAATAAGATTCTGACTATGAAATTAAATTTTATACGATTTTGAAGTGTTTTTTTTTTCTGATAAGGTGATTCTAATCCCGTAATGCATTGCGCGCAAGCCGATTAAAGATAGAAATGACAGCGAATGACAACGCACAAGGTCGAAAGGAGAAACCGCCATTGTATAAGATCTTCTGGCATAGAAAATACGAACCTCAAGCAATTTTCCCGCTAAATTGGTTTAAGACAACGCCATTTGACCAGGATGGAAATATTTGTTCTACAGCGGTCAGTAGGCAGCTTTCATCGACTACTGACCACGCCCACTTTTCCCGGAAAATGTTCGGTGGGGGGTAGACTCTCTTGTAAATTAATTTTGCCAACGACTTTGTTTACGAGTTCTAAGTGTCCGTACGTTCGTACATTTTTAATCACGTTGGTCTGAACAGCACACTTTTTAACATTGCCCTTAGGGTCGGGGATTAAATGATAGACAACTACTACTACTGCTACTACTACTGCTCTCTCCCTTGTCATCTCTGTCTATCTATCTCTCTCCCACTTTGTTCCCCACCTGTCTGTCTGTCTGTCCGTCTGTCTGTCCGTCCGTCTGTCTGTCTGCCTCTCCCTCTCTCTCTCTCTCTCTCTATATATATATATATATATATATATTGATACATGTATAATTATTTCTGTCCGATTATTTATCCATTTCTCAATAATATATATTTGTTTATATATATATATATATATATATATATATATATATATAGACATAAATATATAGACATAAATATATAGACATATATATATATATATATATATATATATATATATATATATATATATATATATATATATATATATATATATACGATCATGTAGACTATTCATTTTGTACTGTCGGAAAAGAACAGTTTTTTTTGTTAATTTTTATATATAGTCCCTAAGTATCCACGACCATGTTTCACGCAAACTACTTCCAATATTTGTGCCATTCCAACTTGTTGTCTCATAATTGTTTATTATATAATTCTAGGTTCTTGTCGCATGTGATTTATTTTTATTTGTAATTCTGATTTTTATCGCGGAGTTTTCAGTTGTTGTATTTTTTTTTACCATAGCCCTGATACGTATTTGCCTAACTTTCTTTTAAGCGTTCCCAGACCCCTCAAATAACCTTGCGTGTGATTTTTCACTAGTATTACTAGTGCCTCAATAACTGCAGAAAAGTATGACTTTCATTTTGAAAGGATTACCTACAAAGTACTATACAACGCATGCGGCCATGCAGTAAAGCATATTTGAACATTTCAAGCCTTCTGCTTCATCAACAGCTGACGACGAACCTAAATCTACGAAATCGAGACTGGCAGACGTAAAAAAGGGTTTGGGATAGTGGGAACATTCGGGAAGGAAATAAAAATATGCTTCCCATATAGATTAATGGTATTTTCTGATTAGATTAATGCCATTTCGGATACCGTTATTTACAAGTGAACAATAAGGATCTATATAAACTCAGAAGCAGAAGTATATGGACACTTTATTTGTTAATTAATTGATTCATAAATTAATTGATTAGTATGCTATACATGTTTCGGGAGGGTTTCCTGTCTTCAGCGGCATGTGAGTACCTTTTAATGCTTGGAAGGTTTCTGTGGAAAACAAATTCAGTATCAGATGTTTTGCTTTGCGAGAATGAGGATTCATGGGAGATCATGGTAGTGAGTCCAGACTGCTTTATGTCTGTGAATAAATCTATGATTAGATTATATATATATACATGTATATATATATATATATACACGTATATATATATATATATATATATATATATATATATATATATATATATATATACACGTATATATATATATATATATATATATATATATATATATATATATATATATATATATATATATATATTGAAGAAGAAGAAAGCACCTGACATTTTACAAAATGTTATTTCTTTCGTTGGAAGTTGATTTTACTGGTGACATCTTCATAATTTAGCAGTACACTTCTGGGAGTTTAGTCAGCATGGATTGTTGATCGGAGAAGCGATGTGTTTTTGCAGTAGAAACGTTCGTCAAAACAAAGTCTGTGACCGCAACACAATTGATATTTAGGAAACATTCCAACGCACAATTTCACCTTCTGGAAACCCAGCAGACGCTGCTGGTTTGGAAAATAATAATAAAAATTATCAATAATGATGATAAAAGCCTCGATTAGAAGTATCTGCGTATGTACTCAGCCTTTCTCACCAGTAGTAATTATCTTTGAGAATAAACTTTCCCTACAGAAGATTTAAATGAAAATAAAAAAAAAATCAAGAAACAGATTCGCTTAATCACTCAATTCTCATGACCAATGTCATTTGGCAACAAGCTGGGTTTGATTACAAACTTGGGAAAAGAATGATCAAAGAATAAGTTACTTCTTTCGCCTTCTGCTAGGTGGTGATCACTGAAAAAGTCTAAATAAAAAAAAGCAAAAAAAAACAACAACAACAAAAAAAAACAACTCAAAAACAAGAGTGAAGACCAAATTGGCCAATTTAGCGTAAACAGACATTGCAAATAGGCCTCACCCCCACTAAAAGAGTTGAAATGGGTCAGGTAGATTGGGTATACTATTGTATGGAGAAATTAATTCTGTTTTATTTAACTTTTAAATTTTTGAACCAAAGGTGTACAAACCTAACGCAAAAAGCTCGTTTTCTTTTATCTATTTGTACAAATAACAGTGACAAAATGATGTACACAAAAACATATGACGAATTTACTCCTGCTTCTAAATCCCAACTTGGGTCGACTTGTTCTGCTGAAGTTAGCAAATTTCATTCACAGGAACTATTGAGAAAGGAGTCGAAATAACACAGTTTTGAAATTATATTGTATAGAGAGATAAATTCTGTTCTGTCTACTTTTTTAGATTTTAACGAAGCAAAGAAGTCAGACACTGTTCTTATTTCGCAATTGTATTGTAATGATACATTCTCTTTGTTTAAATTCTCCCTCCCGATTCAGATACAAGAGTTTCTTTCGACTCTTCGTGATGAACCTATAATCATTTTAGTATGGTCCCATTGTTTATTAGTGGAGTTGAAGTCGCTGCACGTAATTAACCTGAAAGACGTCTTTTCTCCTGACTAATTGTTATTGTGAACTTTCAAGTTCATCCCGACAGCTTCTGGTGCCAAGTCAATTACAGTTTAGACAGTTAACCCTTCATCTCCTTCTGATTAGCATAAACCTTACAGTGATCTTCTCGGCATAATTCAGTCTTTGTTATTCAATAACAATTTTTTTTCCAACAATTTTCCAATATGCTAATATACAGTGAGTAGAAATGGTGTCCGATACATTTTAAAAGGTTTATTGTACCATCCTTATATAGTTTCATTTATATGTGGTGGCTGTTTGACTGTGAACGCGGTAAGAAAAGACCATACACAAGATGGAGGGACAAGTAGAAAGGTACGACGTGTGAGAGATTTGTGCAATCACGCTTGCCATGGAAGGAGATGGGAAAAAGCCTTCGTCCAGAAGTTGACTTACAACAGCTGATGATGTTAACGATTATGATATAGCTTTACTTTGCATGCTTGTTACCAGCAATTCTCTTTCACCAATCACAAACCTGGAATAAGAATCAGAGACAGAGGAACTAGTGAAATATGAAGTCTGGGCAGGGAGGGCTGATGTCGTAGCCAAAATAAGGGCACTATTTTACTCAACTTGTACAGCTTTAAAATTGACAGAATTTTGACTACGGATTGAAAAAAACAAAACTGAAAAGTACTGCTAATGTCAGCCTACTCATAAAACCAGCTATCTCAAGTTTCTGGAGTTGGAAGACAACAATCAATCAATTAGGATTAACTAATACAAGATACCAGTGAAGTGGTCTTATTTAACGGGAATAATCAGATCTCTTGAAAAAAAACAGTGATCGCTTAATTCATTTGAGGAAAGTCGTTAACAGTAAAATTTCCCCTCTTTAAAGGTAAGTATTGCTGCCTTACAAATTGTAACTCAAGAAAATTGAATTTATCATCTCAAATTGCAAACTATCTATTGTATTTGTGCTGATATTTTTCTTGAGAGCTTTTGCCCTAAATCATAAAATCGCTTTCAAAAAGATATATAGAATGACCCCAATATAGGCATGATTTAGTAGAGGTGACATCTGCACCCTACATGTTTTTGAAAGTCAATGAATGGGTTTGGATTGAATCTCTCAAGAAAAAGTAACACAATAAATTTCATATATGGTTACTATTCTGAGCCAGTGATTTCGATTTTTGAAGTTTCACTTGGTGATGCTGCAGTATTTGAGCAAGCACTTGATCATTGTAAATCGTTGCAAACTGAAGAATCTGGGAGTAATTGGTAAATTCCCCCAAATAAGGTTCCTATAGAAACTGTTTTTCCAGAGAGGAGAAAAAATTCAAATGAAGCCTTGTAGTGTAGTTATGCCAATTTTCAAAACAATGAGGCCAGGACCGCTGGAACATACAATCGCACACACGAACACATGAGAAAAAGATTTAATCTTTCACCATCTTTGGTGGCTATGGTTGTTCAATATCGTTATAAGTTATCAATTTGATTATTTAAAAAATATTTATATATATGTATATTTAAAAATTCCTTATATCATTGTATTGTTGTTATTTTGGAAAATATGTATGGACAAATGTAATCTTGGAAAAATCTGTAAACTTCATGGATGGCCGATTATGAACATTGCCCGGGATAGAATTAGGGGCGACAAGCACCAGAGAGGGCGTCACTCACTTGACCTTAAGCTATTTCACCCATTCCACTAAAGAGATAAATTTCCCGAAACACATTCGAGTCCACTCTTTGTGGCACAATACGTTTGGTTATCTAGCACTTCCCACTCCAGTACAAGTAGGAAAGAGTGAACGAATGAATAGAAATGCAATAGATACCATCATGTAACAAACATCTTTTGGTAGCATGCTGTAATGGGGATGATTAATTAAAGGAAATTGGAAAGAAAAAAAATCATCTGTGGACAAAAAGGAGTTGGTAAAATAAGCAGAAATGCTGGGGGACAGCTAGATATTTGAATGGACTTGCTATCACTTGATCCCCAAAGATAAGCCAGTGTTGGACGCCCGATTTATTTCGATAGACATCTAAACAAAGAAACGTTTCATGTTCAACACAATTAAGAGGGAAAGAGATCTGGAAAGTCGATTTGGCGCATTCTTAATTCATTCGAGTTAACTAAGTTGGAAAATGGTCATAATTCGAACGGCTTTCATTAGGGGATTTGTTGATGGAGATTTAGAGATAAATACACGGTCCTACATCAAAGTACAGATACCCACACCACACACACACACACACACACACACATATATATATATATATATATATATATATATATATATATATATATATATATATATTGTCAGTGAACTTCCAAAATATAATCGTTGTTTGTTGAATATGCTAACCTCCCAAAAAGTAAAATGACAGCTGCCAGTTTTCATTTTATATATATATATATATATATATATATATATATATATATATATATATAGGGATAGAGCACTCTTGTGGATGGGGAATTTCTGCTCAAATGAATATATCGCTCATATTCGGCCTTACTGACTGTCCAGTTCCGTAGTCCAGAGGTGGGATATCGGCCTCCGGGTCTGAAATGTAGGTTTCAATCCTGCCTCGTAGTGCTGGATGGGATAATGGAAAATCTAAAGCCACACTGAAGAAATGTAATACATTGAAACAGCTCTCTGTGGATGACATAATATATATATATATATATATATATATATATATATATATATATATATATGTATACGTAAATATATATATATGTATATATATATATAATAATTACAAGGATATATAACCGGGAAATGTCCACACTTCATGCCTAAAGCGCAAATTAGCAACTGGTAATATGTTTTGTTCATGTAACTATTGCTGCTTGCTGATTATGAGTGTGTAAGGCAGTACATGTTGACATCCACCGGGTATATATCTTTATAATGTACACGGCATAAAGCCTGTTTTTATTCCTTTCACTTTGTATTCTCGCAAATAGAAAATAAGAATATTTAAAGTCCAAAAGAATTTGTCTGTGAGAACCACATATTTTTATCTATTTAATTAACGCATTTCAAAATTATATGTATATATATTTGTTTGTTTTTATGGCCAGTCAAGCTCCATAAAAACAGATGAATATATATATGTATACATATAATTTTAAAATCATAGAATCCATTAAAAATCTCAAATGGCAGTGGGTTGGCCATGTTGCAAGAAAGGTGGACAACCGATGGACATCACGACTCACGACATGGATCCCCCAAGATCGCATGCGAAACCGTGGCTGGCAGAATATGACATGGAAAGATGAGCTGGACAAATTCAGAAAGTACTGGTTCCGTGACGCAAGTGTGGCGAATCCTGGGGAAGGTCTATGTCCAACGACGGACGTTAAAAGACTGGTAATGATGATATATATATATATATATATATATATATATATATATATATATATATAATATATACAATTTTACTATTTTTGTGAGTTGAGGTGTGTACGTATGAAAAGTGCTCAATATCGAGGATGTAGCTTATGTGTATGAAGAACGTCTAACGACTGCGCCAACGTGATATTCGAAGTCATCATAGAGCACATATTGTCTGTGTATATTTATCTACCTATATATATAAACCTATATCTCACATCAATTTATTTGACGACTTCCATGCATCAGTAACCAAAATATGGGTCTTCAATCATCGGGTGATAATTAGGTCACCTCGTCTGACCTTGAAATTATTGCGTGTTGTCTGTCCATGTGCTTTTGTGCGTATCTGTTAGCTATTACTAGAATTATATTGTATTCATGTGTTGATTAGTGTGCATGTGTGTATATGTGTGTGTGTGTGTGTGTGGTTGTGTGTGTATGGTTTCTTTTCTTCAATAGGTTTATCGTGACTAAAAATTGACATTAAGCTCTTTCCATTTTCTTTCCTGTCTATCTTTCTTTTGTTTCTTCCTGTTTCTTTTATTCCTTTTCCTTTGAGGTTTTTTGCATGTGTGGTTCTTGTTTCAACATTTTTAATCCAAAATTATTGTCGGTTGTGCTTATATATATATATATATATATATATATATATATATATATATATATATATATATATATATATATATATATATATATATATAATTCAAAAACTGCCTCATATTCACTTCTCTTGTCTTGTCCATTCTCATTGTCCATGTCCATACAGTTTTGTTTCTAATGCCAACAATTATATTAATAAGAAATGGATATACAATTGATGTAATCCAACATTAGTCTCAAGAATTGTTTTACTGTACAGAATCTAATTGCATCGTATGCCCACCTCTTTGTCCCAGTATAAGATGGAAAAGAGCTCCATAAATTAATAGATATTTTGAACCGTCTTTATATACATATTAACACACTCAAGAAGACGTCAACTAATATATATATATATATATATATAGAGAGAGAGAGAGAGAGAGTAAGAGAGAGAGAGAAAGATATATATATATATATATATATATATATAGAGAGAGAGAGAGAGAGAGAGAGAGATAACTTAGTATGCTTCCTTATCTATTAATCAGTCCCTTTTTGTTCATTTCTATCAATCGATCTACGTTCATATCTATGTGTTATCAGACCGTCTTTCTCCCTTGTCCCTCAATTCATCTCTCTCTCACACTCCCCCCTCTCTTTCTCTCTCTCTCTCTCTCTCTCTCTCTCTCTCTATATATATATATATATATATATATATATATATATATATATATATATATATATATATAATACGTTTTCGATATTAGTATTTTCAATTTGTCAACTTCAGAGCTGACCAGCACAATTGGGATCTCATTGAATTATTTCGATTAAGCTTTAGTTTCTGAAAGGTCAGCTGTTTAAAGGAGGCCCTTCTTTTACCTTGCTATGCATTTGACATGTAGTAAATGAGTTCAGCAGCATTTATCGAACACACGAACACAGACCTGCCATTACTACGTGTGGATTCTTTGATTTAGAGTCTCTCTCATTAAAAGTCGACCCCGAAGTGGGATTGAGATTTCTTGGATCCCGACAATTACCTGTCCTGCGTTTTGGTTCATCCCAGAACCATATCTCCTTCATCCAGTCATCCCGTTAAAATGCAATTCGTTAAAGCGTGTATCGCGATATAATGTGTTTGATAATGGATTCCAAAATAATAATGTAGCTCCAAAATAGCCAGATGTAGCTCCAAAATTGCTTGGTATAACTCCAGTATAGCTGAATTGGAAACCCTGGTTGTTATTGGGCCTCGGTTATAACACTGTTGGCTTTTTTTGTTCTAGGAACACCCGTGTTATAACAGGGTCGCCAGTGAATAAATGTGTGTGTGTCCTTCTTTTCGAAAGTTTCCGTTTTTTCGCTTTGAGGAAAAAGGCTGAAATAAATAGAAAGCACTTAGCCTTTTTTTGTAAGTGAGCTGTTATAGACACAGCGCCCGTTTTCTTTCCCATATTCCAGTTGGCTGTATCTCCAAAAACCCCAGCCTAAGATAACGTAGCCTAAGATTCAATAATCATCATTTGAAAAGGCTGAGAAGTTCAGCAAAAAAGTCCATACAAAACCGATGATAATAGGCCGTTTCCTTTAAATCATTTCTGTTTACAAGATGTTTTTTCTTCTCATTGAAATGCTCTATTTCGGATAGCGACCCCTCGAATAATTCTTCTTAATGTCACCTTGAGTAAATGTCGAAGGTCAAGGTTTATCGTTTGCTGCTGGGGTGATCAATTAAAACATTGGAAAATAAGGTGATCGATGTTACTTCTCCCATCTTTTGCTAGATCCTTAAAAAGGTTCAAATGCTGCCAGACACAAACCCAAGACCATTTTAGTATAAATGTATATTGTAAATTGGATCACTCTGAAGATTTGATAGTTGATTAAGAAAAAGAACATTTTAGTAGCCATACAGCAGGGAAAGTTTAAATTTCCTCTTCTGCGGCTAAATCGGTGTGGCCTGTACACGTGAAACATACATAGAGGTGGTTGAATAGATAGATAATCGGCCAGTCAGTCAGAAATAATCACTTAAAAACTGAAAAAAAAACTGTTGACAGTATTCGTTGATGGTATCTTATAATACAGCACAGCCCGCTTTTCGAAAGTCACTTTACACTACTTTTTCAATTTTACGAAAAAAAGCCTGGAAGCAAAAATAATATTCACCGATTGTTTTGTAGCGAGCCATCATAGAGGCAGCGCCTACATTTTCCTTCTCCCTTACACCCAAGTCCCCTGTACTTCTTACCAGCTCAACCTCTGACCATTCAGCTTAATGTACCATCATCAACATCCTGTGTCTCGGGAAGATAGAAAAAGTTCCCTTTTAAAATAATGTCAGTTGTTCGTTCGCTGTGTGCCACTTCAGTTTACGAAAGTTATTTTCTATTAGAATGTTCTCTTTTTGGATTGAAGGGGACACTGTACTCCAAGCTGCAATTCTGGACCAAAATTGACAGTGTAATTCACGATGTTGGTTCAATACGCAATGAATTCGTTTCATCAAAATACCGAATTCATTTTTTAAGTCGAGAAAAAAAGAATCAATGTTTTTTTCATATTGATGTTCCATAAATAAATTAATTTTTCATTCCAATGATATCAAATATTCTCTCTTTTTTTCTTTTCTTTTCTGTTCGATTTTATTTAGTTATCATGAAATATGATCCACCAAAAACAAACCTGGTTAGCAACCCTGAAGAAACCGTTTTTCTGCAGCATGCCGTGTTGGGGTGATCAATTAGAAAATTACAAAAAAGGGTGATCAATGAATACCCTTCTTTTTCAGTCTTTTGTTTGGTAGTGATCAAAAAAAGTCAGATTTGAAAAAAAGAAAGAAGAAAAGAACAAAACAAACAAACTTAAACAGCAACTGAGGAACCGATTTAAGGAAAACTTACATTGTAAATTGAACCTTCATTTAATGCCTATTTTTTTTGATAAATTTTCGAAAAACCGAAAAAAAACTTTTTTCATAAACACTTAAATTTTCAGCCAACTAGCTTGTCAACCAGACCTACTTAAAAACTGAAGAAACCTATATATATTAATGTTGATTGTTTTTGTTGGTACTTTTTAATTTACTAGTTTAAGCTTAATACGCAGCAACACTAAAAAGGATTGTGTTCTGTCAATGTTTTAATCCAGGGTTGGGTGGTTACCTGCCTTTCATAAAAATCTGATTCAAAATTTTGAATTTTATCTGAACATGACTGCTGAGATTAGTACAACTCCCTCAGCCACCAAGCAGAGACGAACTGGATGAAATAAGATTTTTGTTTCAATTTTCGTCGAAATCAAATTTCACTCTTGGTGTAAGTTCGTCTTTTGTCTGTATCAGCATCAACAGCAGAGCTTTCAACTAATTTTGAGGAGTAAAATCGTCAGCTTAGACCAAACCTATGGATAAAATTAACATCAACCTAATGTGATTTAAAATCACGGCTAAATGATCAGCACAAAGCTCTCTTACCAACTGAGCCAAACTGACAAATCTTAAAAATATACGAAATTTCATGTTATAGGTTCTTATTCTATTCCAATAAATAAATGTATTTAGAAAATTCACACCGACCTCTCTGCAATTTGCACTGTCGAACAAGTAAACTGTAAGCGGATCTCTAACCAACTGAGCCAAAAAGACATACATGTTAAAAGTACGCATGGCCTCATTCCATTTTAATCATTAAATACATTTATATCACAAGAACTTAAGAAAAAATATTTTTCATTCATTATATATACAATACAAAAGTTCCAGTAATCGTTTAAGCTGGAATAATATTTTTCCTTGAACGGCCTGGCCGTTCATTATTATTCTGTTACCGAACGTAGGGTTGTTGGGGCATGACTGATGCCTTTATCATGGGGTTATCTAAGGTGAGATCGCCTTATCAGGCTGGTCTGGAATCTGAGTTGTTTATCCCAGGGTGTCCTACTCTTTACACTTTTTTTTAGAGAGGGGTATGGATGCTTGTTACGCCGAAGTGAATTGAAAGTAAACAAAAAGTCTCCCAGCCAGAGTATGACCATGGCTAGCCGATTCAACCTCCCTTGTCATAAACCGTTACGCAATGTAACACTACCGATTAGAGTTGATCATTCTCGAAAAATACAATTACACTCCTGGGGAAAAAATGAACCAAGCTTTTAATCATTTTTGGGGGTAATTACTCCTTTTATCCAAACAATTAAAGGTGAATTATTCGACAATGTTATCAATCAAATAATTCAGTGTAAGTGTAGAGTGTGTTTTAGTATGGAATAGTTTTTCACCTGTATTGAACTTTTGGGTCTTGTTGTCAGATAGTTATTTACAGTGTACTGCTAAAATGTTGTTCCATTCATCTGTTACTGATTCCTACAACTGGTAAGCTGATGATTTTATTATGGGGGTCTCCAGGGCGAGATAGCCTGATCAGGTTTGTTAAGAATCCCTGTTGTGCAGCCCACAAATTTTGTTTCCCGACAAGCTTAGCCTCAATATACATCCATATGTTTTCTATGGTGTTGAGATCTTTTATATGATGAAACCAGGTGTGTATACTCACTACGTTCAGCTAAATACACTCTAAATCCACATTCAGCAAAGCTGGTGTTCCGCCAATATATCGTCGGGATTGGGGGGCTGCCGGCTTACCATGATAGTTTCATTGAAAATCTTGTATTCTGTCTGAGCATGAACTTTGAAGACTAGGAATTTCGCGTCTGTCTCAGCCAAGAGGTTGGACCTAAATTCAGTTCTAATACTGTAACATTGTGCAGCTGTATCCAAACTGTGTTCTGCACAAACTTCCGGTTCTACGCAACCTTCCCAGTGGTTACGCGAAACAAAGTGACATTCTCACATAATTCATACACACGCCTGCGTAATTTATTTATACCGTGTGATAATTGTTTAAAATATTCTTAACACATTTTGACTCTTAACCAAATTCCAAATACTTGTTTTAACAGTTACGTTATAATTGAAAACATCTTGGTTATTTACTTGACACGGACGCTGTTCAGTCAATAGTCGTTCACAAGCCTATAATTCGCCAAGTAAGCTCTATTCTTACTTCTCCATTCAGTGTGTGTTTTTTGCTTGGGTTTATACACATTCGGGTGTTTCCACAAAAAGACTCAAATACAATATAAACATACATGCGTGAATTGAATAAAAAGAAAAGAAAAACATTATTGTAAAAGGCTCATTTAGTTGTCAATATTTGAAGACCACTGACCAAGTGAAGAGTCTTAAGGGTATAACAGATGGTTTCATAAGGGACATAACCATGGCTTAGATCGTGTAACGGTTAGCATGTCTGCCTCACGTGCAGAAGACTCTTGGTTCAATTCCTGTTAGGAACAAAGAGTGGCAGTATCTCCCCGGTAAATTTGCATCCTGCCAAAGGGAGGTCATAAAAAACTTGAAGGTATAAAGTTCTCGACCCGACTTAGGACGTGAAAGGATCACTAAGCTATTGTATGCAACGTGAACTGGGACTTTAACTGAGTACACATTAGGCTGAGATGGCCCTCGGTGAACTTACCTTAAGCCAAAAGAATGGTGAATAAACTTGAATAAAGTTTTGACACTTGCAATGATGTATACAACAGAAACCGGGACTTCGTCATAAGCCGTTACACTATCAAGAGACGTGATGTTCTACCTTTATTATTATGGATGGCTAGATAGCCCGACAGAGACCGACCCTCTTCGAGCATGTTTGAAATCAAGAGTTTTCCGTCCCCTAGACTGGTTACTAACCATAGCTAAGGCACCTAGCGAAAAGATTGTTTCATGTCTTTCACAAGGTCATTGGTGCGAAGTGAGCTAGAATTGTCTGCTGGATTTTGTATTCGACGCACCGATCCCATTCTCCGTTCCGTTAACTATTCGGCCACTCGCACGTCTTTGTAATTAGTGTGAACCAGCCACACGAAGATCCATAGAGAGACATTGGAGGACCTTTTGAGAAATTGCCAGCAAAGTGGATGAGACATTCGCGAGCCACTTCTACCGAGTTTATTCACCGAAGCCCAGGTAGTGGATTTGCTAATCAGAAATAATACGATGGCCCCGACGAAGAAAACTACCTAAGCTGACAAGAAACGTTAGTATTACAGTCGACGGTGCATTTCCCTAATCTGCCTTCAAGTATTAACGATATTTACGCCTTTCTCTTTCGGGAAGAAACAATTAGTCATGAAATCCCAAGTTGACATCCCCATTCCTTCTCTCTCCATATTTTCATCTTCTGCCATAACCATATCAGCAACAGCGGCGTCAGCTATGTTGCCGAATCCATTTCCAACTTTACATCTAAATTTGAGTCAGAAACATCTAAAAAAACATCTAGGATCTCCAGATACCGTATTCTAACAAGTGCAATCAAGTCCCTCCCCTGACCTCAAAAATGTGCAAGACAAGCTTGATCACTGCAGAATTAAACTCTACTCCTACTTCTTCCCCGACTAAAGATGATAACAGCAAAATTTGGATTATATATATATATATATATATATATATATATATATATATATATATATATATATATATGTATATAACTCGTTCATTGTAAGCTTATGTAATGCTCTTCTATAAGAATAGAGCATTCTGGTGGATGGGGGATACATGCCAACATAAATATATCGCTTATATTCAACCTTACTGACCGTCCAGTGACCTGGCGCAGAGGTAGGATACTGGCCTTCAGGTTTGAAGCAAAGGTTTCAATCCTGCCTCGTGATACTGAATGGGATAATGGATTGTCTATAGCCACACCGATGAGTTGTAATACAACCAAACTGCTGTCTGTGGATGACACAATAGTGTGTGTATATATATATATATATATATATATATATATATATATATATATATATATATATATTATATCTGTGATTTGTGGACTAGTTGCGTCGAATCTGTCATGTAGCAGAGCTGCCTACTGATCACTTGGTCGTGATTCAAAAAAATAAGTTGTGGGTATGTCAATTTTATATATTGGTGTGCTTTAATGTCACGGGATCGACAAACAGTTGACAGTTTACTTACTGAGGTCAGGTGAGGATTATTCTTGTTCTTTTAACGGTGGGAAACAGTCATATCCAGCCTCTAACCTGGGCTGATTTGACAAAAATCCAAGTGCATATTGTACAGTTGTATATGCAGGACTTTTTAAAACTCGAGATTGAAGCTCAAACGGGGGTGCAGATTATCTGTGATAGAAGATTATACATTGTGAGATACGACGTATATCTAGAAACGTATTGCATATGAATAGGGCTGCGCTAAAAATAGGCCCTGGCTAGATGAAAAATGTAGGCCCCATACCTGAATGTACATGAAATACTATTGTAATCAGTGCTAAATATATATGAGTATATACAAATGCCTGTATTTTATATGTTTATCTTACAAGTAACAGAAAGGAATATTTTGACAAACTTGACTTTATATCGTCTCCGTCTCACGAGGCTTTTTGAGTAAAACCCGTCAAAATCGTTAACCCACGCTTACTGATCCACCTACCTTACACTGTCCAAGACTGATAATAAATAAATAATATGTGACTTCGTTTGTCAACGTTTACTTTACTAAATTACTAATTGTTCTATTAAAGTATTGCTCATATAGACTGAAGGTATTACTTCAATTAAAAATCACCTGAATAACAATTTCTGACATCTAGAGGCAACTAAACATCGAGATTCAGATAAAACACATCTAAATTGGCAACATGGGGCAAGGGATGTAACTAGGTAAGTTTGTATGTAAAATTTTGTCAAAAAGTATTTTATAACACATAACATTATCTATAGTATATATCTAGAATCTAAGAAATGAATTACATATTATTATGAAATCAAATGTGAATTCAATGTTTAACATTTATTTCATTAAAATATGACTTGAATTAATAAAAAGATTACTTACTTTATTGCGATAAATATATAGATATATATCTTTTTTTAAATGAAAAATAATGAAAATAACAATTTCTGACATCTAGAAGCAACTAAAAGCATCTATGTCTAGATGAATAACATCTAAATTTGCAACACTGAGCAAAGGTTGTAACTACTTAAGTTTATATGTGGAGTTATGACGAAAAGTATCTTACAGCACATAGAATCATCTAGATATATATGTAGAATCTATGAGATATATTACATATCATTGATAGATCAAATGAGAATTCAATCTTTAAATTTCATTTCATTGGAACATTACTTGATTTACTAAAAATATTTCCTATTCTCTTACGATAAATAAAGAAGATATATTACTTTTTTGATAAAAAATAATGTAAATAGCACTTTCTGACATCTAAAAGCAACCAAAAGCATCCAGATTTAGATGAAAAACATCTAAATTGGCATCACTTGGCGTCGGTTGCTTCGTGCCAACAGAGGAAACAGCAGCAATCAATAACATTGGAAAGAAATTACCTATGCCAGCTGCACTTTGATGAATTAATTCATATCTTATTTTACATATGTCTATTCCTAATTATTTCCCTCCTTGATTAATTATGTATGTTCTTAATTATGTTTCTGTTTGTTGCGTCCCTCGAAATTCTGCGATAATTAAAGTAATGGCGATAAAGATGGTGGAAAACATTTCGGCTTTAATGCAAGATTTGTTCAAATACTGTTTTTGTAACCCGTCTTTATCAAATTGCAAACGCTGGGACATTTTTTTCCCGATAGAATTCATTTACAATGAATACAAAATTGATTTCCGAATTAATCATTAATAAACTTTATTATCAATAAATTTTATGATCAATTTATTATTTCATTAAAGAAAAAAAATTGAAACATATTTATTCCTCACAAACTTTGGTTAAATTGTGGATTTGAATACATATAAGGAAAGCTTGGCTCTCTGATAATTTTATCGGATTTATTAAACGTGTTTCAAACGAAGAGTGTTCTTAGGTTGGCAAACTCTCTGTAAAACTAGCTGAATCTGCAAGAACAAAGAAAGCTCAGTAGACCTCAAAAAGAGAAGGGGCTACAACCAAAGGCATCTTTCTAATACTCACCTGAAAAAAAAAAGAATCTAACCAAAAATTTGACTCTGGATCTGAGATCCATGCACCGTGCACAGGTTAGAATCATGAAGAGATCACTAAACTGCACAGTATATCAGAGAGAAGACAGAAGTCAGGGATATCATAGAATCCAAAAGAAAACTCAAATTGCAATGGGCTGGTCATGTTACAAGAATAACTAACAAACAGCTGGACATCACGGCTCACAACGTGGATCTTTAAAGATCATATGTGAAACTTTGACCGACGAGATATAAGATGGTGTGACGAGCTGAACATACTGAGAAGATACTGGCTCCGTGACAACTATGACAGAGAGGTCTGGTGAATCTTGGGGAAGGTACATGTCCATCGACGAACGCTAAAAGCCGTATGATGATGATGAATGTTTAGTTGATTGTTTTCTTATTCGCAGGATAGCCTGAAAGGACTTTCAGGAAATCAACAATCTACTCTGATAATGAACGGTGTGATTTTCTTGGTTCTCTGACATAACCATGGACTCCTCTACCAAATGGTTACAAGTTATTTGATACTATATATTTCCTACCACTGTTTGAAACAATAGACTCTTCCACCGTAACGTGTTTTTTTTTTGTAAAAGAAAAACTAATGGGATTCAAACAAAGTTGATCCCCACTTTTCAAAATCTTGCTTTAAACAAGTCCCTGCATTTTTTTTTATTGCTTTTTTCTTTAAAGACGACAAGCAGCCGAAAAATTCAGTTTTTGTTTCGTAGTGGAACATTATAAAGGCAGCACATAACCTCCTCTTCTCTCTTCTATACTCCAGTCTCCAATACTTCTCACCATTACAACCTTCAATAACTCCACCATGACATACAATCCTCGGCTTTTTAGAATCTGGGAGCACACAGAGACACAAACACGTCCACAGTCTTTGTTGTTTAATGGCTTTTATTTAATTTTTCCAAAGAGCAACTAGGGAAAATTCAAAAATGCAAGTCTGCTTTTTGAGATGACCTCGTAAACGAATTCCTACCTGGGAATTTTAACATGAAAAGAAATTACTTATCTTAACATCTAATTTCTGCAATCTTTTTCGAATGAGTCTATTCAGGTATATATATATACACTAGCTCATCAAAGTTGATGTTCGAAAATGAGTAGCAGCAAAAGTCCGTACCACATTCAGTAAGTACACGCCGCTCAAATTCTCAGGTAACATTTTGAACTCACTTTTGCTTAAATGAGTGTAAAGACATTCGTATGTGAGGTGAGTGTCATGCGAGTCACAAGGAATGGTCTCCATCAAGAATACAAGAAGAAGAACAGCTCACAAATATTATGGCTGACAGAGTGCAGAGAAAGTTTTTTTTTTCTTCCGCCACACAAAGAGGTGACAATCAGATCAAAAACATTTCTGTAGACAGGAAAATATCGCTTTTTGGATAATTCCTTTTTTTCTGTCCTGAAAAAAAACAAAAAACAGAACAGTGTTCTTTTTTCCTGGTCATTACACACTGAAGAGACATAAACTCGCTACTTTGTATGGTAAACTTTTTTTGACAAAATGTAAACCACAGCGGCAGTTTGGTGAATCTAGAAGTCACTTTCACACGTATTAATCTCTCTGAATTTAAGTATGGAAACTAGTATTGTTAGTCCAGTAAATGACTTATATCCCTAAACGCTCACCGTAACTTATTTCCTGCGTGGTTATATATAATAAAATACTGTTTTAATGTAATTTTTTCTGCTCTCATTTGTTTCGTAATTGACTTATATCCTTTGTAATTGAATATATTGAAATATACGTATATATTGTAATACATAATGTATGTGTATTTTGATGTTTAGAAATACAGCTTTGTACTTGAATGTACTTGAAGACAGCTTCTTAAATAACAGTTGATTGCATCATGAAGCCGACTTCTGTCTAGTTCGGGAGGGACTGAACTAATAAGAAAAATGAGAGTCAAATTTGGTATGACCGATATTAGAACAGATATTACTTTTTAATAGTTGATATTCTCGGATGCAAACGTCTGTTTTTTCCATGCGCATGTTACTCTTGTTGATGTGGATTTCTTTTGACGCTAGTGGGAGTCTGGATTCGTAGCTAATCGCCGTGTCATCTGGTGTTAGTATTGATAGATGAAATCAGAATTTTCTTATCTGGACATTTTGAGGAATGAACATCGATAGCCAATCTGTATATTGTTCTCGATTTCATATACTTTGGATAGATAAACACGTTTTCTTCTGTGTTCCAGGGTCTCTATATAATTTTTTTTTGTCTTTTAGGGTAAGGCACATCTCCCATCCTTGGAATGGTCTTGGTGGCTCTCCTCTGTTCTCTCTGTGGCATAAGAGTTGTACTTCTGAGTTGCACTTGTTTCTTTCGGGCGAATGCATTGCTGGCTCCTTCTTGAGCCGCAATTGTTTAGTCCTTTGATTCATGAGAGGCAGCCAAGATTGCATTGTTACAAACTTCCCGTCATCTTGATGCATTTTTTTCCTTTTTTTTAATTGTATTTCATGTGCTTTCCTTATCTTTTGTTTTGTTTAATTTTTTTGAGTATGTATCATGACCTACATTACGCATCTTTGATTGAACTCACCGTATCTTCTAAGCCTTTAGTTTAATTACTTTTCTTTTCTAATTAAAACCCGAACAACGTTTTTTAGTTGGCAGAATGGTCTAAAGTCCTTTACAATTATTTATCTTCTGTAACTCATAGTTACTTGTTTGGTCTCGTAAAACTATATTGGTACCTCACTTGAAAGAATCTTCGTAGCTAGTGCGTGTAACAATACCAAAATCTAAAATTACATTTAAAAAAAATATCAACACAAGATTTGGGCATTATTAGTTGGTATCAAATGAGCCTAGAGATCTCAAAAAGCACTGAAAAAAAAACTGTTTTTAGGTAGTGTCTAGTGGTGAACTCATGTAAATGTTCAAGTCTTCAGCCCAAAAAATGTGACCCGGAGCGCCTGGGGATACACACAGACAGACATACAGACGAGCAAATGGAGATGAATCTGGCTGGTTGGTCGGGTGGAACATTTGCAGGGGCATAGTGATTCAGTAAGGAAGTCTTTTAGTAGGCTTACCAGATTAGATGGTATTTATTTCTGAGTTTTGGATATTCCATCGGTTTTAGCACTCTACATACTTTACCAGTCTTACAGGTCTCTCTAAGACTTCTGTGGAAAGCATTTTCTACAACATTCATCGTTTGGATCTGTTTATTCTGCGACTTCCTTCAGGTCCAATATGATTTATCTGGAATGAAAGTTTCTGATCTCTTCCTCCGTTTTTTTTGCTTCACACACCTGGAAAAAAGACCAGAAAAATAAACTCTCTCTCCTTATGAATGTAACATTACGTCTAACGAGGGTTTTGAATGAATCGTGTAAATGATATATACAAGAAGTTCAGTTGTCCCATGAACTCATTGAAATATAGAAAAACTTATCACAGTGCAAAAACATTTTAGTCCTTGGGTAGTGTGAGTTATTTTCTGATTGTTTATATATATATATATATATATATATATATATATATATATATATATATATATATATATATATACATATATATATATATATATACACACATATATATATATATGTATATATATATATATATATATATATATATATATATATATATATATATATATATGTGTGTGTGTGTTTGTGTGCTTGTGTGTGTGTCTGTGTGTGCACATGTACTCACATATACGTATATATACATATATATATGCATATATTTCATGTGTTCTAACACTCTTTATTTGTGCAATATCAAGTATATTCTGCATCAGAGTTGGCAGTATTTATATAAATATATATATATATATATATGTGTGTGTGTGTGTGTGTGTGTGTGTAAGTGTGTGCATGTATGCATGTTTCTGTTTGTATGTGTATAAGATAATTATCCTACTGCATTCATATGTAGTTGTTTTCTTACTTCATGTGATTAAGAACGTGCAAATGTGTCAGTTGTCCAATTGGAAATAAGTAGATTTCAAATTATCACTGCCATTGTCATAAAAACACGGTTTGAAGGAAACAATTGACATTTTTTTCTTACTTTTCAGACATAAACAGAAAATAACACTTATTACCGAGCAACAAAAAAAAGTTTTTTGAAAAGTTGCATTATGTGAAGTATTTCTTTCCCTGAAAAACGTCCAAATGTCTTTTTTTAAAAAGTATCTTAACGCATTTCTTTTTCGAAAAAAATATCTGTAAATGTACTTCTTTTTCTAACAAGTTTCCAAATGTATTTCTCTTTTTAACAAATGTATAAATGTATTTCTCCCCCCTAAAAAGTGTCTACATGTTTTTGCTTTTTCTAAAAACCGTCTAAACGTATTTCTTTCTCTAAAGAAACGTCTAGATGTATTTCTCTTTCGGGAAAAAAAAAGTCTGTAAAAGTTTCTTTAGCAGCAAATCTGTCGTCTGCAAATGTCGAAAACCATTCAGAAACTCGTCCATGTTTAGAAACTGTAGAATCATGGAAAAGATTGTATCTAATCAGCTCACTTCCAGGTTGAATGTTCCAAGTTATCCCAGTGAAGCCTTCCCAGTTTTTATCTGATTTTGGAATTAAAATTGGAACAGGAATTCCTAGGAAAATCATTAGTCATCACCACCCACATATGCTGTTTTTTGGAGGGGGTGATCACTTAAGAAGTCAGAAAAGGGGGTCATGTACAACAAGTATGTAGAAGACAAAAATAAAACGATCAGAGTAAAAAATTAGGAGCTTGAGAAAGTACTTCGTCTACCTATGACAAAGAATCTACTTGAAATTTTTAAAAGAAGAAGAAATTAGGCGTAGAATCACTGTAGGTTAGCAGGCTTTCGGTGGAGTCAGCTTAACCATCAAGATTAAAGAAATTCCATGAATCCTAAAAAGAAGGGTATACAACCATTGTATCATCCCGATAGTCTTCTATGGAGTAGAAACATGGAACCTGACCAAAAGATTGACCCTCAAGCTGAGAATCAGGCAGCGTGTACGAGAGAGAATCATGCTCAGTATATTGGTAAAAAGGCAGGAGTCAGAGATGTCATACAAAATATTAGAAAACTCAAATGGCAATGGACTGGACATCTTGCAATAATGTTAGACAACTGCTGGACATCCCAACTCACAACGTAGAAATCATAGAAAATCTAGAAATCATATGTGAAAATGTGACCGGTAAAATGTGACATAATGTGGTGACCTGAACAAGTTCAGAATGTATCAGCTCCGCAACGCTCATGATAGAGATATCTCGCATATCTTGTGAAATGTCCAACAAGGGACACTTAAAGGCTGCTGTCGCTGTTTCTGATTCTGCTGCTACTGAAGATGTCCACGAAAAATATGAACTTTAAAAAAACAAGAGGACACGAACAGGCGTATATTTGTGACCAATTTAGCATACATTTACATTGCATTTTGATCACCTCCTTCAGAACCAATTTTCGGGGGGTATTTTCAAAATAAAATAAAAACATTTTCCATGTCCTTACAAGGGAGTGGCTGTGTAAAAATTCAAGTTTCTTCTATTAACGGTAAGGGCTTGGCGGAGCCCCAATAAATAGATACATATAAATGTTAGAAACCTTGAATAATCTAGATACAGTAACAGTGTTTAAAACGGTCTGTTGTTGGTAGCAGTAATCATTGATTTGTAAGTAATGGCGATTTAATGGCTTGGGAGATCGAAATATTTTTACATCATTCCTACATAGAAACTAACTAACATCTTGCCCCTCAGAGGGATCAAAGGGGGGGGGGACTACAGTGAAAGATTTTATACAAATAAATCGGCAACGGACATGGATATGGGCTATACACCTAGCAAAAAGAGATATCAACGGATCACGATGGCTTATTGCTTCCCTAGTAGGGAAAGATCAGACACAAGACGGCATTACGAGATGGAAAAGTTCAGAAATTGGTCAAAAACAGAGATTAGCGCTATTGCAGTTGATATGGGGGAGATGAGGAAGATATGGGTTGGACACACACATATATATATATATAAATACATGGATAGACGAATTCGAATGAATGCACACATCTCTTCCAACTTAGTGGGTGGAAGTAAACAACTATCAGGAAGACCTGAGTACTTTGCCAGATGCTCTTATGGCAAATCATACCATTTCTCATCAACATTTTTTGCTACCTTTAGAAACAATAACTTCATTTTATGTCGCCAAGTACCAAAGATTTTGGGTGTGACATTTCAAACATATATATATATATATATATATATATATATATATATATATATATATATATATATATATATATATATATGTGTGTGTGTGTGTGTGTGTGTGTGTGTGTGTGCGTGTGTGTGTGTATTTGTGTGTATGCAAACGTTAATATATGCACACTATACATATCTATTATACTAACATACTATGTATTTGTATGTATTAAGGCATTTATACTAACTATATGCATACTTATCGATAAAATTCATCTTGTAGATACATACATATATATTTACTGTATACATTTTACATGCCTTATAGAAACATACACATACACACACACACACACACACACACACCATGTTGTTACATACATTGAACATATGTATACTTCATATAGTTACGTGCATTATACAATTCAATACATGTATAGTTTCTACTTGGATATATATCCCATAAACACACACACACACACACACACACACACACATATATATATATATATATTAATACAAAAATATACATATACACATTCAAGCACACACATACACACACACATACACAAATATACTTATATCATATATTTCATGTTGCTACAAATATTATGTCGTTACCAACTCGTATAGTTACTACCTACCTGCGCTATATGCAACACACACATACATATATGCACGCATGTATTTGTCCACACCGTCCCCTATATATATATATATATATATATATATATATATATATATATATATATATATATATATATATATATATATATGCTGGTGTAGGGTTGTGTGTGTGTGTTTCTAGATGTGTACAGGTGTGTGTTTTCTTTGAAGATGGCATGTTCATAAAAGCCAAGTATTCATTCTATCAACAGAAACGCTGGATAACGGAAGATCTAAGAAGCGATAGGAACGAGTGACAATTGAGGAGCTTTGAGAAAAAAGAATGGTGGTTAGAGTGACAACATAAAAAAAGGGGGGTAATCACAAATCTCCGATCAATCATGAGTTGAGTATAAGTAGAAAGTGGATGAGAATGAATATTATCAAAAGCATTTTCGTTTTCTTTTGTTTTATTTTTTTAATAAACTTTCTTCTATCATTTAAGACTAATGTCCGTCTGCACCTCGAATTCTGTGTATAAACCTGGTCACCGTACCAAGGGAAAGATAAAGATCTCTTAGGAAAAAAGTATAGAGACGAGCAACTAAGTTAATTCTAGAATTTGAAATGTATGAGTTGTGAGATTAGGTTAGTGTGGGGATTTGCATTGTTAGGAAAAAGGAGTTATCGGGGAGACTCAACAGAAATGTTTAGAATTACGCATCCGTTGGATTAGTTAATCCTAATACGTTTTACCAAAAGTGAGTAATAGGGACTCAGGGTCCATTCATATTCTGTGGAAGGGAATAGGTGTAGATCGAATATCAAAAAAATCTTTTTTAGTCACAGAGTGGTGGCATAATGGCATAAATCACCGGAATACATTGTGCTATCAACAAAAGGAGATAAATTAAAAAGAATTTTGTTTATTACACCAATGCATTGATATTCACTGATTGAGATATTGTTTTGGTACAATTATTCCGTATGTGCTTTTATATATGAATTGTATTATTTTCTTACCTCTACAATAAATATTTCACACGTTTTAAAGCTTATTTCATATATATAAATATCATCTGAGATTTCTCTATATTATTAATATTATCATATATATATATATATATATATATATATATATATATATATATATATATATATATATATATATCATATGATTATTAATCAGGACCGGCCCAAGCTTTTATAGGATTTGATTCGGGTATCTCCATCGGCTTCTGTGATGCTGGTGGCCCTAAGCAACTGTTTCGTTCTCTTATGCATCGTTTTGACTCTGTTACTAATACTAATTAGCTGAACGTTTTGTGAAAGATGTTATTACAAAGGATATAAGTATTGAAATCCAGGTTATTTTGATGCATTTAACCAAAACTAGGTGTCGAACCTGCTAAAAATACTCGCAAAACCCGAGAAATGGAAAGAAATGCTCATTCCAAATGTAAATCCGACAATGTACAGGAGCAATATCAATTTGAAAATAGACGAAATCTAGAAAACAACAAATGCCAATTTTGTAGAAGATGAAACAAGACTGTAAACCACATCGCCAGAAAAAGCGACAGAATAGCTCAAAGCAGCCACGACCAAGTAAGAACGGCGATAGACTGTGAACTCAGCAAACATCTCAACCAAATAAACGTATAAGATCAAAATCGAGGACACAGAACTGGTGAAAGTAGATCACTACATCTACTTAGGATAACATATCTCTATGAGACCCTCAAAAGAAGAAGAAATCAAGCAAAGAATCAAACTAGGACGGCAAGCCTTAGGTAGAACCTTCAAAAATAAGAAGATCCGATTAATCCTAAAAAGAAGGGTGTATAACCAATGCATCCTCCCAATAGTCACGTATGGAGCTGAAACATGGAACCTAACCAAGAGACAGATCTGCAAATTAAGAACCATGCAACGTGCACATGAAAGAATTATGCTGGACCTCACATGGAGAGACCAAAAGACAGCACAGTACATCCGGGAAAAGACAAAAGTCAGGGACATCATAAAATCCAATAAAAATCTGATATGGCGGTGGGCTGGCCATGTTGCAAGAATGGCGGACAATCGATGGACATCATGACTAACGAAATGGATCAACCGAGGCCGGCAGAATATTAGATGGAAAGACGAGCTGGATAAATTCAGAAAGTACTGGTTCCGCGACACTCATGATAGAGAAGTGTGGCGAATCCTGGTGAAGGTCTATGTCCAACGACGGACGTCAAAACACTGATGATGACAATGACGATGATGATGATGACGACGACGACGACGAGTGTTATGGAAAAAAGTAGTTTTGATCAGATGGAATGGAATTACTAAATGGGAAATATATGTCAAATATTGACTATTTTCAATGGTAGCATTTAATGAAAACCTAATCTTTAGATATTGACAAAAAGAGGCAAATTATTTATTAGCTTTACCAACAAATCAGGGGAAGTATATATATATACATAATCGGTCACGTCTTTCTGTTTGTCCTACTACACGATATCTCCAAAAGAACTCAATGAATTACGATGAGATTTGGTCGAAAAGTGGGCAACAAAGTAACTAAGAAGTGATTAAATTTTGGGACGGATTCAAAGTTTTTATTCTGATTGAGAAATATATTTCTTTTTTTTTTTCAAATACATTTATGTATACGCCCAATGGTTGTTAGTTTGATATCTCCAAAGTTCCAAAAGAACTTTAATGAAATTTTATGAAATGGCCGACCATAAGCAACAGGAGAAATGATTAATTTCGGGGCAGATCCATACACACTTCCCCCCTCTAACGTCGTAGTTCCATATCCAAATTACCGAATATCGTGAATATTTCATTTACAAACGATATTTTAAAAAGTTCTCAATGAATGGAGGAGGATCAAAATGAAATGATTAAATTTTGGAACGGATCCATGCAGAATTAGTTACCCTGGACATCGTGTTGGCAGAGGTGAGCATCCTCTGAGCGCTTCCAAATTCGAAAATGTATTTTCTTACTGAAAGATCGAACGTGTTGTCACGGGTTCTTAAATACGTGAACCGTGCTCAGTTGATAGTGGAGAGAGAGAGAGAGAGAGAGAGTAATGCTTGGAGGCAAATATCGTATATATCTGACGAGACGAGGAAGGCGAAAGTGAGATATTTAGATTGCATCAATGGAAATTATTCGACCGCTGTTCATTAAACGACCCCTTCATCGTTGCTGTTAATTCTATCAAAGACAAAGCGGCATTGAAATTCGGTTCCAAATGACGACTGGTCTGTGAAATCGAAGATAAAGGTGATTGCTGCCACTGGATTCGTTCAAATCGATCGGATTCACGAAAAGCTGATTATAATTCGATCACGACAAAGGCAGTTATAGAAATGTGTTTGTGCGATTCTCTCTCTCTCTCTCCCTCTCATACACATACCCACCCACACATATATACTTGTAATTTTTCAATTTGATGATTAGGAGACGACACTAAATCATATTTTTTTCATATATTTTTTCATTTCAATTCATGCATTATGCAATCAGCAATGACTTCAAATTAAAATTTTCTAAAAAATGTATATGATGTCGTATGGGGACTGTGTGATGATAATACGGTTCGGCAGCGTTATTAGGTTCTCTCTTGGATCTTTCAGATTCTTTAGCTTCTATTATATAGCGTTTTGGTTTGTGTCCCTCTTATTGATTTCATTCAATCGTATTTTCTTTTCCTTTAAAAATATTTTTGCCAAAGCTGAAGATATTTGCATTTTCACAAATGTCAAATCATTGAAAAGCATGTATAAGCAAGATATACTTATATTCTTTCACTTGTTTCATATCATTGACGCAACCTTTTTCGTCTTGTACCAAGAACCTTTCAGCCACTTATATATATATATATATATATATATATATATATATATATATATATATATATATATATATAAAGATAGATAGATAGATAGATAGATAGATAGATAGATAGTCTGGGAAGCTTTACATCTTCAAACTATAAACATTGGAAAACTTTTTCAAAAATCTTTTGTGTCACTTCAGTCACTTATTTCCCAATATCTCTCAATGCAATTTATGTAATTTTCCACAGTGTTTTTCCCTGCTTTCACTTTCTGTGATTATGGTACTATGTATATATTTTTTCTCGTTTGGATCATCAGTTGTCAATCATGTAACCGTTTCGGGGATTTTAAAATCAAAACACTTATATTAACATGGCACCCCAGCAGTGTTGATCAAACACCGACCCTCTTTTTTATTATATAGCTTATTTCATACATGTGGTTTGTCATTTTTTTGTAAGGTCTTATGTATATTGTATATTGATGTTATTCCATACTAAATATCATTTAATCTTTGAAACAGTGCTTAATCACGTAGGTTACCAAAAAACGTATTTGACTATGAGATATAACGATTCTCTCTCTCTCACTCTTTCTCTCACACACACGTGCGCGCGCGCGCACACACACACACACACACACATATATATATATATATATATATGGATAATACAAATCAAGAATATCATATATGATATAATATAATACCTGATGTGTGATGGGTTTATTGATAAAATGTTCGATACTTTCGACATTAGATATAAGTTGAGTTAGAGCATACCTAATAATATGAAGCAAAGATTCGCTACATGAACACATATCTGTCCTGTTACGGGTTTTTTAGGAGAATTAATCGCCCGAAAAAGCACAAACAGGACAGAAACCATGTTTGCAAATTGGTATGTTTACTTGCGTAATATGATATAATTGTCAGTAGCATCCTGCCCTCAGATAACGAAATAGTTATAATGGATTGGTCTATGTGAAATACATTAACAGGGCTAATAAAACAATAAAGGGGTTCTATAATGAAATTACCATTACAATACAGAATATGTCACGGGAAAGCTGATCATTTGAAAATAAAGGAAAGAAATAATGAAATAATTTATATTTTTGATAGAATAAATTTCTTCGTTTGACCTTCTTGGCATATCACAAGATCAACCGTGACTTTTCTTACAAAATATTTAGTTTGAAAACTAAATGCCCAATCACCCTGTGAATAGCTTGAGTTGAGTTGAGAATTTAAATAAGGGTATATACCAGTATATATATATATATATAGAGAGAGAGAGACAGACAGAGAGGCAGAGAGACAGAGAGAGTAAGAGACTTGGATATCTACTTACAGTAACCTTGTCAGTCACTAGAGCCAAAAAATTGAGGAGAACTGGACGTATCGATCTCAACTTGCCTGATTGACTGGAAAATTAGCTTGACAAATTCTGACATTTCAGTTGAGCACGAACTTCAACCAATGGCATGAATGGGAAATATATCTCAGCCAAAGTTAGGCCAAATAATATATATATATATATATATATATATATATATATATATATATATATATATATATATATATATATATATATATATATATGCGTGCAAGTATTTATTATACAAACTATGACACACGATAGTAAAACCTGGAAACTCACACGAAAACGAACCCTGAATAGAGGGCAATGGAAAGATCAATGTTAGGTATAACTCTCAGCTATAAAAAAAATGTTCAACATGGATCCGACAGAGAATCAAGGTGAAGGATGCTGCACAACTAACTAAGCAACAAAATGGATATTGGCAAGCCACATAACAATTTTAACAGCTATTACAAACATATCTAATCCATGAATGAGTGAAGATTGGTACACTGTGAATGGGAGACATTTATAGAGATTGAATGAGTAAAACCTCTCGACCTACGCCAAGTTTTCGTGACGACTGATTGAGTTGTAAGACTTCCCCGAAAGGAAGCAGCGCAACTACAGCGAGGAACCTCTGTTCTTGTCCTTTTGAATTTATTCAATGGGGAGACTCCATCTCGTCACCAACTAACATAACATAAAGAATGGACGCCTCTTCCAAACAAATACGCCCTTTTGTCAATAAAGCGTGGATTTTGAATTTCGTGATGATAGTATTGATATCATTCTCAATCTTATCTTATTGCGAAGAGGCCAATTGTCAATGGTCAAGATAATGACATTGAAGAGATAAGGGAAAACAAGCATGATTGCTTCACGGTCAAACTCCATCCTTTCCATCACGACTGGAGATAAAGGGGGAGAAGATGGAGGAAAAGGCTAACCGATTGTTGCCCGTTGGACGGTAAACTCGGTAGGGAAAATACCACACAAAAAGAGATGAGATAGAAATTGGATATTGTATACTGATATTATTTTATACTACTTATGATTTATCTTTGAAACAAGGCTTACTCATGAATGTTACACAAAAAACGTATTTGACGATGAACAACAACGATATATATATATATATATATATATATATATATATATATATATATATATATTTCAGAACGAAAATATATTTTATGATATAATGCAATATCTGATGTGTGATGGGTTTATTCCATAAAAAAAATGTACGGTATATTCAACAATAGACATCAAGTTGAGTTAGAGTAGAGTTTTTGTCCAGCAGCAGACTTAGAGTAAGGCCTTTGACCTTCAGCGGACTCATATATATATATATAATCAGACTCAACAATTATAGACATAGGATTAAGTCAAAAAATAATCGTAGCCCACTTCCTGTAGAACTACACTTTCGCACACCTGACCACAATTTTGCCACTGACGCTAGCTTCACCATCATAGAAAAAATAGAAAAAACTACTCCAATTGACATAACTAAAGTTCTAGAAAAACACGAAGACATGTGGATCAACAAACTTAAAACCCTATATCCTAATGGATTAAATACTAAACTGAACAACCCTCACCACACAGAACACTAATACACACAACTCCTACCGTTAATATCCTCACACCCACATCTTAGACACATTCAATAATGGAAGCTTCAAAGTCACCTAGACCCATAGGAAAAACTTCACCTTAGCCTGTTATAACCCCTGTCCAAATCATAGCCAAAACATTTTCAGTAACTTTTAAGGTTGATACCTATGTAGCTCCTTGACCCCACCACCCCTCCTTCTACACTATCCCAAACATACCAAAAAATCCACCTCCACAACACTATCCCCTACTTTGACACACTCTGCCCTCCCCAAGACCAACTGCTGCTGCTTTACCAAAGTCCTGATACCTGCTGGTCATTCTTACATTCAGCAGGAGGCCTCTAGTAGCCCTGACAACAAAACTTACCCACAATGCATAGCCCCTGGCAGTGGACTCTGGTTCCACATGGTACATTTTAATTCACACTCACACAACGCACACCACTGATGATGGGAGAAATCCCGAAACATGTATGGACTATTGACATATAAGGATTAATAAACCTTACCACCAACAACTTCACTCCCGAGTCTGTCTCACTCTCTAAAGTACACATTATATATATATAGTTAATAATTCATTTTCAATTTGTAAGGATGCAAAAAGAAAGGAATAGAAAACAGACTTCATACGTTGTTAATTAAAAGGATATATACCCTATACCCGATGGATGTTAACATCTCGTGCCTAATGCACTCATTATTAGCAAGTGGTAGTAATGACATGAACAAAACATATTGCCAGTTGATAATGTCTCCTTTAGGCATGAAATGTTGACATTACCCGGGTATATATCCTTGTAATTCTCATATATATATATATATATATATATATATATATATATATATATATATATATATATATATGTTTTTATTCACATTGAAAACTTATTGTTCACAACATTCACTTTGTTTTGTGGTTAGCATATTTTATAAACAACGATTATATTCTCGGAGTCCAATGACAATGAATATATATATGTATATATATATATGGTTTATATATAAGTGGTGTGGGTATCTATACTTTGATGTAGGACCGTGTATTTATCTCTAAATCTCCATCAACAAATCCCCTAATGAAAGCCGTTCGAATTATGACCATTCTCCAACTTGGTTAACTCGAATGAATTAAGAATGCGTCAAATCAACTTTTCAGATCTCTTTCCCTCTTAATTGTGTTGAACATGAAACGTTTCTTTGTTTAGATGTCTATCAAAATAAATCGGGCGTCCAACACTAGCTTATCGCTGGGGATCAAGCGTCAGCAAATCTCTACAAGTCTCTAGCGCTGTAATCGGATTTCTACAAGTCCCCTATTGTTTAGTACATCTGAGAGGAATACGCATTCGGTCACGTGTTTCCGTCTTCTGGTCTGTCTTTCCGTCTTCCTCTCCGCTTGTCTGTCCGTTTGTACACTCGATGTCTTTTAGAGTGTTTTGATTGAGAGAAATATTTCTGTCTTTCCATACATTTATGTATACGCTCATGACTGCGATAGTTCTCAATGAATTTTAATGAAATTTTCGGAAGCGGTGCAACGGGGCCCAAAAGTATTGGTTAAATTTTTCGGGCAGGTCCAGGCATAATAACCTCTTCTCGTCGTAGTTATATGTCAACACCTCATAACATCACCAAGAGTTCATGTGTTTCCACACGATATCTCTAAAAGTCTCTTGAATGGTGGGCGATGGGAAAGCATATAAATGGACAGTTACTTCCCCTGACAATGCTGTTAGTAGAGATATGTGCTCCCTGAGTGCTCCCTAGTTGAATTACCGTAGCCATCATGGATGGCGAAAGGCTCTGTCCTTTTTTATATGAGCTTTTTCGGTTCTTCGTGAGCTTGTTGGCGTGTTCCAGCACTCCAAGCCATACCATCTTATCTACTGCCTTGAATATTGGCATCAGTACCCCACTAAAAAACTCCTAATTTCTTGACGTTTTGAGTCTTATTTTGACTGGTTTATCAATGAGATCTACTTTATCCATGATCTATATGTTTCTAAATATTTTTAAAAAAGATCTTTATTTTGGATGTTTTCAAGTGGAAATCATCAAAATCTATTCTGACCATATTTATTCTTCGACTGAATCTTTGTTACATGATTTCAAAACTTGATGCAACGTTTGCTTCCATGTACTATCTAGATATTGGCTCAGTTTGACGCGAGAACATGACAAAAGGGTGAAATTGACTACATCAGCAATTGGTCCGTGAAACTAATTTTCTAACCTTTGTTATGTTTCTAAGCCTTTGGAAGCCTTGGAATTTACCCTATTTGCAGCAAAATATATACTTTTAAATGTTGTTAATTTTTGTAAAATATTGAGGAAATTAAAAAGTGCACATTGTATTTTTTACAACGAGTTTATTTTGGAACGAATCAAGTAATTTGCACAAAAGAATACCAAATAGATAAGTTTTATATAGATCTCGCCATCACAGTCAATAATTTTAATAACCACAGTGTCAAAATTTGATGTCGTGAAAAAGATAAATTCTGTCAAAAAATCAGTATAGTCAGAATAAATTGTATTGATAGAAAGCATCTAAAAGTAAGCAGAGTGAAAAAAAACTTCTAGAGACATCTAGATTCTGGAAACACAAACGTAACAAAACAGTATGGTTAGGAGAGTAAGAATACATAAACACACACATATATGAAAAGAATAGAACCCTTCGCAACATTTGTTGGCCATGGTTGTACAATGTGTTGAAATGAAATATCTTGATTCAAACAAGTATGAAATATATGAAAACATCGATCCACACATAAAACTCTTTCGCCGTTTTGCATTTTGTAAACATACCTCAATCACTATGTAAAGACTCGGAGCCCTTTCAGATAGAGAAAAAAAGGAAAGACTAGGTGATACAAACTCACTCAAACTCTCCACAGCCTGCCTCGAGATGATCCTCAGAAGACTAGACTGGGAGAATAAAGGAATCAAAATAGACGGCAAATATCTGAACAACCTGGGATTTGCAGACGACAATATCCTTTTCGCAGAGAACCTACACAACCTAGAACTAATACTACTAATGCTAATGCTAGTAATGATGAACTAAATGAAGAGAGAAAGAAAGTCGATTACATATGAATATCAACAAGATGAGGATAATGTGCAATAACCACGCCGGAAATAAGGAAACTATGATCAAAAGACACAGAAAGTAGATCATCACATCTACCCAGAACAATGTATCTCCATGAAACCCTCGGAAGAAGAAGAAATCAAGCGAAGGATCACCCTAGGGTAGCAAGCTTTTGGTAGAGCAATCTCAACCCTCAAAAATAAGAAGATCCCATTAATCCTAAAACGAAAGGTATACAACCAATGTATCCCCCAATAGTCATTTAACCTAACCAAGGTAAAAAGAATAGTGTGCTATAATTTGTTATCTCGTCGGTGGCACTGGATAGACATATCACATTTGTGTCACCTGACTGACGACTTGATGTGACGAGTAATCTCGTCCATGACACTGGACTGACAACTTGCTGAGGCGCGTTATCATGTTCGTATAAGTGATCTGACAACTTACTAAAACCATTTATTTCGTCGATGGATCACTGAAACAAGTTCTCTCAACTGTGATGCTGGACTGACGATTTGTTACGACAAGTTATCTTTGATCTGTTAGGCAATGTTTTCCCGTATTGATCCTCCTCAAATGTGTATTTACTAAGCTTAGTCTGATTCAAAACTACAGAAATGGGGTGTACAATGAGGAACTTTCCAATAAAAAAAAATAAATAAATAGACTTAAAAACAAGAGCCATGATTTTAACAACGTGTCCACCATCCTCATGTCCATATTTGTGATTTCTGATTTCAATGGGATTCTAAACAGAGTTGTTCTAGCATTACTAATTATGGTTGTAGTGAAGTGAATGTACAATTGTGTATGGTTGATTTATAAGATGAGTAGGTTTTGAATGAGAATATATAACATTTTAGTTAGAATATGAAAAGTTTAGCAGATATAATAATTTTTGAAGACGGTTTCAGCTATTCTCAACAAAAAATACTTGCCAACACCGTGAAAGGCAAACGCTTGGTACGTCATCTATTGATAAGAGATGATGCTCTTTCAATGACGTCACACACTCTCTTCCTTCGTCTTTCTGCTCTTGACCGGAACCGACCGCCTGATTGAAAAACGAATTACTGAAATGCGTGAACACAACCAAAGATTTTTCTTAAATATCATATCAGATTACCATTTTCGTTCTATGAATTTAAGAGTTAAATTAGTTTGTCGAATAAGATTCCTATCCATTGCCTTAGGTCAGGCGATTTTCCCAGACTAGGAAAGTTGCCAGTGCTCTAATGATTACGGTCACGATTATTACTTTCATATCTCACAACTTTCGTTGCTCATGGGCAAGACTATGATTCGTTAATTTTTACCTCGCCAAACAAAGTTTGAAGAGGAATATGAATTCACTTGCACCTGGTCGTCTGTCTGTCCATCTTAAAAAAACCTGATATCTCTAAAAGTTATCGATGAATTTCGATGAAATCTTTGGGGAAGATGAGCCATGGGATCCGGAAAAATTGAATTTTGGACGGATCCAGGATTTATTTTTTGATTCAGGTATGCTTTTGTTATTCTACTGGGAAATAGTTTGAAACGAACTTGGGAATAAAAAGTCTAAATTCAAATTTGAAGGTGAGTAACTCAATATTTTGTATATTTGAAATGATCTCCATTGTTTTCTGCTACTTTTTCATTCAGTTATAAGTAGGGGTACAGTGTTAGCTGAGGTATGTTCTCTCTAATTGCTATCTCTCGAATCTCTGTTGAACAACAACTAACCTGACTACCCAGTCAAGTGGGTTACATTTTCATCTCTCTTTCATTGTCTGTGTCGATGTGGTTGTGTGTGTGTGTGTGTGTGTGTGTGAGTGTGTGTATGAGAGAGAGAGAGAGAGAGAGTTCGGACGCTTTTGGTCACATTTTTAGGGTTACAACCTTTATTCGAGTGTACCATTAGGTATCATCTGGGGACGTGCTTTCTTGGTCCCAATGGTAATTTTCAACCAACAAATCTCAGATCTTGTGTTGGTAATTTTTTTTTTTTAGATAATTTAAGATTAAAAATCTGTTTTCTCTTTAAAAGGATGATATTAGATATTTTTTTAGATAACTAGTTCTGATACACGTATTGGCTCTGATGATTCATTAATGTGATGTATGGGTGATTTTTTTTAAATTCCTTCAAAGATTTTTCGAACTTTTACTCCTACAATCTGGCTGATTTTCGTTTCCTTGTTGCCAGCCACAAGGTTCTGTTTCTTGGTCTGAGAAAACTGATTCATCGGCCTTTTTCAGTTTCAATATCATATTTATTTGTAATTGTTGAGTTTTCAAACAAGTTGTAACGGGGCTTTCACTGGAGATCTACTGACATCAAGTCTCTTCAATCCTCTAGGACTCTCCTCAGTATTCTGGGTGTTTTCGGTAGTGATATCGACAGGATGGTCTCAGACTTCCTCCGAATTCCTTGGTTCCTTCAACTTCTTGGCTGGGGTCTTCGGGTCTATTCAAAGGGTTTTGCCCATGACTGGTGCCACTGCCCTTTTGTGCTTTTTTATTTTTTTAAATTCAGGTATATATAATCATCTAGCTTCTTACTTTCTATCAGTTTCACCCAACGGTCACTCTCTTTGTTCACCACAATTAGATCTTATCTTCTGGCCTAGGATGGGTGATCCGTTTTAATGTCAAAATCCCAGAGTATTTCATCTGTTTCATTTTCTAAGACAGGTTCTGGTCCATGCATATACAATTGATTTCCCTCTTCCACTCAGTCATGTCTGTTCTTGCATTTTTTATGGATTAGTTTTCAGCATTCGTTTATTATATAGATGGTTGTTTCATCTTCACTTCTGCATGGTCTACATTAACCATTCTCCTATGCCTTATCACTCCTTGATTTTACTAAGCATGTTCTTATGGTGTTGTTCTGGGACATCATTGAAGGCGATCCAGTTTCTCCTTTCAAGTTCTCTTTGCGTAACCATGATCATGTCAAAACTGAACCTTCTCAAATTTGCTTTCTGAAGTGCTTGGACGTTTTTTTTAAATTCTTATTCTTTTTACTTCTGTCTTTTAGATGATCATATTTTTGCTGACTTTGGCAATACTATTCGTTTGAAAAGTCTCAATTTCTTCTCGAATCTGCAATTTTTACGATCTTTTTACGCTTTTCTGGGGATAACATTTCGATAATTATGACTGTTACTGTTATTCCTGGAAATTAGATTATCATAAGATGCCCCTTTGATCTGGTCCTTATAGAATCATCGTTAAAGTCGATTGAATCAACGAGGAAAAGTTTAAATAACAACGGAATCGATGTTTTTTTTCAAGACTATGTTATTTGTCCATCTCTCTTTATCTACTTCTAATTAATGCGTTATTTAGGTATTGGAAGGAATAATGAAGAGGGACAATTACATACTATAATTAGTTATCACGTCAATTGCATAAGACTGACAACACGCTTAGACAAGTTAGTTATGTCTAAATAGTATGGAACATATCTATCATTCATTTCAAACTTTGCTTTTGCAACAGGTTGGTGACAATTTGAATATTTGTTTATTTTCAATTGAACAATGAGCAATTTTGTGCATTTTAATCACATAAAGTAAGAAAACCAATCACTCATGGATATCACTATTCTGGCCACGAAAACAAAGTTTGAAATACTTTTTAGGCATAATCAATTAGAAAATAACACTAATTACCCAGGAACAAAGAAAAAGGTAATATAAAAACAAAAACGTTGCAAAGTGTTATCATAAGATGTCGTTTCCATCTAATCATTATAGAATAATCAATAACATCGATCAAATTATTGAGGAAAAGTATGGAATAACAACAGAATCGATGGCTTAATTATCGATTTAGAATGAGTAAAATCGAGTTCTTCATTTCAGAATAACATTTCAGAATTCAATCAATAGAATTAAGCAGATAATCTTCTTGCAATGTTTATAGCGAGAGAAAAGCCAGAAAATTATGGGATTTCATAAGGAAATTTGGTTATAACGTTTCAGCATAATTTGTGAAAAATAAAACAGTGACTGTTCCAAAGGTAGAATGTTTGGGAGGGGCCAGGAGTAATGGCCCAAAGGAGTAGACTGTTATTATTGTCACGAAAAATAATGTTCCACCCGTCGTACGAAACTATGGCTTCGAATTATTCCGGTTACTCCTTTCCAGTGTTACCGATTTAGATGTTTTATATCTAAATTAAAATAATTCTAAAAAGGGAAGATGACGTAAATAATTTAAAGGATATGATAAAAATTCTCATTTTTTTTTCCAAATTTTCAAAAATTTTATAAGATTTCTTCAGAACAGTTGATAAAAAAAAGCAAAAAAATAAAAAAAAACAAACTTCGAACTGGTTTTGTTCTGCCTTGTATGCTGAGTAATGAAGCTGATATATGTTGATTTTTTGCATTGGCCAGTTGTCGAGTAATCGCAGTGCACGCACACAGAGACATAGACAAACATTAACAGTTTTTTAATCTCCATGTAAAAATAAATTTTTAGGGGATGATGAACTTAGGATGTAAGTGAATGCTAAATTGGTCACCTGATTTGTGTTCACTAGCATTTAAAATTAGTGATCACCATCCAACAACAGGTGAGAAAAGTGATTCATTGATCAGCCCTTTTCCAACTTTTCAATTGATTATTCTGTGTTGAACGAGGTATGCAATCAGCGTCCAAAGTGTCACCACTCAAGTAGCAATGGATTCATGCCTTTCTAAAAGGCAATAGTACTAATTGCATTCTCATTGCTTCTAACCGCTTGGCTATTTGCATATAATTTCCCGATACTACAAAGGCTAAAACATCTATTGCTTGAAGATATACAAATTCGGCAGCGATAACGGTTTCGTATTTATTTTCGGATATTTGTCAACACCAGTACACTTTGTTGTTTGGTCAATCTTCAGTCAAAGTTGGTGATCAGTTCATGTCGAAAATTCGTCAAACTGTAGTTCAAGTTGTTATTTTGTCAAATTCCAGCCCAAATCAAACTTTAGTTCAAGTTGCTGCTTTGTTAATCTCCAGTTCAAAGAGGTCTTTTGTTGAACTCAAGTTCAAGTCGGTCTTTTGTCACGATCCTCTCCAAGTCAAACTCCATGATAGCTTAGTTATCCCCCTGTGACCAGAACAATCCCCATCGAATTTAGGTAGGTAAACTCTTCATTGTATATCTATCAGACCAAGTTAAACCCGACCAATGTATGGAATTTCCCAACTGTGATTTGAAACCACGACCACGTGATTGTGTGATGGCTCTCCTACCAATAGAGCTAAACCCAGAAGTCATATTGGTACGAATTTATTTACTCATAATGCATACAATACAAAAGCTACAGTAACCGTCTCCAGTCGGGATATAGTGAAGAGTGGAGTTAAATCTTGCAGCACTCAGGCTTGTCAGATTTTCTATTTGTTGCCCGTTTTGCAATCGCACTTGAAATACCTTTATAGATTTTTCGCTTCCGAAAAATCACAGAATCAGAAAAAGAAATTCATTAATCAGTAGCACGGCACTTTTGAATCATTTTGCCGATCTTTTCATTTTCAGTTCGAAATAAAAAATATAAAAGTGTGTTAAAGGGTGCTTCTTAACTCCCTACAACTCCCTGCCCTTTCAAGCAACTTATTAATACAACTAGTTCTCAAACATGAACAAACATTATCCGCTACTTGCTCTTACTACTGGTTCTCAAACGTAAACAAACCCCCTGCAATTCTCCATCGTTATTTGTAACTGCAATGCTGAATCAAACCCCTATTTTTTGCCATTCGTACGGAACAACAATGTTGACTCTGCTGCAGAAGCATTTGTTATAACTGTAGCCTAAATCACAGGATTCGCCTACTTCTGTAACCGAGTTACCCCCGCAGCAGGGTTTAATCAAATAGAGTCCACGCAGAGTTGAGATTAGATGCAAATATCTCTTGTGAAGCATCTGATACACAATAATAGTTATTAAAAAATGGATAAAAAAAAACGGTCTTGTCAGCCACTAAATTGATGGCCTGTTTATTTCGTTTGACATGCATCTAGAAACCACAAATCTCGATAAGCAGGAGAGAAAGACGACAGAGAGAGATGGAGAGTGAGAAAAAGAAAGAAGAGAGAGTAGAAAGGAAGGGGCATACTGAGATATCCGAGGGCGGGTTGCCAGATAGCTGGAGACGTTTATGGTCATAAATATGAAAAAATTGCCAAAAATAGCTAAATCCAAAAATTGTGTATATAGCATTTCAATACCGTTGTACACACACACACACACACACACACACACACATATGTGCATACACACATGCACATACAACATATATAGATTGATACTACTGCAACAGGTCAACATTTTCTATTCCGTACGAATAGCAAGTAGAAAAGGGTTCAATTTAGCATTATAATTACATTGTAAATTGAACCCTCAGCATTACCTTTCGAACTTTTTTGAAAGCAACAAATTTTCTCATAAAACGAAGGTCTTATGCACGAAGCACAAAAAATCATCTGGGAAACTTTTTAAAATTCAAATAAAATGTTCAAACTTAATGAGAACAAGTCAAAACGAAAACAAATTCAAATTCAGCCAAACCAAAGATCCCATGGCTATATACTATTAAAAGAGGCTAAATCCGTCAAATTTGGCCATAAAATTGCCAAAGTGGCAACCCTGATGCGGAGCCAAGAGAAAAGCCAATTTGAAGTGAGAAAAAACGATCTCCCCGTATTGAATATTCACGAGTTTCGCCTTATCGACTATTTAAACAAGCATGCCATTTTCTCGAACGAACTTCTTGGCATCCAATTGAAAACCAATCAAAACGCACTCTGCTGATTTGAAATTATCTTGAATGCAATTTAGAAATCATTAATCAACGAATTGACATTCTCTCGGATTTAATTTAAACTCATGACTCAAGAGGTTTGATGATAAAATAATCTTTGCGCGTACAGAGGATAACATTATTTCTAGCCCAAAATCGAAACATCGCAACGATTATCAACAAGTAAACAAAACGAAAGAAAAGTCAGGTTCTGCGCGGATTGTTTGGTAACTTCAGGTGAAATCTATTCGATACAAGCTATTGAATTTTGTATCCCCGGGGTCAATTAGAAAATGTGAACCAAAACTGTCGACATAGCTTTCTTCAGTTTTTAGGTTGGTCTGGCTATGTATGTATCACACGTACAGGCCGCATCAATGGAGTTTGAACATTGGGAATTTGAATATCTATTTTCTAATATGCCAAGAAAAAATGTTTAGGTTTTCAAATTCCCTTCCGAATAGTATTTTTTAATGACGAATCAATTTGCAATGTTTGCTTATATTAAATTGATCCCTTGATTTGTGTCTGGCAACATTCATGCTTCATTTTACCAAGATTAACAAAACGTGTTTCTATTGAGCGACTGAAGTTTTGAAGATTCAGGAATTATAGTGATCATCCCCCAACACACGCCCAAGGGAAAGGCGCCGCGTGACGGTCTCATTTGACTGAACAGACCTGTTTTATTTACCATCGTCTCATCAGAAATACTCGAGACATGGCCGCTATGTTACGTACATCGGAGAATCTGCTGACCTGTAACTTTCGATATAATTGTTTTATATCTCTACATGATTAAAAATTCAATACAAGCTCAAATTTTATCTACCATCATAGATTGGCATGAACTAATTCATAGATTGATACACACGTAGATATATACGAGCAGATTGAGATGTATAGACAGGCATTGTAAGTCATCTGGTAGAAACTGTCTCGTGACCAATGTTTTTTTGTCAGCATACAGTTTTTCGGGGGGGGGGGTTAATAATTTTTTAAAAATTGAATACGGGATGATCAATGAATAAATAACTTCTATCGCCCTTTGCTTGGATGTGATCACTAAAAACGTTCGAATGTTCAAAGAAACAAGTGAGAATGCTGCCGGACATAAGCCAAGGGGCCAATTCAGCAATGCATATACATTGTAAATTGAAACGACGTCTCTAAAAGCCAATTGGGGAGGATTTTAACATTTTTTCTCTTCGTAGACATGATAGGGAGTGAATCTCTTTTAAAACTCCAGCCTTATAATTCCATTGGGATGAGCAGTACGTGCAACACGTACATAAATAGCCAGCTAGCCTAGCTCAAAAACTGAAGACACCAATGTTGTTGTTAGTTCTGGTTGAATGTACCTGATAGCGTTGCCATTGAATGCAAAGAAGACTCATTATGTCTTGCTTCTTTGTGTAATTAACAGAACATATGAATTTGAGATCGTTTTTTTTTTGTTTTGAAACCCTTCAAATAAAATTTCAGTTAGTTGTAGCTCAGACATAGAGTTTACCGAAACGTCATAACATGCCAATATCAGATAATTATCAAGGTGCACATGAATATATGAAATTAAACACAAGTTTACATTCAAAGAACAGTTTTTAAGCTCTGTGTCTAAGCTACAACACATTAAAATTGCAGCCCTCTAGGTTTGTTTTTAAGGTTTTCCAAGCAAGAGTACGGACCGAAGCTTGATTCATAGAAAAAGACAGTGATTATCTTTGGTTCCGCTAAATTCTTAGCGGTTTATCAGTTTAGCGTTTTTGCTTGCTCTGTCCTCCACTGCTTTACAGGTACTTCAATTAACAAATCAATTATTTGCCGTTGAAAGCTATAAAGCGAAGGCAATCTATGCATCCATGTACATACATTGGTGTGCTTTAAGGGCAAGTAATTAGTAGTCTTCCTCTGTGAAATCTGAGGGTGGTTTAGACATTTACTCGTTTTACTATTTAATGGCTAAACTCAGCAAGTCAGTCGCACATTCTCCAGACTTAGTAGAATCCTAGTATTTGTGTGTGAAACTGAGATAACTCCTGTTTTCTCGAAATAAAATGAAAAACTATCACCAGTGTAAAAGAAAAACAAAAGCAATTACTCTTACTAATTTTGACTAGCTTTTACCTCCAATCTAGCTTTCAGTTGCTTTTTATGACAACTTTGAATCGGACTGTGATTCTCCGGGCAACGATAAATCTGCACAATTGGAAAACAAAATGCAAACTTACGATGAGAATCGAATTCACGCCTTCTAACCAGATAGGGTCCAATATAGGAATGTCTGCCTTTGATGATTCCGCTGCAGGGACTTCATAGTTTAATAGAAGCTGATTTTACACATTAAACACAACTCCTTACAACCAATATTCCACGTTTGTTGATGCTTACAATTGATACTTAGCAGTCTCTTAACTCAACTACGTTTTTCTTGACTTTTTTTTTTATTTCATTGAATCTATTGAATCGTTGAAGTGGTTTTATTTGCACGCCGTTCTCAACATCAAGTGGGTGAGTGTGTGAAAAGTTGAGGGTTTATAATGGAAATTAAGTTGTTTTCATCGATTTTATTTGTGCACTGTTTTCAAATTGGCGAGTGAGTGAAACGGTACTGGTTGGTAGGTAAGTTAAGTTGTTTTTGAATATTTCATTTCTGCGCTATGCAAAGCCGTTAGTAACGCAATTTGCGCACTAACTTTTGTTTTTCTTTGATAGATGCAATATTCTTTTTTTTTATTACTAAGCTAACGGGGATTATTTCCTTTTCAGGCACGGAAACTCGAAAATTACTGCAAACTCAATCCATTGAAGATTTCCATCTGTTTGTGTTTACAAATAGACAATAAAAGTTATTATCGATTCTGTCATATAAAGACAACTATTCACTGGATAATTACCTCCAGATTATTGCCTTCAGACAATAGCGAGGAAATTGAAGAGCTAAAGTTTAACTTTTTGTAACTTCATTAGTGGGCCATGTAAAATGATCATATGGAATGGGAAGAAGGGAAAATTGTTATTTATCTTGGATGGTATCGTGTATATGTGTGTGTATGGGGGGGGTAGTTATCCAAGGGGCAGTTGCTCTATTGGAGTAATTGTTCCAGGGACAGTTGTCCTGTTACCAAAGCAGGCTTAGACAAAAGAAAAACACTCGTGAAAAGGCGATGGAACAATAAACATTATGACTCAACTTTAATATCATTGCATGCAAAATTATTCAATTAGGCTAATTTTATGCACACGCACACACAAACACTATATATATATATATATATATATATATATATATATATATATATATATATATATAGTAATCTTTGGTTTGACGGTATTCAACCACCATAATAAGGCCCATCAAGTCTTACAAAGGCTGCAAAAAGTATATTTCAACAAAATATTCATCGGGAATTAATGCAGTAATGAAATTAAACGCATGCCTTTTGATCTTTACTGGATCGTCAGTTTAGCACGTAGAATGTTCTGTCTCCTTCGTATCCTGACGAGTTTATTGGGCAAAATCTGATGGAAAACAAAATACAGGCTTTTGATTTCATTATTGGTTTAATTTCTAATATATATGTTGTTTAATTATACTTATTAATTAATAAATCTATTTTGCGAAATTTGTACGATTTACTGAGTCTTCATAAAGCAACACTGCTCTACCGATCGCACCAGCAGCGCCTTCAGCCATCAGGAGTTTGGAATAGGGCACTCAAACTCTCTCCCCATATATATATATATATATATATATATATATATATATATATATATGTGTGTGTGTGTGTGTGTGTGTGTGTGTGTGTGTGTGTGTGTGTGTGTGTGTGTGTGTGTGTGTGTGTGCGAGGTTCCAGTATGCATATATCATTAGTTTATGTCTGATTGTAGAGATCATTGGTTTGGAACTGAATAAACAAATCAAGCAGCTGACCACTTGAATGAATTAAAAAATGGGCTCTTTTTTTTATTCCAATAGATATATAAAGAAAGGAAGAGAAGTGCTGTATAAGTATACGAAATTCGGACTTTTGCTTCGTGAGGAAAACTTTGGTTTTGCAAAGGAAGTGAAATTTTATTTTTTTTAACTTTAATAAAGTTTGAAATCGCCATTTGAGGTAAGAAGAATAAGATCAACCTTCTAGAACAAGAAAATTCCATAAATTTCGAAAAAACAAAACAAAGTATGATCCTAAAAGTCACCTTTGGAACGGAAATATGGAACCCAACCAGAAGATTGACTCTCAAATCAAGAACCATACAACGTGCACAAGAGAGAACCACCTGGAACATCACATGGTCAGATTACAAGACAGCAAAGTACGATATAGAAAACCATTTGAAAACTCAAAAGGCGTGTTGCAAGAATATTCAACAACTACTGAATATCTCAACTCATTACATGGACCCCAGCGATCAAATGCAACAGAAAATACGATGACCTGACGAACAAGACAAGAAGCCAAAGTACTGGCTCCGTGACGCCCACGATAGAGAGGTTTGGAGAACCATGAGGCAAGTCTATGTCCAATGACCGACGGCAAAAAACGAATGCTACTTTCAAACAAAAGAAATGACATGCAATCATCACTACTATACCACCATCGACACTTCATTTCATTTCTTCTTCGCTTTACGCTATTATAGAATGGTTTTTATGGCAGCCCTTTATTTTCAGATAACTGATTGGTGGGGTTGGGGGGCTATTATACGCAAGCTCATCCCTCGAAGAAGGCTGGGCCTCGTTGTGTTTCACTAAGCTTAATTTAATCTACTGTAAAGCAGAAATGGTAGAATATGCTGTAAAGGTTGTACTTTTTCTATTGCTAAAAGTTATTCCTTGTATTATTTTTCCATTGCCTCTGTGTGAATACCATATACGTTGCAATATTAGAAAGATATTATTTAAAAGAAAAGAAAACAAATTCAAATATTACGCTGTGTCCAATGCGCTGATTTTATTCCTAGGGTCCTTCTCCAAAGCTCAGTAGGGACAAATACAGGGTTTGGAATAATTGAAGTAAGTGGCAGTTCTACGTTTCATTATCCAGTATTAGTCTTTTGAGTGTTGCTCTACGTCAGACACCTCTTGTCTTTTCGTCGAAAAGTGCATTTTCATATTCAAATGGTAGAGTTTTGAAAGCAATGTTATATTAAGAAAAAAGATTCTTGAAAATAAATTAATTTATGAGTCATAAAATTAATTAATGCTCGAGTTGTTTATTTCTACATCTTGATTATTTTAAAGAATGAAATAAACAAAAATGTCTTCCAATAAACATTGCTTTTACCTCAATGTAAATTCGGTTGCCCTGTGGACGGACCTTCATACTAAGATGAATTAATGACTCTGGAAGAATTGCTAATTTTCAAAGTGTACAATTTTTATGCAAATTTCTTGTTTGACGGATCAAGATCGGAGAATCGAATTAATTAGATCAATAAAAACAAGACTTAATATTAATAACTCCAATCAGTTTTGAACATATTTAGATATTGGATTTTCGTCGGTATTCTTAGTTGAGAAAAAAAAACCTTCGCGAATATATTAGAGGCGAGGAAAATTTTAAATTTTAAATTAGTTTCTGAATTTCCATAAAGTCCTGTTTCATTCATGATTGATCTGATGATCAACTTCATAGACTCTCTTGTTGTGGGGGGAGGGGGAAGATGGCGGCTGTCACCAGTTAGGGTGGGTTTGGGAATTCAAACGATTGGTTATTACTTTAGTGGCCATTAGTTTACAGCCTAACTGAAACTAATTTGTATGGCTGGTAATTTCTGTCCTTAATTAGGGACTCATTTACCAATTCCAAAGGGTTAATGCTTTTTTTATTGGATTTTGTAGCGTGTCAGGCGACCATTGTTGTCGATAAACAGCCTTTTGGTAGAGGGTGTCCGAGCGATTAGCGGCGAAGAGAATGGACTCAGGAAGCAAAGATCGAACCCCGGCTCAATCAGTTTGCGTTCACTCTGTACCAATGTCCTTGTGAAAGGCATGTATCCATCACTCCTCTCGGCTATGGTAAAATAGTGAAATGACTGAAGTCACTCGGTGTGCTTTTCGACCATACTTCCCTTAGACATAACGCCAAGCAGTGAAAGGAAAACTTATCCTTGAAGCCCAGACAGGGATGGCTTACGTTCTAGCAGGATTAAACGCAGGAAAAAAATGGAAACATTTTCTAGACAACAAGGTCATTTGCACGCATGCGCATACACATGATAATTAAGATCCCCTCCCGCCCAGTTTTTGTCAATCTCCTGTTCAACTCTCGAACTGACTTCGTTTTTCTACTGTATTAAGAACAAGAATAATTACAGGTAACAAGAGGGGTAAACGCTTGCCTTGTTGTCCATCACGCCACATTAAACCAAACCGATTTATTAGATTCAAATGTAACTTATCGCAATTTAAAATCAAAAGCAACTCTCTTACCGACTGAGACAAAATGGCAAGTCTAAATTATCTTCTGGACGTTTTGTTAGAATTACGCAACGGCTCTCATTCTAATTAATACATGAATATATTTATAATAAAAAATAAATGTTTATAATATTTTATACACAGTGTCACTTCTTTTAACAAGGACAGTCGTTTCTTCAAACGTGTCTTCAGATGAAAATTCGTTGTAAATAAATAAACCGATGGGATTTCAGTAAAACGTTAACATAAAAAGTACCTTAGCAAAAAGCTTGTTAATGATTTATAATGTGCTAATTACTTCCTGAATGATGTATAAATACAAATAAACTTGTAAACAATTTGATAAAAAAAACTAATCATAATTCCTCAAATTTTCGTCTGCAACTAGATATTATACAAACAAATGTAGATAATTCTAAGGGAAATCTTTATGATTCTGCATAATTTTCATGAAATTTCGTTTTTTTTACTTCACTAACTGAAATTATTTCGCCAAGAGATTTTTTTCGGGTCATTTTGACCTCTAGCTTAGTAGCATTCTGTTATAAGTGTCCTTCGCATTGCATTATTTATACAACATAAAAGTTTCAGTCATAATCTTCAGTTGAAATAGAAATAGGATTTCTTTTCGACCGAGTGTGAATAAACGCCTATATATACTACTAAGCCCATGCTAGTATGCATACAGGGTCGAAAAAATATCCAGCTTTACCGAACATCTCAAGAACCGTTGGCGTGGCCCTTATCTACCTTGGCAAATGATCACGAGTGTGAACAAACGTTCTCGCATAGGGTTACTCTGTCGGCGATGGAACATCATTCAGTGAGGTTTTATACAGAGTGATCGTTGCTTTCACAATGACTAAGTAAGTCCACTATTCAAGGCTCGTATATTTCTAGAGGTGTCCAACATCTTCCCTTTGTCTGTCCCCAGGTAACTGAACCCATTTCTCCTTTTTGTCTCCATTTAACAGACGTCATTTAGGAAAATATCGCTATGGAAATAAAAGAACGTCATCAGCATCAATAGGCATGAGTTTAAAATTGCATTTTTTGATATGATTTATATTATTCATATTTCCCTGTTAGCATCCCCTTGGTCTTCTCTTCCAGAGGCCCCCTTTATCTGCGGTTTCTCTCTTAGTGGTCGTGCATTATCCGCGTTTTCTCTCTCAGAGATACATGGACACTTCAGAATTATGTTCTTGTTGATTGTTTGTCAGAGTATCGTACCATCAAAATCTGCCAGCCGCTGCACAGTCCGGATTTGGCACCTTGCTACTTATGGATTTTCTCGAAGCTAAAATTGCTGCCGGGAAAAAAGTTTCCAGGACGTAGATGAAATTAGGAACTCATCATCACAGTCAATGATTGAACAATTGTAGCGTCAAAATTTGGGTGAAAAATCCCATCAAAAAATAAATTTGATCAGAACACTTTCTATCCATGACCATCACTGGTGTTTTCCAGTGAAAATCTGCTAAATCTGGATGTTATTTCGACTGGAAAACATCTTAAATTGATTTAAAAATAAACATCTAGATTCTGGAGAACTTGGATTGTATTATGAAACCTGTTAAGATAAGACCTCAAAAAGGTCAAACAAGCTTTTTTTTTTCCCAAACTCGAAAAAAAAAAATTTTACAAGTGGAGTACCGATGCCAATTTCCAAATCTATAGACAGAACGGTGTGGCCAGTAGCCCTGAAACTAACGAGCACACAAGCACATGCACATATAAAAAAAGGATATGCCTCTTCACTATCTTTGATGGCTACGGTTGTTCAACTCAACGAGGCATCTGATAGCGATATCGAAAAGGGACATTAGACTGCCATGGTTCATTTTTTTGCACCGAAGTGTATAGTTTATACTTTTCAAGCCAGACATCAAGAAATCTAATAAAAAATAGGGAAAATATTAAAGATCATTGATCTTTCTTCCTAGTTTCTACATATCATCTCCATCAACCTCCGCTCTTTAGAATTATCAAGATGTAAATGTTAAATATCTAAATGAGCAGCATTGAAGGGAAGTAACCGAAATACTTCGAAGCTGTAGTTCTGGACGATAGACAAAAAATCATTTTTTACAATTATGGCAGGCTGATTCAAGGCACCGTAAAAATCAGCTCCTTTGAAAAATACATCATAGGAACGGCACTAACGTAGTTTCCCTTTAGAATGTCAATACAAGCCAATCTTTTGCACTTCAGTAAGTAAAACCTGCGGACATTTTTGCTGTCAAGAAGGACGAGAAACGTTTTTTTTGTGGAGGGTGGGGACAGGGTGGTCACTTCATTTGAACGTCTTTATCTATTCTTTTTTAGACCCTGGCATTTCCTCTATTATATAATACATGGCAATGCCATTTTTAATTCATATCATGAACCTTCTCCTCTAAAAGAGAAAAGAAAAAAAGAAGTAGACAATTCTCAATTACTTTGAAGGCAACCTCGTTAGTTCTTGACATCTCCAGAATCTACCGCCTAGCGTGTTTGCTGTCTTGGGTAGGGCGGTTGTGTCGAAAAGAAAACGTGCTAAAAGCCATTTTAACATAACCATTTGTCGATAACGGTCATAGGCTGATATATTATGGCAGCTTTGCGTAGGAAGGAAGAAATTGAACCTTTGCCAAGCTGAACGACTTGCTCTCACATCATTTTTCCCGTCGCCTTTACCGGAGCTCAGGTTAAAGAACGAATCATTTGCGGGGAAACTTCGTTAAAATTCCTTGTCAGTAATGTTTTCAGGACATCAAGATTCCTTGTCAGTAATGTTTTCGGGAAATCAGGATTCCTTGTCAGTAATGTTTTCGGGACATCAAAGCAAACGAGGAGGAACAAATTGGAGAAGCGGTGTTCGTTCTCCAACGTGTGTTCAGCAAAACGTCTTTGTGTGACCTGTGGCTCTTCGGCAGGGCACTTTATTGGTGCTTTCAAACAACACCATGTATTCAATAAACTTTTTTCAAGTAATTTTTTAACCTTTCACGTCCTGATTTGTTGAATTCTGGGATCACTGTAACTCACTGGTTTGAGCCAAGCGACATCGTGTAAAAATTCAAATCGTTAACCACGATAGCTGCTACTGATCTTAAGTTGACGCATTTGCGTGCAAAAATTTAAATCAACTACGAAAGCTGCTGCTGATCTCAAGCCAAGAAGTGATATTTTCCAATCGTTATCGTTACGTTATTGATGGAAGACTGCTTTCCGAACTAATCTGTGATAAAATCGACCATAAGTCCCGAACTATCGCTCGGGAGATATATATTTTTTAAATTCAAACTTGAAGATCAAAAACAACTAACATTGAACGATGAAGAAACTTATGGGTGTTCACTAATATTTTTTTCATTTTATTGGACTAAAAAATAAACTTCTGGGACTCCTTTGACTTACCTAATCCTTCAAACAAATGAAGATGATAATAGTTTCATTCAGAATCATCTAAAAAAAATAGAACTTCTATCTAAAATAATGTAAAAATAACAGTACAGGATTTGGGCATCGTTGGTCAAAAATGACCACAAATATCCCCGAAATTACTTTTAGATAGCATCTTGAGGTGTATGTTCATTTTCAATGTTGGAGTCCCAAAAATGAAACCAGAACCACAAAGATACACACACAACACACACAACACACACACACGTAAATACATGCGTAGATATGTGCATCGAGAGTCACAGACACTCGGGGAGAGAAAAATCAGTAGTCCACTTGACTGGTTGATCAGATGATTCGTGGAGCTACTATGATTCAATAATAATAGAAACTGACGCTGTCATGGCTAAAGTTCCTCTTAAATCCCTCCCACAACTATATTATTGAAAATGTAACTTGAATGGAAGGATCTAGTCTGAAAGATTGAGAATCCTGATATTCAATCCAGCATGTCTCTCAGGGTTAGGTCTGGTATTATCTTCTGTCAAGGGGTGATGTTCAATTCTATTATTGTGCTTAATTCAAATAACTTTTCAGTTGGCTGTGCTACCCCGTTTGTGAATGATTATAAAATGACTATGGCACACAATCACAAACTCGATGTTGAAAACGGCACACTAGTTTTGTTCTTCCTTTTTAATATCGAGCAGGTGAGTGTGCTGAAAATTTGTGGAAGAAAAACAGAAATTGATGAATGAATTATATTGGGTGATCCACACACTCGGCACACTTGCTCTTTCGATGTTTAAAACGGTGCAAAACTTATATGTGTCGTTTTTAATATTGACGTGTATAACAAACTTTACAAGTAAGAATTGGAGTAGCCATCTATAGCTATCGAGACAGCCATTTTGTAGCCAACGAAAAAGCTGTTTGAATTAGGCAGTGTACAATTGAAAATTAGCCGGTTGGCTGTTATATTTTTCTTCGAAAGAAAAACGTTTAATCAAGTTACATGGTTTATGTAAACGTTGTTATTACGTTGTTATGAATGTGAATATATGTATAAGAACAACTTACTTTTAATACCCATTTGTAAACTTGAGAAAAAATCGTCGACCAGAGGAGCCTGTATTTAACCACTGTCTTCATTATTAGAGCGAAAACGAGATGAAATAGACATAAAATATGGTTTCAAATTTGTTTGTAACGTTAACGTTGCACATTAATATCTTCTGTAAAGGTCGAATTGAATAAATAACACGTTTTCGAGCTGAAAGCAACTCTTGACAAATAGAAAAAATATTTATAGGTTGGGAAGTTCGTGGGTGGAGATCTATTTTCTTGGTGAACTTATAGAAGACAGGTTTCATCTCCTTTTCCTTTCCTCGACAACATTATTGATTAATTTACTGTTTTTTTTTCTATTTCTCATTTTCTAAATATCACTGATATTGGATTATTGGAAAATTTACTTGTGTTTTTTTTATAATTTTCCAATTCGGTTATTTACGTCACGAACAAAAAGGCTAAAACATTTTAAATAAAAGCTTCGGAAAGAATGACAAAAGATGAGCAAAAGCGTAGCTGGGTGGGTGGGGGTGCTCTTTGAAAACGCCTCCTCCCCAGGGCTCATAATGGAAGGGGCACCCCAAAAGTTTTCATTTACTCTATTTTTACAGGCATTATACAATAACAATGACGTATTGGAATACATGAATTGCGCAATAATCTAGTCTTAAATTCCACTTCATCTTTTCGATGGTCGTGTTAAGCCGTCCCCACCCTCGGCAAATATCTTCCATTATCTATCTTTATATGTACCTTTTTTTTTTTTTTACTTCTCTCTCTCTCTTTCTATCCATCTTCTCATTATTACTCATTACTCATGCTATCTGTCTACATTCCTGTGGTCTACTGCTACTACTATTAAAACTTATTTATAGGTTCCAGACTTGTGAGGGATGAGTAATGAATAAATAAATATTATAGTGACAATTGAGTTGTTTTGGTGCAACATTTAATTTTTCAATTCTTGTTCATTACATTGTAAAGTTGGATGGAGGAGTTCCGTAGAATTTGAAACCGTCAAAAATCAAAAAATGTCACCAAAACTATAACCGAAAGTGTTGACATAAGTTCATTCAGTTTCTAAGTTCGTTTGGCTGGCTGACTGGCTGACTGGCTGGCTAGCTGGCCTGCTATCTGGCTGGTTATGTATGTGTCATGCGTAAAGGCCGCACAAATGGAGCCAGATGGCTGGAAACTCATACATTTATTTCCTATTATGTCTTCAAAAAATATTTTCTTTTCCCTTGAATAGTTTTAGTTTCCAGGGGGTGTCAATTTGAAATGTAAGATTATTCTTAATCAGTCCCTCATTTATGACCGGTACGATTCATCTTAGTTTTTCGAAAATTCAGATTTTTCGAAGATCACCACCGAACAAAAAGCGAGAGAAGTAATTTATTCATTAATCAGTCTTTTTTCAAATTTTTAAATTGATCATCCCAAGATGGCATGCTTCCAAATGACGCTGTTTACTTTACAGTTTCTAGTTAGAGACTTACCAGACCAGTTTTACTTTTTTTCATCTTATAAGACAGTTTATGCATAAAGCATAATGTGTATAAAGTCTTCCTTGTCACTTGCACGATTCCCAGGATATAACCTTCCTTACCGATTCACATCTACTCTTGTGCTCTTTGAAATTAATCTGCTGGGCTTTGAACTAGATTTTTCAGTATCGTTTTCCATGAGTTATAGCTAAAATATATCATTTTAAAAATTTCAAAGCAGGAAATTTCTGAAAAGCGCAATAAAAAAAGAGATTTTATAACATATCCAATTCTAAAAAATACTTCCTGTGATTCGTCTTTCATTTTCGATCTGATTACACTCTGCAATATTTTTCTTTTTGGTCCTGGGTAATGAGTGTTATTTTCAGATTATGTTTGAAAAGTAGAGGGAATTTGCCTCTGTGAACATGACAGTGATAATTTGAAATCTACTTATTTTCGATTGGATGACAGGTAAACTTCACATTTCTAATCACATGAATTGAAAACGACAATTACACATGAATATCACAATCCTGGCCACAACAGCAAAGTTCGAAGAGGATATCAGAGCCAAGCAATAGTGGAAGCTCTTCATGACGAAGTATATTGACCCAAGAAATCTCGACTGTTGCAAGGTTCTACGAGATTTCCGACTAATGATGAATCTCTGGAGCACAATACAGAATGGAAAAAATCTTGACATCATTAAACATCACGGAATCTTCCTGATTACACCAGAAAAGATATATTTTTTTCCTTTGCGGCAGAAGTACTATTCATTAAATCTTTATTTGTAATATTCCGACATTGTTAGTTAAATAAAACATTACAATTTTTTGTTTTGAATTTGCTATCATCTTCGTGACGCAATGTTTTGATAAATTTCCCATAAGAAGGAGCCACGATTGTGTTATGACAAATTTTCCGCCATTTCGATTGACGTGATTCCTAATTTTCCTAAGTTGTAACTCGAGTGTCTCTCTCTCACTTTTCTCCCCTTGTAATTCGGCTAATAGATATATACAATAGCCAATAATCTGGTCATTTTAAAAAAAGTATATATATGTACATATATATATATATATATATATATATATATATATATATATATATATATATATATATATATATATATATATATATATATATGTATTTGATAAGTTTATGGAATTATTTGTATCATTCTTTCACTTGTAGTGAAATTAAAGTAGTTGCACATTGTTACACGATGCTTTTTTTTCAGTCACTCATAATTACACAATATATTTTTAGTGATTTAACAATTCTTAGTACAACCACTCAACCATAGCTATCCAGATAAAATTGAAATAAGAATGTCACTTGTACATAAAGAAATGCAAAACTTCATATATATATATATATATATATATATATATATATATATATATATATATATGAATATATGTATTTATGTATACATATATATATATGAATATATATATGTATATATGTATATATATATATGTATACATATATATATATATGAATATATTTATATATATATTTGTATGTATATATATGAATATATATATATATATATACATATATATATATGAATATATATATATATATATATATATATATATATATATGAATATATATATATGAATATATATATATATATATATATATATATATATATATATATATATATATATTGTTCGGCTTCATAGGTCAAGCCTATATTTCATATTCGTCATTTTCTATTCTCTTTACACATAAGCAATCGCAAAATAACGCCCACCACCCGGAATCAAACGTGGTGCCACACAGTGTCATTTTTAGACCCAAAAGTTTGTTCAAACTCACAAACTAATTTATCTCTAATCACAAAATAACTTTTACGAGAATTGTTTCAAAAAATGAATGAAAATATACAGGCTATGAATTATTCATGACCGCCAAGTAGGGATATGTTACTAGAGTCCCGGGTCGATTTTAAACTCAAAGAAATATGCCAGTTTCAACATTAAAAGACGAAAGAAAGAAATAGCACATCGAAGTATTATGAAAGGAATGAGGCGCTTAGCATCCGTCTTTCAAACTAATCTGAGTTATCGACTGCATTATTCAAACTGGACCAAATGAATCGAAAGATTTTTTTTTTCAAATGGTTTTCCATTTCAGTTGTCCATTTTGATTTAAATTCCTTGAGTTTTAATTGTATATTAGAACACCCTTCCTTCCATTTGTTCCGCTATCTTTTATGTGAGGTCGGATTTCAAGCAGACATTTTTATTATAGCGTTCTTTCTGTCTCCGTTCAAGAGAAAATAACAAAACTGATCCGCCATAAATGCTGAAGCAGGGGGGATAAGGCACAATCGTAAAAATATTCCTCTATAACTAAAAGTACAGTTCAAAACGTCAAACATATAGACCGACGTAATGTAGATTCTAATCCGAGGTTTTAAACCAACAGTGAATTCTTTATTACGTCAATTGTTTTTTTTTCTCTCAAGTGCAGCAGATTCCAGCAATTACAAAACCCACGGGGAGGGCTGTTACAATAAATCTTTCATTATAATGGATGGATTAAAAACACCTGAATCTGTACCTATTCGGTAACCCTGTGAGGTCATTAGGATATCGCTGTTGATTTCAAAGCCAATCTTCGCCGTATCTGTCTCTTTTCATTTGGCCTTTTGTGAGATAGCAAAATCAAGGCCTGTCCGCTCGTTGATGTTTAATTCCCACCGCTTCTCCGGTTTTCCTCACTGTGCCTTGTAGGATGGTCATTGCGAAACCAAACCATCTGTCGATGTGACCACGGGATTTCAGTTTTCTTCTTTTCACAATTGTCATTAAGTCTTCGTGTGGTCTGATAGGTTGTGTGATTTTCCTTCTCACCTCTTTGTTTTTGATATAGTATATATATAATGCCTAGAATCGATCTGTAAAACCAAATTTCTATTGCGCTTATTCTTTTTTGGGGATCTGCTGTGATTGTCCATGTCTCACAAACGGACCGAAAGGTGCAGATGACGAGTGAGCACATCAGTAAGTTGGTGTTAAAGTGTTCGTCTTTTCAGATTCGTTTTAATTTTGTGAGTGAAATGGTGGTGCTTGCGGTGCGAGAAAGAACTTCGAGGTTAGCCCCCCCCCGTCTGTGATGATCCCCTCCCCCCAGATATCTGAATTTGCTTACCGCATTCGCAGTATCTGAATGATACTGGGAATGCCTCTGCTATCGGTCATAAGCATTTTTTTCGGAACTGTTGACGATGCCGTATTCCTTTGATGTCTTGACAAGTTATTCAACCTGGCTTGTCAGCACTTGTCTTGTGGATGTCATGGGCGAAACGGAGGTCGGTGATTGTTCTCTCCCGATTGCCGACCGTTCCTTCGTGGTCTTCCAGCGCATCTGTCATTAAAGATACGGCATGCAAATGAAAAAAATCGGCACGCAATTAAAAAAATACAACAATCATATTACATATTTACATTTTTATTTGCTCGGCAAATTGTATTAATCTTTGACAATCGTCTTGAAAAAAAACAACAACAAAAAAACAAAGGTGTCGTTAGAACTCATGAGTCGTTAAAGGGTGCTGTTACAACGAGTGCTATTTCAACGAGAGTTCACGATAATCACATTTGAAAGATCTCGGTAGAAAACCATCAAGGAAACTGCAGCTCACCTGTTATCAATCACATGTCTTATCATGTAGAGGTTATTAAGTGATGACTGTAAAGTCATAGAGATTTTGTCGGCCTCGAATTCCCCGAGAAATATTTCTTTGTTGATATTGAGTAGTTTTTGTCACCATTAAAATCAGGTGTTACCAGCAGAGAAATGTGTGAATATATTTTTTAGTACTGTTTGTACATCAACTTTAGTCAAATATAACAGTAGAACACAGGCAAAGGAAATAACAAACAAGTCAGAATATTTTTCAATAAAAATACAAACATTTAATTATGAACAAGAGATGAGTGTTCGGGAAAGGGAAACAAGCACGATACAGTACATCAATGATACAAAATGTTTTATTGTAAACACGGTAATGAACATACGTAATTAAAGCATGCTGCAAGAAAAAAGGAAGATGAAAATGTGCAAAATGACAAGTTAAATTAGAAGCAAAGAAATTTAAGAAAGGAGTTTTATGCTTGCCTACCACTGACAAATGAGAGCATGCTTGGATATTGGTGGACCCACAAGGAGCTGGCGTGTAGACAGAGCTAGGAAAAGGTTAAAGATTCATTCGAAAATGGCTTGTTACCGCTGCTTCTTTTTCCAAATTTTAAATCTCCTCATGAGAGCTTATCATAGGAACTATCTACTTCTAGCTATGTGGGGATGTATATCTACGTTTTAACTAAATCTATAGTAAATCTCATATTTTTTAATTTAATAGAAGATGTATAAAATCTCATTTTTGTTCAATCTCGACACGGTGAAAAGTGGTTCAATACTGTATATCACTGTTACAGGCTGAACAATATAAATCATTAGGAAAAAAGAAGCTACATTTAGTGTAAGAGTAATACCCTCTATTTTTTGGCCTACAAGACAAGAATCCAATTTGACCATGAGACCTTTCGTGGCCTAAATGGTTAGAGTGAATCTATGTAAAACAGCTCTCATGAAATACAATTTTTAGTTTGCTTCTCTCCTATTTCACACTCTTGACGCTGTCAGTCGAAGATCCGATCCGCTGAAAACGTTCTGACGTAAAGCAACAAGAAGTTAGAGAAATTTGAGGGAAAAATATTTGTCTTTTTGGTAGGCAACCGGTTTATGAATAATGATAAAAGATTGATTTGTTTGCGCTTACAAAATACGTCGGTTTCATCAAGAGACGAAGATTCAAGTATCCTAATTTCAATTTTTTTTCTCCACAATCTCAACAAAACTTGAGCAGTTTAAATGGGAGATAAAATATGACGTATTAAGAGTTTCAATTACACAAGCCATGTATTCATTTTTCTAGACGTTATATAATGCTTTAGGAGATGCAGGTTATCTAGCGCCTACGGGCATATGGGAGCTTTTTTGTTTAGGGGGAAAGGGGTTTGATTTGCTCAAAATTTTACATGATTTCGCAAGAATTCAGAGCAGAGAGAGGGGCGATCACTTCCACTCCTGCCCCCTGGCTTGTAACAATTGGCTAGCACTGGAAAGGGGATTGACAGACAGAACCAAACAGCTGTGATTGTTTGCGTTCCCTACCAACTAATGCTACTGGGAGAGATATGAGTATATCTATCCTCCTCTAAGCTATAGGTGGATACCCAGACAGATTGGCTTATTCAGTCTTGTTGGAAAAGCAGTGTATGTGACAGAAACTCTGGATTCGAACAACTTACCAGTCTCAAACCCAAGTGAAAGAGGATGGTTCTATTCGGAGATAGCAACTCCATCCCTTGAGAAACTTAGCTACTGGAACAGCAACAGCATCACTTTAGTGAGGTGTGATGGCAATCCACTGATCCTCAAAGAGTGTCCTGGAATGAACAAGCAAACATAACGTTTTTAGGGCCAGATCTTCAGATTGATTTAAACTCTGGCAACAATCAACAAATCACATCCAGGTACTAACTATTGGTTTCATAGACCACTTGTAATTTACAGTGGAACTCTTCAATTATTAGAATTAAAAAAAAACGATTGAATTCTGTGATTCGAATAGAAGAGAAATTCACCTGACGATCTGAGGAAGATCATTCTAATCAGAAGTCATCCCCTTCAAATTAAAATTCAATTTTCTGTATGATTTTAAAGGCCTATAAGCCTGCTGAAAACACAACTGGCTTTGCCACTTGGAATTTATTAGCCGTTAACTGTTGGCGAAATCAGAAACAAAATTTAATTTTACAAATATTCTGAGCAAGAGATTGTAATTTCGTTGGACTGATTGGAAATCAATCTTCCGGGCTTTTACGATGCTGAAGAGGAAATAAATGGACAAAAACTGATCTGATAAATCGATCTATATAGCAGCAGTGACTGGAAGCGATCGATTATTATATTTCATCCACTCAGACATGTGCCACTTCACTCACTAGAACGCATCATATATATATATATATATATATATATATATATATATATATATATATATATACACACATCAAAATATGATTATATACGTTTAATATGAGTGGTTAGAACTATTCCATTTTCTTCTTTCTTCCGAATGAAAGATGGAAGTAATCCAGTCAAATATCTAAATAGCCAAATTTTGGGCTGGGAAGTCCTTCCTTCTTTTAAGAAGGACGAGTACATTCTTGCTTCGAGAAAACACTTCTCAAGCCTGGTACCAAGACAGGAGAGTGACCCGTAAGGGAACAATGTCTGGGTCAAACTTCAATCTAACTTCAATTCCATCTGAAGACGAATAATGCACTTTTTGAGTTGAATATATAATTTTTTTAAAGTGAAGAGAATTTTTCAATATAAATGTATTTATTGAGATGAAATAAGCCCTTAGTTTAGAAAAAAAACGAAATCTCAAATGTGATATTGGCTGAGTCGAGGAGAGACTGCATACTTATCACTTTGCTGTGATTTCAAACCACAGTAGAAAATGGTTATTATAGAAATGTATTGATTTATCAAAATGAAATAGACCCTTGCATATTTCTAACATGATTCTTCGTAGATTTGTAAAACGTGTCAGCTTAGCTTACTCGGTGAGAGTTGCCGGTTGATCACTTGTTCTATTGTTGATTGTAGCCTTGGCTTTTTTGGACGTAGAGTGAAAAGATATAGAGAGGTCGAACAAGGACGATACTACCTTATTTCAAATGGTCTGACTGCTTTGACAAAAAGAATAGTTAATGCTCGCGTTATATATGTGTTCTCAAGCCAAATATAGATCCGCACTTGGCGATGTGTCCTTAGTCAGTCATGCGTCCTGTCTTCATCTAACCAAGTTTTGTTACCGAATATGAGATACGGTGTTATCATTTTGGGAAAAGTCATTTTTCGTGAATAGCTTAACTCACCAAGTTTTTTATTTGAACAGCAACGCTTGTTAAATGAGCTATTCAATATTCAGCAACAAAAGCTACACACTTTCTTCCAGCACTTTCATTAAATTGTATTACGTGTTGCAAATGACGTTTCAATTTACGGTTTGCTACTGTTTTTCTGCTTAGCAGTACCAGAAAAAAGTACCCTCTTTTCCCATATGCATAGTTCACGTGAAGAAAGCCTTGGAATGGATCGCCCAAAACTTTTTGGAAACAGAGAATATAGCATAGAGAATCAATTGTCTGAAAACCTCTTAAAATGATGGACGTTTTCTTTGATCACATCAACCATGACCTTCAATGGTCAGGCTGCATTTTTAGATTAGATTCACATTAGAAAATACTGGTTCTGCGACGCCCATGTTGAAGATGTCTGGTGAATCTTTGGAAAGTTCTATGTCCATAGCTGAATTTATACACACACCAAGTAGCTTGACTTCACCTCTTTCAAAAAGTATATCGATTTCCATAACGTAGTACTCAGGGTCAAACTCCTTTATTTCATTAAAATCTGCAAGGTAAAAAACAAAAAAACAAAAACAGAATTAATTTCTCTAGACAATATTAATCCAAAATTACGTCTCCCATTTCAATTCCTCCATTAGAGGTTCCATGAAAACTTTAGCGAAACAAGGAAACCTGAGTTGGGATTCTGAAGCAGGAGTAAATTCGGCATCACTTTTTACATACGTCACTATTATTCATACATGAAGTTACTTGTTTTTAGCCTGGTCATTTATCTCCGTTATTGTTATTACATACGAAAGCTGAGTCGAAACTCAATATAATGAGTCCGACCATAAGCTCCTTACAGGAAATATAAGGAGTTTCACTTACACGTGTTTGCATTAGGAAATGACGTGATGATGGATACAGATGATAGCAATGAAAAATCGGCATCATAGTCAATAATCGAACAACCGTAGCGTCGAAAATTGGAGTCATGTAAAAAGATCCCATCGAAGAATAAATATGGTCAGAATGAATCATATTTGTGACATGGGAAACATCTAGAGTTAAAAAAACCCATCACCATCATTGATAAATGCAATAGATTAAAGATCCCCAAAATAAAAAGAAGATATCTTTTTTTAGAGAGGGTCGAGTACTGATGCTAATTAAAGTCTGTAGACAAAACGGTATGGGTGGGAGCGCTAGAACGCATAGAATTGACAAACACATGCAAGCACACAAATATAAAAAAAGGATAGACCCCCTTCATCATACTTGATGGCTACGGTTGTTCAATAATCCTTCAAAAACATATTTCATAATACACCACGGGAGAGTAACTATTTCATGACTTCATCCACATTGAAAAAAAGATCACCCATTTTTTTTTTGGAAAGAAAAGATCATTGGCAAGTACGAATCTACTACCCCAAGACACTAAGCTTAAGCTTTGCAATATTAACCTATTGAGAAAGATTGCTTTAGTTGGATGGAAGTTGACATAACAAGTTAATAATAATCCAGAAAAAGTATCATTACAAAGATTCAACAAATTTACGATTAAAGATGAATGAGGAATTAGTAGGAGATAGCATATCAATAGTTTTTCTCCCTTTTTAATAGTGATGGTGACGGTTCTAAGAACGGGGGATATTTCAAGTTCAAACCAGATTTGAATAGGTTAACTGAATTTAAAAGTGATTAAGTGACCCAAAGAGATAACGTTCAAAGTGAGATAGCGTTCGTAACAAAAAAAAGAAAGCTGTTATTTTACTAAAAGGGGGTAATAAGAGAAAGAAAGAAAAAGGAGAATACTTCTTTTTTACGTCACACTACGTTATATTGTTTGTTTTGTTGCTTTTTTTTCAAATCAATTCTCGATATTTGAGCAATAGTTATTCGTTTTTGCTTCAGAAATTTTAAGGGGATTAACTTGAAAAAATCAATCGGGAACAAATATTATTTGGTATCATTACAATTTTTGATAACGAAAAAAACGGTGGCAAATGCTGCCAAAAATTTCATTTACAACGTCGCAGGTTTAAACAGTCTTGTTTTAATATAACTGAATAAAAGGAAGAATGTCCATCGATTTGAGTATGTCGACCAGCCTCACTAACCCGGTAGTATTGGTCGTATTTAATTTGTGGGTATCTTTTGCTCTATCACAGAATCTTACTTACAAGCTCCATAACGATATGCGTAATTAATAGCCGAGAGTTCATATTTGGCCCAGTTGCAATCACCGGGGAATCCGCAAAGGTATTAAGCCCATTACGTTGCAAACGATTCTGTCAATTAAGTTATTTTGATAAAGCTTTATCTGTTCTCGGTTAACAGTTAAGAGCATCAGGGGACTTATTGCTTAGGCCCTCTTTGCAACTGGCCGACCACCACCACCATGACCAAGCAGCAGCTTGTTTTTCCAGGAGCTTATTGATAAAACTCTGGGTGTATACAAATCTCAATGGCGTCCAGACAGCGAAACATATCTTCTTTCTTGATAGACAACGTCAAACATACGAGGCAGAATCGGGATATTTGAGTGCTAAAAAGAACAAATCATGTATTCAAGTAATCGTAATATATTCTTAACTAAGTCTTGATTGGATTAGTCTGGCATAAGGTTTAAAGAATCAGTCTTTATTTATGATCTTTTTTTGGGGGAAAAAAGTTTCCAGTCACTTTTGATCCCCTCAAAAGATCGAGAAAGGTCTCCGTTCACTTTTGATTCTTTAAGGGGACGGGGATCCCATTTCTACTGACTTGTTAAAGGGAAGAACAAGTCTTTTATCACTTCTGATCCGTTGAAAGTGAAAAAAAAAGTTTACTTTCACTTTTGACCCTTTCGAAGAGGAGTAAAGTCTCCCTTCAAATTTGAACCATTAAGTTGGCCCGAGTTTCCCATCACTATTGACCTTTAAATCGTTATAAAATGTCATCCTTTCCTTTCTATCCCTAATTGAGGTCTCCTTCCCACTTTTGGCGTTTCAAAATCTCCCATTCCCTTTTGACTCCTTGAAAAAGGAAAAACTTTCCTTCCATTTTTGACTCCTTAAAGGAGGGAGACAAGCCTGCAGTTCAAAGGAGGTGGGGAAGGTCTTCCTTCGTTCTTGACACCACAGAGTGGAGAACTTCCCCTACACTTTTGACCCTAACAGAGAGAAGAAAGGTCCCGCTTCACTTCAGACCCCTTAAAAAATTATAAAGAAACATATGAAATAAGAAGATGTGCATATGAAGAGAAAGTGAGGTCCCAGTGTGGTATTATTGCAGCAGCGTAAATTGAACCCAACCCCCTTAACCTCTTGAAAGATTTTCCTCAATTATTCTTATACCTGAAACTTCCTCCATTTTTATTTAGTATTTGTGTCAAATTTGGTTAGAATGCGCCCATGTTTGAGTGATTTTATAGTGTGATTGACAATCAGACACTTCTTACTTATATACAGTGTTTCCAAAACGCTCAAGACCACCAGTGGAAAAAAAATTGCCATAAATGCATCAGACATTTATATTGTGCGCAGTCATTGCATCAGATTACATAAGTCTCTTTTCTTGACAAGGTAAACATTATACGTTCACCTTTAGTTCTATGGATAGTCAATTTCGTGGATTATTAAGCAGACATTTTGTAACTGATAAAATGGGATAAAAACTCTCTTAGCCAGGTCCATCACGCCCAGATGGTTACATTACACAAGAAAGGCTATTCAGAACGTGAAATAAGTGCAAACTATTCGTAAAATTGCGATTCATAATGCAATTGTCAATTCTAAGATTCACGGAGCATCGTTACGAGAAGAAAAGCTATCGTCTTGTAAAGACCAGCGCCAAAGATGATCATATAATAAAAAGGGATTGCTGTGCGTCTTTCCAACCAGTTCGATCGAAAAATAAGGACTGCTTTCTTGCCGAAGGGCACGAACGTGAGTAGAATGACTGTTGGATACCATTTGAGCAATGAATTTGGACTGAAGCCTGAGCTCAGTCGTAAACCAAAAATGACGAAGGCCATGAAAGCCAAGCGGTTAGCACTTGCTAGAAGGCATCGGTATTTGACCGCTGAAGAATGGAGTATGTGTTTTTATCCTTGTAGATAACCCAACAAAACAAGCAATATATATATATATATATATATATATATATATATATATATATATATATATATATATATAAAATATATATGTACGTGTGTGTGTGATGTCTATCCGGAGAGTTTTCACCCATTTTGCATATCTCGAGATCTAGATGATGAGAGACCATGTTGTAACTTGGCAAACCAGCCCGAGAGAACCTTATTTTGCATGCATGAATAGAACTTCTCCCATGGTTTACTCAGTCCGCAATGCTACGCCATGGAGTGAGTTTGTGTACTGTGTGGCCGTCGCATTCATAATGACCGAGCCTGTCCAGTCTCTGTGTCTCGTGCTGGATTCTTAGCAAAATATTGTAAAAACTTCACGTCTGTGAGTCCCCCACCCCATTTGGTTTTCTATGACTTTTAGCTTTTCACCGTAGAGAGGAAAGTGTATTCCAGACCGTGGACGAGATTACAGAGAAGACGACAAGACGGTTGATGACAATCCGAAACGAGACATTGCAATCTATTTTGAAAAGCGGAGCAGACGCAGTGATAAGTGAGCAAAGTCCCAAAAGGAGTAATAAGGTCTCATTGATTGAGGTAGGTTATTTCCCGTTAATATGGTTGGGGAATTTCTTAGAGAACTCGTATTCTGACCATTGAATGTTCAATCTTACTGTATATCCTTTCATTTTTCTATGAAATTCTTTCTCTTCCATTTTTCTTGAAAAAGGATTTATGACTGATAATCCTTTATCTTCGTTGTTTTTTATGTATCGGCCGATGAACACTCCGGCCTGTCTATATTGTTCAACATCTTGGGATGAAGTATTTTCATTTTTCCAAAGATTTTTTTGTACTTCTGTCTTCCTTTTTGCTGCTTCAAAAATATGTTTCGACCAATATATTGCAGCTTTTCTGTAGTGTCTAAAGTTCTGATACGATGTATTCCTATGATTGCAGCATTTAAAAAAAAAATGCTGTCTGAAGTTCAGAAATTGAGTAATTTCAATATTCTATGGATTTTCCAGATCTTTGTCTTCATATTTTTCGGAGTTTTGAGCATCGTCTGAGGCTTTGGGAATAAGTATCTTCAGTGTTCTGTGGATTTTTCAGTTCATATTTTCCGGAGTTCTGAAATAGTTTTCTCATATCAGTGTGTCCAGATGGAAAGATTTCGGGTACATGAAAAGCATTCATTGAATTCTAAAGACCGGAGACAGCAATCATCTGAGGTAAGCCAAAGAGTGAATAGGCTGAAATATTTGGTTAAAAAGAAACACAATTCAATAGCAGCCATATTGATCTATTTTGGCTACTATATGAATACTGTCACAGATTTTGAATCCTGAAAAGATGGACCTTCCTTTAAAGTGGACTTTAGCATTTGTTATAAAGCAACCAGACACAATCATTGTATTGCTGTCACGTCAGCTTCTTATAAAGCCAAAATGGAAGGACTGCTTTAAGAAATATTGGTTACAGTGACATCGAATAATCAAAGTGTGACTACTTAGAGTTAACAAGACGAGACCTTTGTTCATATTCTTAGTTGGATTACAAAGTTCTCTTTTGTTGTATGACTATGCTATTTTATCTGCGCAGAGCATGTTTAATTCCTGTTTCTGGGTTTAGGTTATGTATGTGTTCTGATATTCATATTTATCTGTCAATCAATCCATCTATCCAGACTTCGCTCAACCTTTACCGTCGATCGTATAACTTTATAATTTTCACACATAGACACACACACAAACATACACACACTCACTCTCATCAACAAGTAGGGATATCTATTTTCTTGATATTCCCTTTCCAAAACAGGTTTTCACTTAGGGATTTAATATGCAAAGTGAGTCTACGCTAAATTGGTGACCCTTAATTCCCACTTGTATTTTTTCTATTTTTGATTAAGATATTTTTAGTGATCACCGTACCACAAAAGGCGAAAAGAGTAACTTATTCACTGAGTACCCTTTCCCAACATCCTAATTGATCGCCTTCAACGAAGCACATTTCGGCAGGGGTGATTCATGATTTCCTTTGGAATTCTAGTATTTCTCATTTTCTAATCCAGACTGAGTATCACGTGTACGTATCAGAAATATTCGAAAACGTCAACCGAAACTTTCAACACTATCATAATAATCATCAAATTAGGTTTCTTCCGTTTTTAAGAAGGTCTAGCTATCTATGTACGTATCACATGTACATACCTGACCAACAGTAGTTTCGAGTCGAAACCATCAACATTAACTCTTTTTTATGTCTTGAATGAACGTTTTCTCTTGTCTTTTGAGCCCCCTCACTTGAATAGGATCTTAGTAAGAGGTTAAATTTACAATGCAAGTTTATGCTTAATGTGTCATTTTGTTTGTGTCCGGTAAGTTTCTACGCTTCTTGGCGAGAAGTAATTTATTCATTGATCTCACCTTATTAATTGATCGCATTAAAAAAAATTCATCTCCCCCAACACGGTATGTTGCCGAAAGACGTTGGTAACTTATCAGTTTCTATTGAGTGACCAACCAGACCCGTTCTTATGCTTTTTTCAAGATACTCTCCGACAAGCTTCCAAACTTATTTGCAAGAATTCAGACGTTGTTTTCAGCGTCTGCTACTCAATAAAAGGCGTGAAAAGTAACATATATATCGATCACCAGTTTTTGCATTTTTTAATTTTTTTTCTCATCACACCCAATCTGGCATGCGGCCAAGAGAATTTGGTCTCTTGACTGTTTTTATTGAGTGATTAACCAAACCTGTTTATATATACTTTTTTTTTTATCTGAATAGAAAATGGACTGCTTAAAAAAAAAGAGAGATTACATCGGCATCAGATAGTCAGGGGATGACTACCTCAAGTTATTTGATACCTAGACGAGACTTTATCATTATATTTTTATCTGGATAATAAAGTTCACTTTTGTAGCGTGTCTATGCCTTTATCTGGTTTTTATTCTGATCCAGACTGAGTATTATTTGCACGTATCAAAAATATTACATAAACTGTCGAAACTGAGAAAAGGGTGATTAATTTTAGAAAAAAATTATTACCATATCGGAAGTTCCATTAGACCATCCAATTCTTGCTCATGTCTGCTTATATGTCAGTTTTTACACTTGCTGATGCATTTACAGGCCTTTTTTTTTGTTGTTGGTTTTTTTTTTCTAGAAAAAGAAAATCTGTATGTCGAGATTACAAGGAAACTAAACACCTACGTAGGATCGGGGTGAACCAGTAAGTGTAGAATATCAGGCACTCGAAAGGAATAGTATCTATTTGTGATGGACTTCCGGTTTTTGAGCCGGAAACTACCAGCAGAGCAAGTCTGGCTGGTCACTTTATAGAAACCATCAAGTGATCATCATCTTTTGGAAGCATGCATGTTTGGGGTGATCAATTAAAGGATTGGAAAAAAATGGAATGATCAATGAGTAAGTTACTTTTAGCATCTTTTGTTGGGTCACTGAAAAGTCCGAATAAAATTCAAGTGTGAATGCTAGCGTATGTAAAGTAAAATACCAATTTAGCATCGACTAACATTGTAAATTGAATCACTACCGACAAAAATATTTTGCGTGCAAAGTTGCAAAAGACAAGTTTTTCCTCGCCCTAACGGAATGATATTCAAATTTTCTGCCTTCTGGCTCAATTGTACATACGACACATACATAGCTATCAATCCAGCCGACCAGAAACACTCAAAACCTGAAGAAACCTATGTTGATACTTTTAGTGACAGTTTCGGTTGACGGTCCCTAACATACAGTTGAAAGATAGTTGTGTGTCATGGGAAAAGAAAAGTTATTCTGTCTTGCAAAATTCTGCTTGAGTTCCTGGTTCATTCGGCTATTTACATAACTTCATATTCAGAAAATCATGAAAATGAAATGAAACTCCGTCAGAGACAGTTTGCGTTGCTATGCATCAATACCCTTGGAAAAAGCATACATCCATTTCTCTTCAAATAATGATAGGTGAGTGGCACCACTCCGAGCGCTGGGCACCTCAAATTCACATATTGCAAACGGGATGAGTAAACGGTAACTTGATACGTGGATACTGAGCCAGGGTTACAAATAAAGATATGATTTTTCAATCATTCTATTCTGGGAGTCACTCTCGTATTTTGAAAATTAAAAATGATACTCTCCAATGGACAACATTTGAAATTTAAACATGAAAGAATTCAAACAAAAATCCAATTTAAACATTGGTTTATTCACCTTTAAATGGATCGGGCTGTTTATTTGTCGTGTATACTGTACACATGCTAGAAGGCTGAAAATTTAAACATTAACTCCCTATCATTTCCATTATTATTCGGACCATCCTCATCTTCATTGTTTTTCATACAGCGTTTCGGCCGTTTCACTCTACGGCCTTCGTCAGGTAACATCTGGGAGATTTTTGAGAAGTAACGAACCGAACCCTTTATTTATCCAACGGGGGTATATTGACCGTACTCCCCTCTTTTAGCGTTAGTAGTATTATTATACTGTCTCACACTAGGATCGAACCTAGTACCATCAGATTACTTAACAGTGATTTGTCTGATGCTGTAACCACTGCGCTATGTGTCCATGTGGAAAAAAACAAAGATGAGGATGGTCCGAATATTAATGGAAATAATAATAATACCTCATCTAAAAAATTCCGAGATATACTCCAATTCATGTTTGAGAAAAAAAACTAGGGTTTTTTTTTATCCGCAAATTCCAGCCTAAAATAGGTTTTACAAATTGAAAACTAAATTAGATAAATTGGTACCCCTGGACAGATCAAGCCGTAGCCATTTTAAGGCTACTACTTAATTGCACTTTCATAAATCCTACAAATCCAAAGCAAAGCCTTTCTCAAACCAGCGGATTAATGAAAAAGAATGGGAAAAAATTTTAATTCTATGAAAACATGTTGAAATAGTTTATTGATTATAAATTTGTAAAAGCTGGAAACAGTAAAACATGACATATCCAAAATGAAGACTGAAAAAGAAATAACAGACTTAGAATGACTTACAAGTGATAAAAAGGTATTCAAAATGTTAAAATGGCTCATCCGTGTTTGAATCACATAAGTTGGAAACACTAATAGAAGTGATACTTGAAATAAAGGAGTTACTGAAAGAGAAATAAGAGAATTAAAAAATGACTGTCATTACGTAAGGTTTACGTAAGCAGTTATTGGGGAATATTTTATGAACACATTTTAGAAAGGTCAATGAAAAAGTATCGATTTCCTGATCAATTTTATTTTCAATCGACGCAAGGAATTTTTTTTTCTGACGATGTTCGAAGAGAAGTCAATAATGTAATCGAAGTTTTCTAAGCGTCAGTGTTCGATCAAACTTAATCAATATTCAGAATTGCAATATCGATTTTCGCTTCTGTTTGTATATCAGTTTATTTTGTTCGGAAACATCGGATAATTGACGGCGTTTTGATCAATTTATAATTAGCCGTCATGAAACAATGATCAGTAAGTTCTCTCATTACTACCTAATTTGCAGCGCAATGTAATTAGGAACCAATTAATCCATGTATATATCTACCAATGAATTTATTCATTTATTTATTTATCTTGCTAATTAGCCCAGCATGTTTACATATGGTCCAACTATTTAGTAAACTTCTATTCATATCTGAGGCTCTTTGTCTCCATGTAAATTCGTGAAACTAGCCAAGTACGTTGATAACTGTCTGTCAGTCTATTTGACTTCCCAGCTGATTCTATCCAGCTGAATCTAGATCTTTTAATCCAACCATTCATTTCTTTATTTTGCTATCTATGTGAGTATATATATATATATATATATATATATATATATATATACATATATATATATATATATATATATATATATATACACACATATATATATATATATATATATATATATATATATATATATATATATATATATATATATATATATATATATATATAAACATTCTATAGAGATTACACGAAGAGTGAGTCATGTCTGTTGTTAGACTTTTTGATCCATCAACGTTAAAAACATTTTCAGGATAAGCTATGTAAGTATGCCTAGTTTTAGAAAAATGAATATGCAGTATAAGATTATATCAATATACAATGCACATAAAATCTTACATAAACTGGCAAACCAATTGCAGGACATGAAATTAAATAATAAGGGGAGCTGGTGTTTGATCAAAACTGCTGGGGTGCCATGTCGATACAATTGTATTGTTTTTAAAATCCCCGAAACGGTTATATGGTGAACAACTAATAATCCCAACAGGAGACAATTTATAAATTGTACAATAATTACAAAGTGAAGGAGAACAAGGGAAAAACACTTTAGAAAATTGCAAAAATTGCATTGACAGATATTGGGAAATGGGTGACTGAAGTGACACAAATAATCTTTTAAAAAGTTTTTTTGATGTTAATTGTTTGAAGCTGTAAGGCTTTCAAGACTACGTCTATACATACATACATATTATATATATATATATATATATATATATATATATATATATATATATATATTTATATATATATATATATATATATATATATATATATATATATGTTGTTGTTTTTTTCAACTTGAGTCATCATAGCTAATTCTGTTGAGATGCATTTTTCTTTTCAAATATGTGTCTGAATTCAATATAGCATTCTGATGTAGTTACTTGCGCTTCTGGGCGTTACATGCATTTAAGAGAAATCTTTTGACCGTAGACGGTCATTATCAAGAAAATGTGATATGATATCTAAAGAACAATCAATCATATTTTTTCTAGTAATTTCATGTATACACCCTTTAGTGTTGTCTCCGTCAGCCTGTCTCTGTCTGTCTGTCTGTCTCTCTCTCTCTCTCTCTGTCTTTCTCTCTCTCTCTATACATATATACATATTTATATATATATGTATATTACATCAGACAAGACTGACAAGGAACATCATTTTATTCTTGGAGTAGGTTTTTTTTTCTTCGTACAAGATAACGAAGCTTAGATTCCAATGAACCTAGATATTGTCAAAAGGACAAAGACTAGCGCTGTTGGAAAATGTGTCTATATTCATTTCAACCAAAGATTTGCTATCATATACGAAAACGAGAAAAGTTACCAACATATTTTGAGAGATTCTCCTTATCTGTTTTAATGCAAGACGTACAAGAGAACATTTGTTGCCAAAGAATGAATAGGTATATATTGGATAATTCGGACTTTGTATAATAGTATATTACATTGCATTTGATTTTTACAGTGTGATATATATATATATATATATATATATATATATATATATATATATATATATATATATATATATATATATATATATATATATATATACAAGATTTGCAAAGATATATACCGGATGAATATCAACTGAGCATTGCGATCGTATGTAATCAATGATGGATAAAATCTGTTTCTTTCTTTTAGTGTCTTCACAATTTGAAAAATATATTACGAATGAACAAACGATCTACTCAACTATCTATCTATCATCCGCTCTCCTTTCCCCCCTCTCTCTCTACATATATATGCATACTTTGGTAGCATATTCTCACTCTCACGTCTTTCATTAAGTGAGACAGATAAGATGGATCTTTTAAATCTTCCAGTAAATTCCTCATTTTCCTATATAATAGTGAATCTCCGGTCTTTTTGTACAATATGCAAATTCATTGAAACCTAAGCTTCGTTATCTCGTACGAAAACTGGAAAAGCTACAAATAGAATAAAACGATGCGTCTGGTTTGTCATATTCTATATATATATATATATATATATATATATATATATATATATATAGCATGGATTCGCTACACAAACCAGCTCATGTTTCAGTCCTCTCTGGGCCTCTTCAGTAAATATTGTATGTATCGAGCACTCTATGTAGTAAATCCAATACATATCAGAAGTGGCTTTAGATTATTGATATATAATTATATTATGTTATACTGCTAGCCTGATTTGTACCACGCATACTGTACATATATATATATATATATATATATATATATATATATATATATATATATATATATATATATACATATATATATATATATATATATATATATATATATATACATATGGTACAGATCAGGCTAGAAGTATAGCTTAATATAATACATTGATAATATAAAACAACTTCAGATATGTGATGGATTTATTTCATAGAGTGCTCGAAACATTCAACTTTATACCAAGGAAGTTGAGTTGTTTTAGATTAGAGCTGGAAATAAATAGTAAAATGTGGATTCGCTACACAAACTAGCTCATCTTTCTGCCCTTTCCGCCTGATAAGGCCCGGAGAAAGCAGAAACATGAGCTAGTTTGTGTAGCGAATCCACATTCTCACATTATATATATAAATATATTTTCTGTGAGAGAAAGTCCAGTCAGTGATGAAATCTATAGTCTGGCAGCAGCTGTGGGTCTTGGAGAGGACATAAGGTGTCAGGGTAGGAGGAAAGTGATGTGGTGATAGAATATGTGGGTATGTTAGGGATAGTGTAAACGGAGGGGTTATGAGGTTAAGGAACTACTAGTTTTAACCTTACAAGTCATCAGAAATGTGTTCGCTATGATTTGTACCAGTGAGATGACTGGCTAAGGTGGAGCTTGCTATGAGTCTGAGTGACTATGAAGTTCCCAGTATTGGATGTATCTGAAGCGGGGTAGATGTGGATGTGAGGTTATTGTTGGTGGGATTGTTTGTAGTTAGTATTGTTTGTTAGTTGTTATATACACACACACAAACATATATATATATATATATATGTAGATATATAGACAGGTGTTTGAAACGCACTTATATTACTCATCGATTTGTAACGAGAAAAGTCTGGAACGAACAAATACATCCTGATAAATGTCTTTGTAATTACCTCATTCAGTCGTATATAAATTGTCAATTTTAACAATATTCCATACTATCGGCATATGAAACAGCTATAATTTACCGGAATTCGTTAAATATGGAAGTAGGTAATATAAGAGTGGTTTTCAAACTTCCGTCTCACGATGAGAGTTTTTCGTTAGCTCAGTGGTAAGAGCAGAGCTTGCGTATTAGGCTGCGTCGAAAAGTTGACAAAGGTTCAATCCTTGCAAAACGCTCATTTATTTCTCTATTCATAGGATCTACAAATGCTCAATCTGCTATAGAATGAAGATAGTGCTGAGCTAATCCTCATCATCAGTCCTTTATCTGTCGTTGGATATAGACCTTCCCTTAGATACGCCAGTTTTCTCTATCATGGGCGTCGAGGTGTCAATATTTTCTAAATATTGTCTAGTTAATCTTTCCATCTTGTATTCTGTCGGCTTCGTTTTTGCATGCGATATCTGGGGAGATAAGTCGTGTTGTCCATCAGTCGTCTACCATTCTTGCAATATTACCGAATGTGACCGAAAATTCTGCAAAAACTCCTCCTCCAAACAAGGAACACAAATCAATGCACAGTAAATGCAAGACTCGAGTATCCTGTTCAAGTATTTCGCAAAAGTTACACCAAGGGAAGTGAAACAAGCTATCGGACAAAAGAGACAGAGAAAGCCCAATAGACTAGATGACATCACCACAGACCTACTCAAAAGAGCAAGTAAAGTCATCACTAGAAAACTAACCACTCTATTCAACCTTAATAAATTGAAAGAGAGATATAGAAGGAGTAATTTATTTGAAAAAGTATCACAATTAATTTGATATCATGCAGATTTCACTAGTACATAGCATCATGAGTTTCTGAAATTCCTTAGGTTTTGATGTAACATAGCCAAGGCCTACTTTGTGGTACTATGGGGTTAGGTCGATAATACCACGAAGTTTCTTTAGTAGCCCGGAATTTAATTTTACTTTACAATAACAAAATCCTCGTTTAAATTCATGAAATGCCAATGAAATATCATTGTACCACTTCCAAACTAAAAATTTTTATGGCTTTTTAGAAGTCATTTGTCATTTAATCAATGATGCTCATGTCACGTACATGTTTCTGAACCATCGTTATTCAGAAAGGACGGTATTTTACTTATTGATAAATAAAAACTTTAACAAAATTTGATGATTATTTAATTCTTCAAAATAGCTGAGTTTCTGCTGTTACCAAATTTCTCAAGTCCAAGTTTGTGATACTCAACTGTATTACACCAAATGCACATAGAGCTTTGGGCTTTTGTTCTGTTTTTTTTTCTGAATTTTTTCTTCATCAAAATATGGAGAGGGAATTGAATTGAATCTCTGTTCAAGTTGAATTCTTATTTCTGACAATCTTGGCTCCAAAGTTCGATTTCCGAATTCTTTCTTTTTATTTGTTCAACTTTGGAAGCTTTCAAACTTGATCTCTCCTCTTCAAAACATCAATTTCTGATGCAACTGTAAGTTACAGACCAGATTTTTACAATTTTCGAGTGGGTTTCAAGAATCATACTAGAGCAGTTCTGATTAGTACCTCTATAGAAACCACTTCTCTGTTCTTTTGTTGTTCAGTGATCTCTAAAAAGTTTTATTGAAAAAAGTAGGCTTGAACACTGCTGGAGACGTGCAACACATACAGATAGACAGTCTGTCTGCCAATCGACCAGACTCATGTGAAAAGTGAAGAAACCTATGTTTACATTTTCGACATAAGTTTTGGTTGACACTTCCAATCTCTTAGACCAATCTCTCTGAATCTTTTTTAAAAAGTCCAAGACCAGATCCTGGACAGAAATAAAAAGGAGCCGATCGGACCCCCTTACGACTGGCTGGAAAACCGGATCCGTACAAATCAACAAGATCACTGTCTTCGGCAGAGACGGCCATCCTTAAGTTAGTGCCCGCTAACAGTACGTGCCGGGGGCCTTGTTTGACGCTCACCCAGGCATGAAAATCAGAAGAGCAACTGACATTTGTACATATACTAAAGAGATTCAAGGAAGTGATTTTAAAAGAGAGAATGGATCAGGTTAGTCACTCAATAGAAACCATCGCATGATCAACGTCTTTTGTTGGGGATGATCAATAACAATTTTAAAAAAATGGGGTGATAAATGAAAAAGTTACCTTTCTTGCCTACCGTTGCGTAGTGATTACTGAAAATGTTTGAATTTTCCAAAAACAATTGTGAACTCTGCTGGACGCAAACTAAAGGATCAAGCAAAAACTTACATTGTAAATTAAAAAGCTTCACGAACAATTCAAAGAAAAAAAAACAAGAAAACATCATTTTTTTTCAGGCATAAAGTGTATTTAGATTTTCAGCACCCTTACTCCAATCGTGCAGGCTGAATACGTGGATCGCCGGCCAGACCAACTTAAAAACTGAAAAAACTTATGTTGACAGTTTTCGTTGACGGTTCTCTAGCTACAAAGACTGAGGGTTACGGAGATAGAGGGAGGGATACGTGCACGTGCAGTGACTGAATATTGAAGGAAATAGATGAAACCTTTTATATGACCTTTTCCTTGAACACGTAAACAAAGAGGGAAAAGAGCGAGAGGTCAGTTATCCTACGCGAGAATTGAACGAGGCTTTGAATCAAAGACACTTGGAATAGACGCCTTAATTTCTACCATGCAAACAACGGGACTGAATCAAAATGAACGCAATTGTTGCCGGTCCATTCAGTTTGGTTTCAGAAATTTAAAAGCGACCGATTTTCACAGGAATTATTTTTGAATCCTCTCGACAAATATCGCTCGAATCATTCATACCTATTCTATTACTATAGGTAACTTCGTGGGACGTATCACTGAGAAATTACTATTAATTAACAAACAAGAACTGTGTATGTTTCTTCAATCAAATAATGCTTATTTATAAACAAACCTTTTAGAATCAAGTGTAAATGTTTTTTGATTGTTGCCCATAGCACAGATCATCTTCTGAATATAATATTTCGGCTGTTGTACCCTGCAGCCTTCTTCGGGTGAGTAACGTAGGTGGTGATGTTTCGGGAATCTAAAACAAAGGGGGAGGTCGTTGCTGCCACAGCCTGGGTGTCCCAATCTTAATTATCGTTGGAGGCTGTTGTGGGTAGAAAATGAAACGGACTTCTAGATTTACGATCGTTATCTATAAAACACAAAATGTTTCGTTCCGTTTATCTGTGTGTGACCTTTAAGCGACCAGAATGGTGCATAGTAACCAGAGATATCGAATTAAGGTACTCCCAAGATTCATTAACTTGAAAACTGGTAAAAAAAAGGTTATGGTGATTTGTAAATGAAAATGATATTGTTGAGTTTACATTTGCACTTACACCAATCAATGATTCATAGGGTGGTGTACTTTCCATTTAAATAGAGTTTGATGTGCGTCACTTTGTCTTCGAATATAAGCTGTTTCAATGAATACATAGGACTGTATATTGAACGGTGTATCAGATATTTTTTTCTAAACAAGCTTTGTTGCTGCAGGGTCCAACTCCAATCACATTTCTATTCCAGCTCAAGATGACAACTGCAACCTTTGTATTGCATATATAATAGATAAATCAATTATGAAAAGAGCATTTCTTTTAACCATAAATGTATTTAAACATTATAATGAAATAAGCCCTCCCGTATTTGTTACATATATTTTGTATTTATGTGAGACTTTCAGTTTGGCTCAGTCGGTAAGATAATATCCTACCAATCAGTTCCCTTCCACTTTTCAAAACAGTCGACAATGTTCCTTTTCAGGATTGCTATTAACTGTCTTCTCACGTTCTCTTTAATCTCGTTCATGGTCTGAGACCTATATCTCAGCAGTGAAAATCATAAAGATGCAAACTCTGCAGCGAGTTTCTGCCTCCAAACCCTACATAAGACTTGAAGAATGATTCGTTCAGTCATACGACGGCCACTCAGTACTCAACATCACTCAATAGCGCCTCACAGCCAACTGAGAAACTTTGCAGGAAAGTGTCTTTTCAAGCATACTTATAATCATCCCCTCTGATTTCTTGTCAAGTTATCTATAGATTGTGCCACTGGTTCCCAAGAAAATCGAAATGGTTGGATACTCAGTGGCCATTTAGCGTATATGTAAATTGTATAAAATTGCACCACGAGATTCATTGTTTGAGATAATTAATTTCAGATGTCACCTCAGCACGAAGATAGAGTCAGATGTATAAACTTTTGGGGTTTGAGAATATTCGCCCAATGAAGAGAGATTCTTTTTGCACGAACGCTGGCAGTGGTAAATAAAGCTTATTTTGTCTCTAGTGACTTTGCTAAAAGCAAACTTTTCGCAGCGGACTAGAAGGTGCTGTGTCTTGTATCAACAATAGAATTATCTATTTGGGGGACAAGGAGATGGCTCTATTTAAGGCTTAGATTATCAAGATGAAATCGAAGACTGCGTCGTTTCGCCATTGTTAGTCATACGGAGTTGAGCGATCACGTCGCAGAAGGTAAATAGTGTCTTATTGAGAGAACGAGATGGAGAACTTTGTATCTAAAATAGAAAGGAGGAGAAGCATAGTTGACAGTTAAATGGGTTTGTAAATAGAAATATATCATGTGGTGTCAATGGAAGTACGGAAGACTCTAAAGAGTAAGGAGAATGAGAGTTGAGAATACAAAGCTTTCTTGGTAGCCACTCAAAACATCGTTTATTTCCTGACGTCCACCACGCAATGTCTCATGTGAGCGCATACAGAATGCTAAATGAAAAAAGCATTCACCGGAATATCCAGACTAGTATCTCTATCTCTTTGTATTGCCTCTATGCTATAGGAGAAAAAGACCGATAAAAGAGACTCTCTTTCCTCGCATATATCACATACTACACCTAAAAAAAGACCATAGAATAAATCGGCTCCAAAAGTTTTTGTTAGGATCTAAATTGGGAAAAAAGATATTAGACAGTTCAGAAAAAAAAAATTGGAATCTCTATCTCTGGTGTTTTGATCGCCACGTTTACCATTCTGTGGTAAAATGTTGTTCTCAGAGGTTTTGATCACACTTCTCCGACCAATCTACTCAACAGCCTTCCGAGAACTGTCTGAAGTTCTAATAGTGTTGACAACACAAGCTTCCGGGCTAGCCACTCAAAATATCGTTCGTTTTCTGGGCTCCACGCAACGTGTCGTGTGAACACATGTTGAATACTTAATGAAAAAGCATTCTTTAATTAACTCAGACTAGTATCTCTATCTCTGTTGTTTTGATCGGTATGTTTTCGGCTCTGAGACGAATTGCCGGTTTATTTCATGAGTTAATCTGACAAGGGGGTTGCAGTTTCGTCGAACGTGTACCAGGAATGAAAATGGATTCGGCTTGCCGATTTTAATCGTAACCGAGACAGCTCGTGATCAACTTCGTATAAATGTCTTTGGTAGAGACATGAATCCCCTCAACTCTCCATCCATGATTAAAATTAACGCAAAGTGAACCGAATGACGCCATTTCATGAGCTTCTCACTAAGCCCTTTAACAAATCACGAAAAGGCTTAGTGGGTAGTGATAAGATACGTGGAACGAAAACAGGGACAGCTGGGGCCATATCCAGCGTAAGGGATCTACCTAAACTAGCATATCAATCTTGTTTTGATCACTATGCTCTGCATGACTTTCCTGTAACTGTTTGAAGTTCTGAAAGCATTGACAACACAAGCTTCCTTGATTGTCTCTCAAGAAAACATTTATTTTCTGACGTCCACACCATGACTCATGAATGCTGTAATTTATTCAAACTCGTATCTTCATCTCTCATTTTAATAGGCACGTTCTTTGGTTCTGAGATGATGCATTGTCTCATTTGGACTAGCATCATAATCTCTGTTGTTTTCATAATTATGCTTCTACTGATGCACTCTTCTGCCTTCCATATACTCTCCAAAGCTCTAGAATGGTAGGTCTGGTTAGTCACTCAATAGAAACCGTCTCCTGACCAACGTCTTCTGGCAGCACGTCGTGTTTGGGTTGATCAATCGAAAAATTGAAAAAAAAAAAGGTTGATCAATGTTTAAGTTACTCATGCTGCCTTTTATTGGGTGGTGATCACTAAAAAAATAAAGAAAATAAAACAAGCATGAATGCTACCGGACATTAAATAAAGGGTCAATTTTAGCAAAAATGCATATTGACGTATAACGTATAAACGTATTAATTGAACTTCTCACTAAAAAAAAATATTTTGGGGTGGAATTCGAAGAAAAAAATTCGGATGTAACGAAAAAATGTTTGAATTTTCAGCCCTGCAGCTCCACTGGCGTGGTCCGTACGCACGACACACACATAGATTTATTGCCAACTAGATTTACTTCAAAACTGAAGAAACCTATGTTGATATTTTAGAACAAGGGTTTCTAATATCATCGTTTTATAGTTGAATATTTTCATTATCATCTTAACTATTGATTTGTTCACTGCATTAGAATAGATTTATCCCAATAGCTGAATGGATAGCAGCTAACTTGGTTCTCTTGCCTTTGCAGACAACCAGTCTAGGCGAAGAACAACTATGAATGCAAAATAAGTAGATGGCAGTTGTTTAGGGCCTCATTCTTGGAATCCTTATGACAATACTAGTACCAAGATGTATCAGGTTTTCCCTTCCTTGGAAAAATATCGACTCAACGAGAGAGACGACTTACTGCATTGGCAACTGGCTATCTTCCATGTAACCTTTACAAGACCAGGCCCCTGGAGAGACTGAAAACCAGATTTTCTGGGCAAGTAAACGTTATCTCCTGAGACTGACGTTTGCTACTGGGACAGTATCATTATTAAACGAAGCGTTGAGATAATTATCTTCGTTATTTTCATCAAACTATTTCAGTCTATCGACCCTTGAGCCTCCCTCATGTGTCAGACTGGATCAGGTATTCCCTTAGTACAGTGTATTCCAACCTGTTTCGATCAATTTTACCCTGATCGAAATATTCAGCTCTCCCTATGGTACTACAGATTTATACTATCGACAGTATTATTTAAAAATCTGTGATCTCTATGTCAACAGGAATATCCCATATTATTACTATTTTCGTTCCCCACTCTCACTTCCTGGTAATCTAATATCAACGTATTCCATTTGGCTAATTCCATTTTGAGAAATAGGTGAATTAGGAACTTGACATTTTTAAGAAAAATCCAACGCCATTTACACAACTTTGAAATAGAATGACCCCCTTCCGATAGGATTTTGAAATTCCACTCTAGGGGGTAATACCCCTGATTGAGAACCACTCTACAGAGTCATCCACTAATAGTTCATCTACAATCTCTTTCACCTTACTCTTGTTTTGTTGCTGTTTGTCATTATTCTGATTTCGAGAGGGAACAGCATGCAGATATGTGATCTGCTATGAATGATTTCATGGTTTTACCTCAACATTTTCGAGGTTTGTTGGGTTGGTCGATCCATCCTCTTATTTCGAGCTGCATTCAAATTAGAATCGTCCATCAAAAATATATTTCGATTCCATACCATTATCATATCTGTCAGTCTTTGTCAGTGGGGAAAAGAGTAATGCAAACACACGAACACAGAATTGAATATTCAGCTGTTTCTTACATGTTTTTGTCTGCTGGCTGCTGATAATAAAAATACTGCTATTACTGCTGCTGATACTGTTGCTGGTATGTCAGTTCCGTTTTTTGAATCAATTCACTGTGGCCCCAAGAAATGACCCGACCAACCAGCTAAGTCGGCCACTGATTCTTCTCTCTTTGAATCTGTGTCTATGTGTCAATGAATATATGTTTGTGTGTCTGTATGTATGTGTGTGTTTGTGTGTGTGTCTGCAGCTGCTCTTGGTAGCAATTACGAGACTAAAACCTTCAAAATCTGCATGAATATGCAATTCATGATGATGATCATCAGTCTTTTAACGTCCATCGTTGGACATAGACCTTACCCTGGATCCGCCTCATTACTTTATCATGGTCGTTGCAACGCCTGTATTTTTTAAATTTGTCTAGGTCATCTCTCCATCTTGTATTTTGTCGGCCTCAGTTTCGCATGTGATCTCTGGGGATCTACATTGTGAGTCATGATGTCCATCGGTTGTCTGTCATTCTCGTAACATGACCAGACCATTGCCATTTGAGTTTTGTAATAGATTCTATGATGACTTGGACTCCCGTTTTCTTCCTGATATATTATGCTGTCTTGTGATCTCTCCATGTGAGGTTGAACATGATTATCTCAAATGCACGCTGCATGCTTCTCAGTTTGGTTAGGTTCCATGATCCAGCTCCATAAGTGACTATCGGGAGAATGCATTGGTTGTATACTCTTCTTTTTAGGATTATAGGGATCGTTTTGTTTTTGAAGGTTTACCTTACTCTACTGAAGGCTTGCCATCCTAGGGTGATTCTCCGCTTGATTTCTTCATCTTTGGTGGGCTCCATAGAGATTCGTTGTCCAAGGTAGATGTAGTGGTCTCCTTTCCGGAGTTTTGCATCTTCGATTTTGACAGTTATGTCCTTATTGTCAATGTGATTGTTGCACATGACTTTTGTTTTAATGAAGTTCAGGTGTGGGTTGACTCTTTTGATAGACACCATCAAAAAAGTAAGTTGGTTGTGTACTGACGGGCGTCTTTGGATTCTCTTCCGCGTAGTTGCAGCCGGCCGAAGGAGAAAAATATTTGTGTCGTTGTCGAGAGTTGACAGATTGACATTTTCCAATAAAAGCCAAGATTTTTCGGGCTTTGAAAGAAACGACAGTTTTGTGCGTGAAAATGAGAAAGTGACAGGTCTAGTTAGTTACTCAATCGAAGCTGTCGCATGAATGAGGGGCCAATTTAGCATGAATTTACATTGTAAAGTGGGTTCCAACTAAAAACATGTTTTGGAGGGATTTTTTAAAAAAGTTTCTTCTTGACATAATAAGGTGCAAATGTCCACATTTTCAGCTCTCCAGTTTCAAGCTGAATTTCCAGCCAGCCAACCAACTAACCAGCCAGACCTATTTGAAAACTGGAAAAACTTAAGTTGACAGTTTTGGTGACCGTCTTTGTTGACACTTCAAAAAAAGGTTTAGAAAGCATGTGACGTATTTTTTTTTCTTTGTGTCAATCCTTCTCGGACAGGTTTGGGATGGATGGATAGGAGATGTAGGCGAAAAGTTGATCACACATTCAGGAAGTGAATATGCAAATAGTATCTTCTTACTCAAGAGTTGATAACAACGAGAGCCGAAGTTTCTTTTGAGTTGCATTATCTCTTTCCGAAGAGGTACACTTTGCTTAAGGTTTCAAAAGATGATTCATGACACATATACGCCTCTTATCGCTATGAAGGTGATCCGTCATTGTAACCAGGTATGCATTTTGGATTTTTCAAATTTGGATATTTGGTACGAAACAACGCTAGAAGCACAGTTAGCTCAAGGTTTCAAAAAACAATCAATGACTCTTATACGATTATTGTCTTTATGGATTCTTTGAATAAAATACAACAAATTCTTGTCGTAACCAGGGTTGCCATTTGGTACTTTTTGAGAACAAATTTGAGTAAATTCGAGACTGATCGAAGCTATTTGATTCCAAATATAAGGATTTAGTACCGAAGAAAAAATTACTGAATATAGCAACCGTTACACACGAAAGATATGATACAACAGAAATGTGCATAAATAATATGAAGAATAGATTTCTTTCCTTGCTCGTCTGTTTTCAGTTTCCTGGTCACGTTTTTTAGGGGTCTATACCTTGGAAAATAATATAATCTAAAAACGTATGGATCCCTATAGTAAAAATGTCCTAATTTCGGGTTGCTGCTTTCGAGATGAATTACAGGTAAAATATATATTTTTCAAAGATAATTTTCGATGATTCGTTTTAGTACACGCATGATCTAAAGTAATTCATCAATGCAAGTAACGGATATGAATTTTTTTCCTGCATGCAGGATGGTCGTAGAGACACTCCATCTAACGGCATTATTTAATGACATGCGTTCTAACAGTACGTCTGTTTTTATGTTTTTATAAGACCATTCATAAGATCATTCATTTTATTGTGGGAGCTACCAATCGTATATAAGGCAATAGATGCTAAAAAGGTATGAGAATGTCATTTTTGTTTTCGGGAGAAAAAAAGGCAGGAACTATCAATTTGTAATGGGTGACAATTGGTTTTCTCATCGTCACTCTCTCCTTTTCCTCAATTGATTAACCTCGGAATTCTTTGATGTATTTCAATGAAATTTTGTATACAGGCTTATGGAGAGATTCTACCTGGGAGATGATGAGTTATGGCCGATCGTTTGTATACATTTTTATGAGCAGAAACGTTTATTGTCTTCATAAACAACTAATTACCATTCTAGTTCTTCAACATAGCATATAAAATCAGCAGTGAGAATCAAACAATCTCTGATCCACCCCTCTCTCCTTTCTCACTCACTCTTCGTCGTTTCTCTCTTCCACGATGCTCACAAATAGCACGTTTTAGGGAGTGTATGAATTTACCAGAATTCATGTTGAATGTATCATTTCGCTCACCCTAGTATTTTCTGCCATCGCTAGTCTTTCTGAAACGACTATAAAGGACAACATTCGAAGATTGGACAAGGTTTTAGGAAGGTCGAATCGTAGAAAAAAATGTTGATATTTTTTTTCTATGGAAACTTGTATGAACAAAGAACTGCTGTCAGAATTCACCATGTGTGTGTGTGCATATATATATATATATATATATATATATATATGTATATATATATATATATGTATATATATATATATATATATATATATATATATATATATATATATATATATATATATATATATAGAGTATTGAAGAACCGTATCATATTTGAGAATCAGCATTAAAAAAACAGCAAAGAGGGAGTATAACTCTGACGTGGCGTGATTTTTCCAAACAGGAAAATCAACGGTATGATACTTACTTCACAATAACGGTTTTAAATCAGGTTCGGAAAAAAAGCTATCCGCCTGAAGAGGCCTGGAAGGTAGAAATAAGCATGCCTGTATTCTGAATCTTATTATTCCACCATATCTAAGTCTCTACTCTAACTAAATGATTTTCTATCGAATACCTTTATGGAATAAACCCATCATATATCGTATGTTAAATTATATATATATATATATATATATATATATATATATATGTACATATATCAACTTTTTCCTGTTGGGAACATTTATAATTCAAAGATTTTCTTTGCTTTTTGGTTTCTTGTCACTATCACACTTCGTATAAAATCCACACGTAACAAAAGCAAATTGATTATAACAGAACTCTCAAATCCCCAAGGATACCGTAATAACGGAAGGCTGCTGCGGAATGTCGTATAGGTGAACTGAAAAAAATCTATCAGACGTTGGATTATGGCAGAAGGGGTTATTTCCCCGAAATATACAGGCAAGTGTGATTACAAAACTTCAATTTTGACTTTGTTTTTCCCAACGATTTAAGACAAATATTCGACGGGGGAGAAAATTAAAAAGGGGGGAGTTTCAGAATCAGTGTAGATTCGTGCTCTGACTAAACATCCGATCCAAGTAGTTAAAGCGACGTCGATGATAGACGGGTTACTGGAGTGAAATAATTGTCCAGCAAAGACATATATTTGTAATGTATATGTCTTTTTAGACATCCATACTATGGAATTGGGGAGTGTTCGCTCCAGCTCTCGTCATCTACTATGAGAATATCTGTGAGGTAATCATTTATAGTAAGAAACAGTCAAACTAAACTGTCAACAAAACTGTCACGAAATTCAGTTTTCAAGCCAGTCTGTCTGGCTATCTATGAATGAGTCACGAGTTCATACCGCGCAAATAGAGACAAAGGGCTATTTCTTGCAATGTTTAGATATTTTTCTCTCCAAGTCTTTCCTAAATATGCTTTTCTAGGGGTGTTTAATTTACAATGTGAGTTCATGCTAAATTGATCCCTTAGTTTGTGTCCGACGGAATGTACACCTATTTTCAAATTCAGACTTTTATTTTGTGATCACTACCTAACAAAAGTCAGTAGATGTAGCTTATTCATTTTTTCAATGCTTTGATTGATTTCTCAATAATGTCCTAAAAACATCGTAATACTATCCGCATATACAAAGAAAACAAATATAGTAAATACTCCTGCAACAAAGTCAAAATGGATCAGGTTTTAAATATGGCCAAACCAAAAGGTCAGCGGCCAAATGTTTCCAAAAAAGGCCAAATATTTCCAAAAAGGCCAAATTTGGCCAAAATTGGCCTATTTCCTCAATGAAATAATATTCAACTTCTGAAAGGAAATGAGCAATTTTTTCAATAAAATTAGTTTCTTCCTGTGACTTTTTGTTCGTACCGCATTATACTAACAGTGACTTTGGATACATGGCATTTTGTCTCAGTACTTTCTGTCCGATTACCCTTTAACACAGCTTGAGTAAAGTTAAGACTTTTTAAAGATCTTCATATTGGGATACTTGAATTATTAAAAATAAATTCCCTTATAAAATAGCTTCAGGCTTTTCAGCGCTGGCCGATACATAAATAACCCATCATTTTGACGGGTATGTGCGAATTCATTTTATAATTTATATTTGTCTCGATTTAGTCTATTTTATGAATTCACTAATAAGACTCGTGGAAATCCCACGGTTATACAAAAAAAGATATGAGATATAAAATATGCAAATGAAAACAGATATCATTTTGAAAAGTATAAAATTTAATACTTCCTCCAAACTGAATACAATATTAGAAAAAACAAAAACAAAAACAGATACAAGAATATATAGACGACTCACCATTGCAGTCAATAACTGAACAACTGTAGCGTCAAAACTAAAGAATAAGTATGGTTAGAATAAATTATATTGATGACATCCATAGGAAAATATCTATATTGTGAGAATAAATCTAGAAACCTTTAGCTTTTCTAGAACCTGAATATCATTAATAAACCTGTCAAAATGAGCCCTCAACGGGCGATTAAGTTTTCTTTCAAAGAATATCAACAAAGTAAAACATTTAAAAGACGGGTCTGGTAGAGCACTGGGGCCAATTTCTAAATCTGTAGTTAAAATGGGATGGCTAGGACTGTTGGAACACATATATTCACGACCATACGCACGACTGATGACTACAGTGGCTTATTTTTTTTAATCCGTACCTTGGGGGCAGGTATAAGAGATAGAAAAAGATCGAAGTGGATCCGAAGGCTCACCGATTGGTGCCCATAGGAAAGTAAACACAGTGGGAGAAGATCAAACAAACGTTGGAGTGATAAGTTCGCCAGTAAAACACGAAAGAGGTCAGCACAATTAGCACAGTCATCATAGAAGGATATGGGACAAACCTTTGTCTCGTAGTGGGCTTAAAATGGCTGCCGAATGTGTTAATAATTATGATGATGATTTTGATTTAAAAAGATTTTTCATTGTTAATCCTATTTATTTTTTGTAATAGATTTAATTGATTTTAACTTACTTCTATTATGTATTTTCCCTCTGTGATAGATGGCGGAAGTTACTGTCTGGGAAACGAAGAAAGAAAACAAAAATTTCCCGGTTCATTATATAGATAGATTTATAAATGTTGTTATTCACAATATACGAGGGTTGGTCGATGATTATCTGAGCTTTTGGTATAATAGTGTATTAGAATAACAATGCAGGACTTACAAATACATTATTTTTCAATAGAATCTCCTTGCTTTCCAGTGCGCTTGGTTCAGCGTTCTACGAGTTTGTATGGACCTTCAGAAAAAAATAATTCCAGTCGGATCCCTAGTCACGTATGCATTGCATCTTTTGCATCATGGTCAGCGGCAAATCGATTCTCTCTTAAGGCGTCTTTAAGGGGACCAAACGTGTGGTATTTCGAGGCAGCGAGGTCAGGACTATAAGGAAGATGATCCAATAGCTCGAATCCCACTTCCTGAAGCGTTTTGAACTTTGTGGACAGTACTATGTGAGCTAACATTGTCATGCAGAAGCAAAACGCCTTTTAACAATGGACTTCAACGTTTGCATCGGATTGTAAGGCCCTTTTTCCCCCTGCAGGCCTGTGGTAGAACAACTTTCCCATATTGAAAGCCTATGATAGATGTCAGCTTCTGTTACACTTTCATTTCATAAAAAAACTGTCCACGGTTCGTTGTTTTTTCCTCTGTGCAAACTGAGGTCGGAGAGGGACATGGTTACTATGGTAGCACAAAGGCAACTGACTAATCAAGGATGAATCTCTACTGTAGCAATGACGGACATCTTCTAGGCGTCCACAGAACTCAGTATGGTCAACCTGAAGAAAAATGTAACAAAAGTGCGGATAATTATTGATTCATCCTCGTATGTAAACGATATTACAATTTGTGAGTGACTTTGTATCTGATCGTCGTTATAAACAAGTTTAGCGAATCATTAATCACCGTTATCCATAACAGAACGGTTCGATCACTCTGGGTCAAGGTTATTCTCGTGTTCTGACATCTATCTGTATCCATCTATATATCTGGACATCACCCGAGCTAACTGTTCGAAGTATGAACTTGGATGTTTGCCCGCGCTCCCCTTGGTGTGCAGAGAAATAGATCTTTTTTTTGCTTTTTGTACTCCCCAAAATAGAGTTTTAATGTAAGTCCCTTAGTTTGTGTGTAACAGCACTAACACTTGTTTATTTAAACATTGGACTTTTTAGTTGTCACTGCCTGCCATTGATCGGTCTTTTTCTCCAGTTTTTTGATCGATTACCCCTACACAACGTGTTGCTTGAAGATGTTAGTCACGAAATGTTTCCTATTGAACTACTAACCAGACCTGTTTTGTTATTATAGATTGGACAAACGTGGCCATCAAAGATGGGGAAATATTCTATTCTTTGTTCGTCATAAGTACATACGTCTGTGCGTTCCTGGCCACACCGTTTTGTCTATAGTCTTGAATATTGGTATCAGTACTACACTAGACCCCTTAAGAAAATGTTTCCTGGTTTTCGGAAAAAAGAGATTTTATGGGCCTAATTCTAACGGGTTTATTAATAATACCTAGATTCGACAGAATCTAGATATTTTTAGATGTTTCCTATTAAAAACACCAGTAATGTCGTCAATTGGATATTTTCCGAGCAAACTTATTCTTTATTGGAAATTTTTAAATGACTTCAAATTTTGATACTTGTTCAATTATTAACTGTAATGGTGTGTTTATATTTCGATCAACAGTGACAGTATTAACATCAGTGGTAGTGGTAAAATTAAGTTACCCTCATATAAATACTATCATTATGGTGTGAACCATAAACTTGCAATCGCAGGAAGAGAGATAATCAAAGCTTCATCTTGGTGACCAACCCGAACGCAGGCATTGGAATACTGTCAAATTCTGGAAATCGAGCGAGTCTGGAGGCAGGGTTAAATGCCAACCTCTTTGTATAAACCTTTGCTTCCAGACTCCAGTATTCAACCTCTGTCTCCAGACTAGCTTGATTTCTAAATTTGGCACTATTCCAATGCCCGTGTTGGGTAAGTCTCCGAGATGAAGCTCAGGTTATCTCCCCTTTTATCTGCATCTGACGAGCCTGGTCGGGAGCGAAGCTCAAGGCTTTGCACCTAGAATTTTCTGACCTGTCAGGATGTTATCTAAGACAGATATCGTGAACAATATCGTTTAAAATAACACGAACTTCAAAGAAATAAGGTATCTGAAACTTTTCCTCTAGGCAATAATGAATAAATTCTGTGAAATCTGAAGAATAGTTTTGGAAAGACATCGCTGTTTTGTTGAAATCTATCAATACATCGCCTCTGTTGCTTCAACCAAACAAAGGACTGCAAAAAAAGGCCTTCAAACAACTCGTGTTGTAAGCTATTTTTCTTTTTTGGATACAATCGAATGGAAATCATATTTTTTCAGTGAGATGAAGATAACGTGACTGACCTAAATATAAGAGGCAGAGCATTCGATATGTCAGTGTAGGTTACTTCTTTGCAGACCGAGAATAATTTCTGTGAAGCTGGTGCAGCCTATTTTAGTGGTTTCTTTTTTTCTTTTAAAGAACTTTCATCTAAACTATTGTACGCCAAGCTATTGTTTTATTATATGTATTCTGTCATACATTAATGCTTTGTATTTGTTTTATGAGAAATAATTACTCTCTTGTAAGTATTGGAAATATTTCATTTAGAGATTCGTTGTTTCAAAAGCTCTCTTCATCACGAGCATTCACAACTACACACTTAGATAAATATATATGTATAGTTGTGGATATATGCATGGGTGTGTGCGGGCATTCGTGTGTGAGTCTTTGGATGTATCTGTTTGTGTGTATATGTATTGTTAGATTTATGGGGATGTACGATTAAATTTCTAGTTTTTTTTAAATATGTTCATCTCTTTCTCTTTCTCTATTAATCAATCTATGTATTCATCTCAGTTTCCCCATATTTATCTTAATCTACACAGGGCTGTCTATCGGGCTCTTCCATTCTGCTCATATTTATCCATCTTTCTCCCTCCTCCCTCTCTCTCTTTCTTTCTTTCAATATATATATATATATATATATAGACACACATATACACACGCACACACACATATATATACACACACACACACACACATATATACATATACATATACATATATATATATATATATATATATATATATATATATATATATGATGTGTACTTTAGAGAGTGAGACAGACTCATGGATAAAGATAGATAGGTAGATAGATAGATAGATAGATAGATAGAGAGAGAGAGAGAGAGAGAGAGTGATGGGGAGAGGGGTGGGGAAGTGGCATGAAAAGATAAAAATCTTCGAATATTCAGCACACACATCTATAATTCTACGATACAAAGAGAGATGAAAAGAAGAGGAAATTGAGAGAAAGGAGAAAACGAGGGCCAGGAAAATAATATTTTTACACTTTTTACAAGTGCATGTGAGGTTCTCCCCCATCAATACCCTGCGTCACACTTCATCTACGTAGGGGCCAGGACAAATAGGATCAGTATTGGATGGGTCGGACTTCTCACCGATTATCTATCACCTGTGCTTCTGGGCTGAGCTTTTGCTTGTGTTCCCTCTTTTTTCTTTTACTGTAGTCAGCAGCAGCAGCTGCAGCCTTTTTAGCGGCCGTCGTTGAACATAGACTTTTCCAAACATTCGCCAGACCTCTTCATTTCTCGCAACATGATCAGCCCATAGCCATTTGAGTTTTCTGATGGGTTTTATAATAGCTCAGACTCCTTTTTTTTTCTTGAATATATTGTGTTGTTTTATGATCTCTCCATGTTATGTTGAACACGATTCTCTTTTGTGCATGTTGCACGATTCCCAGTTTGAGGGTCAAACTTTTGGAAAGGTCCCATGCTTCAGCTCAATAGGTGACTATTGGGAAGATGCATCGGTTTTTATACTGCCCTTTCTAGAGCTAGCAGGACTTCCTTAGATGACAGATTAATAATTGCATTGGTTTGAAACACAACAAATTTCTACTTTTGTTTTGCGTTAGTGCGATCTATGTCTTCGCATCGTTCCCTCTCTGTTCATCCAATCATCTTTTACTGTTATTATATTATTTCCACCTTCTCCTTCCGTACTGTTTGAATTTTCTGAGTACTTATTTTTGTTTTGAAAAAAAAAAATATCCAAGCAATAATGAATGAACGTGATTTTTTGTTTCCATTTTGCTTCATGAGGTCAAAATAGGTCCTTGCACAACCGAATCTACGAATAACATCAATATCTATTTTGTTCTAGCCTGATAATATTCCGTTGAGAACAGAATATATGTACAGAAATACAGAGATTTTATCCAAAATACTAACACTTAAACTCAATTTTCTTATTTTCTCTAGTTCCAGAATTTGAACTACTTGAGCGAGTTTGGGTCTCTGCTTCAAGCACATTGAAACATCGGCAGCCTCAATATTAGGGAGAAAATTCATTCTTTTTAGTCGAATTTAAATAGATTTCACGGTTCATCTTCCGGGATAAACCCGTCCTCAAAATCAGAGATTTCTGAATCACGGGACAGATAGAGAATATACAATGATAGTACTTTAGAAAAGTAGCGTACCGTTATTGTTTTCCATGAAGATATATCTAAAACACGACATGAATACAAAAATGAGGTTAGAAGTATAATCTATTATACACTACAGTCTGTAAATAGGACTTAAATTTTCTTAGATCAGAAGCAGAGATTATTCTAGTATTATAGATGAGTGCAACAGCTACGATAGTCAAAAAGTATCTAGACTAGAATTTTGAAAAATTAAGTCTCCTCACAAATCATTAAAACTTTTTTTAGGGTTTATCTTACCATACAAAAGTAAAACAACCGTTTGTTTTGTTTTTTGATAAAACTTTATATAACTAAAACATCTTCAAGCTTTGCAAATATATTTTTGCGGGTCATGCGCAACCGAGGCCAGCAGAGTATTGGATGAAGAGACGAGCTAGACAAATTCAGACAAAGTATTGGCTCGGTGACGTCCATGACAGAAAAGCGTGGGGAATCCTGGCGAAGGTCCATGTCCAACAACATTAAAGAAACGACTTGACACCAGAACCATCAGACCTCTACTACCCACTCACAATCAACTACCAATACACCCAACTAAGACCAATGCCCCTACCAAACATTGGCTCAACACTAAACATGCAAACAGTATTAATCCCATTAGAATTACCAGTACTAACAAGAACAACATTCATACTCACACAAATACCAATAACAGAAATAGATACATGCATACGAACAAACAGAACAAAAATACTTACCCAGATACTAATAACACTAACACCAATAACAGAAACAGATACTTGCATATTAACAGATACAACAAAATTACACAGATACTAATAACAAAAACACAAGACACCACGCGGACAATATAGCTACTACTCCTCGAATTCCCCCAGACAGAGGCCTCAAGAAAAGCAACCCTCGTCATTCCTTTTGATGTATATATAGATGACAGGAGATGAAGCCAAACGAGAGAATTTCTTTACACATGTAAACTCTGCACACTATTTAATTAGGTTTGACTTTGTGACATCCACTGACTTCATAGCCTTCCTAGACACCTGCATATACATAGACAGTAACAGAAAACCTCTAAACTACCCTCTACACTAAACCCACAGACACCCATAATTAACTCCGCTCCCAGTCAGCCCGCCCCTACACCTAAAAAAAAGGCCGACCATTTTCACAAGCCCTTAGAATTAGAAGAATGGTGAACTTAATAGATACAACCATAACCTAGTACAGCATTTTACTCAACGAGGATACTCCCTAGATGATACAAAAAGCCGAATAAAGAAGGCAACTATAATACCTAGGGATGACACCCTCATGCTCTCCAACAATAATATACCTGACCGCATACCACTTATAACCACCTTCAACAACAGACCCGCACCCTTAAAACACAATATCAATATGAGATGGGACATCCTCACCCCTGAAACAGATCACAGAGAAATATTTACAGATCTGTATGCGATCCTCATCACCCCTCCATCTTCACTATCCCTAACCTACCCATAAAATCTAACACCAAAGCACTTCCCTCCTACCCTGATACTATATGTCTTCTCAAAGACCTACTACTGCTGCTAACGCCACAGACATCATCACAGACTGGACTTAGTCTCACATAACAGGATGACCCTAGCAGATGGGATACCATTTTTTGCTCACAAAGCAGAGGTCCTGATCATGGACATGCTCCACAGCAAACACACAGCACACACTACTGAAGATGGGAATAACTCCCGAAACATGTCTAAACCATCAATGAAGACATTTACGGATAAATAAACCTTACTTCCATACACTTTCTCTGCTGAGTCCGTCTTTCTCTCAATAGTTCAAATTATATATATATACATATATATATATATATATATATATATATATATATATATATATATATATATATTACAAAGGTTGAATTTATCAGCTAGGAGTTCGACTTTGCAATTTCCAGGCTTCTTTTATCTCCCTCCCCTCTTGATCCCTGGACTTGGGCCTACCTAGATGAATGGTTGATTCACCATTCTTTTGGATAAGAATACCATTCGGTTATGTTAGTCGTAGTCAATATCGAAATTATACCTTTCGTTACGTTCACTAATTGGCACCATGGGTTGTGAAGGCTTATACGATGGGAATTCATGTTGTAAATCCTTCTGTCTCACTAATTGAAGTAATCAAGTGACTGACGACAATGGATTGTTCCGAAGACAAGGATCATATGAACCAATGATATCAATAATAATGAGGCTGCGACAGTTTGACGTTACTCCCGGTGATAGGCGAATGGACGCCAGGACTCAGGGGCGTAGCTGGGGAGGGGCCAAAATGGACGGCAGGCCCCAATGTTGAGTAGGCTCCTAAAAGCTTTATGAATAATAGTTCAGTTGCCTTTCTACTGATTACAGTTTTAATTACATTATACAATAGCAAATCTCATTAAGTGCTGGAAGGGTCCCACAAGGCGAGCCCAATGCCAGGGCCCTAAAATTTGTTACGTCACCGTCCTTTGAAAGCTCTGCGTACGGATCTCCAGGAATACCTTTGTTAGCCATCAAAAATCTGCGGCCCCCTTCCTGAAGTTTCGAATCATTATAGTAAATTTTGAAGTGGGAGTTCAAAAAATCCAAGATCCTCAGGCCCCCAAATCTAATGCTACACTCAGGCCAGGCCTTATCTAGATTAGGGTATCAAGAGAATAATGACTGGAATTAGCATAAGATGAAGCTATAATCATCAGAATTGCCGGATAGTTTGAGATGCCTCTGGCCAAAGACACAAAAAATGGCCATAAAATTGCAAGGATGGCAAAAATGGCGAAACTAATCATCATTAACGGCACTTTCACCAAATTAGACCTGGAAAGTGGTTAATGAACAAGTAAACTCATATGTACCGACAAGGATATGTCATGGAAGACCGGACTCAAGTTAGTACAGTGGGTGTAGAAGAAGGAATCAAGGATGGCGAACTTCCGGTAGAGCAAGCTCAACACGATGATAATGATGACGACGACGATGACGACGATGATGATCAGTATATCCGTGGCTATAATTTGAGACTAGCAAGAGACCTACAACAAACGCATTTCAAGTAGCCTTATCCACCCGGCTCTAATCTTAGAATCCAATTGAAACTCAAAATATAAATAATTCAACTTCTGACTCTTGGAGGGCTTAAATGGATCCGCTTGGATTTAACCTAATGGTTCGTCTACAAAGGCATAATCATTGCGTCCGAATCAAATTAATACGACACAAAGCAAGATAAGAAGATTTATTTTTCGAGTGCGTCTGGCCGACTCAGTATGCGTGATAGAACTCAAGAGCTGAAAATGTAAACATTTATTCTTCATTATGGATAAGGAAAGAAGGCTCTTTCGATTTTTGACCCCCAGTATGTTTTCATTAGGGGGTGGGAAGTCAATTTACAATGTAAATGTATGCTAGAGGGAACACATTTTGATCCTGACAGTGTTTACACTCGTTGGTCTGTTTATTTAGAGAAAGAAGAGTTTTTGATAATTCAATTTTAAATTCAGATATTTTTAGGGATTTTAGGGATCACCACTCAACAAAAGAAAGAAGACAAACATTCATTGATCATCCTTTTTTCTCACGGTACTCTACCAAAAGTCTTGCCAATTAGAAAAGAAATTCGCTTTGGTCCAACGATTAAAAAGACCTAAGAGAGGGTAAATGAAAGAGGTAGCTGAAAAACACCCAAAACATATCAAACAGATACTGAAAAAATAGTCAAAAATGGTCAAAATGCTTGCAATAATTTGGCAATTTTTGCACTGCCAAAACAGGAAACGTGTTAAATTAGCGCGAAAAGCGCTAAATTGGCAACAGTGGTTGACAATTGTCCGACGAAGCTTTCTATTGAGTGACTAACCTGACCTGTATCTTGTATTCGATTCAAAAAGCTAACTTTTTTTTATCAATTTTTCCTAACTGACTCAAAACCCCACCTTCTCCAAATCAAACATAAAAATAGGAAGAAGACGTGCATTAACGAAATAGGAGGGGAGAAAATAAAGTTTGTATTTATGACTAATAATAATCATGCGGGAATTTTTTGCATTGCAGATCATAATTCGATTGAGTTACTTTAATTCAACAATGACTGGACTGATCACTTTTAATGTCCAGCAATTAATACTGACCGCTGATATCAATTTCAGCTATTTTCAAACAGTGACCTCTGCCACCCATTACAGAAGAACTGCAATGCTTAATTGAGTGGGTGTGTAAGCTTTAGGCAAACTCTGCTCTATTAACTCTTATGTTTGCAGGCAGTAACCAGTGATTTAGCTGGTTATTTGGGAGCTTCAGGGGCTTGGTTCCTTTAGGGGGCTGTTTTCCCAACATTTACTGCAGGGGTTCCTAACCTGAGGCTGTAGATTATTGAGGATCTACCATAGACTTGACAATTTTGATGTGATTTTCAAAGTTTTCGATTCTGAAGGTCACTCCTGAATCTGACAATTCTTTTAAAAACCCCACCTCAATTGGCAACACAGAACTTTAAAACGGGATACTAAATCGAAAAAAAATATCTAATTGATAATAACACTGGACTAAGTAATTTGACGAAACAAAAAAAATCTGAATTGATATATTTATAGTGTGTCATTCACAGACAGCTGCTTCGTTGTATTACAACTCTTCAGTTTGGTTATAAATAATCCATTATCCCACCCACTACCAAGAGGAAGGATTGAAACCTTCGATTCAGACCCGGTAGCCGGTATCCTACCGCTGAGCTACGGAACTAGACGGGCAGCAAGGCTGTATTTAAGCGATATATTCTATTTTAGCTTAAATTCCCTATCCACCAGATTGCTCTATTCCTTTGGAAGAGCACTGCATAATGCTCATATATATATATATATATATATATATATATATATATATATATATATATATATATATATATAAATCAATGGATTTGCTTCCAGCATAGTGGAACGCACACATCAGGCTATGAAAATACAATAGTATTATTTTAAGTACGAGATATTCGTATAGAAAATGATGTTAAACTCCAATCTAAAGATAGAGTTGACTTTGTTTTATTCTACTGTAACAAGAATGAGGACAAAAAAAAAAACAATCCTTAAAAAATCAAGTGAGTAAAACTCAACATTCCCTTAACATGACCAGGCTTAAATTGATGAGTCTCATTTACCAACCAAAACTTTGAGCATTATAATGAATGAATACAACTACAAAATCAACATTTCCGTATTTGAAATCACATTTAAATGATTGTTAGCTGGGTCTCTTACCGAAAGATCCAAACTAACAATTCTTATCAATACTTATATCATATTTTTTATTTATTATATAGGTAGAGTAATCAAAACTTCCGAATCTTCTCCAATGAAAAGCTTCTTTGAAAATTTTAACCACTATTCTCTTCTAAATTGTCATCTTGTGAAGCAAATCGCCGCTTCAAGCCCTTCTATAACGCTTTGAACGTCCCCTGAAAGTTCCGTTTTTTAAGCTTGTGAGGTTTCATTAACACTGGATCTCTCTCATGGTGTCAAAACGGCAAAACCCTCTAGGACTCTATCACGGGAAAGAGAGAAAAGAACCAAATCTGGCGAGTAGGCCAGGTATATAGAAATAATTTTGTTAAAGTGGCAAAAGACCAACGCATTGAGAGCTGGAACGCTTCCTCGTTGGAACACCCACTTCCCATCAAGCCACAATTTTGGTTGTTTGCATCGAATGGTTTCTTTCAGAACTGATCCGAAATGACATGTTGACAATATCAGCAACTTCATCGATGATGATCCGACGATTTTGACGCGCAATCCTCCGACATTTTCGTGGCTTATACTCATTGGGGGTTGCCCTGATCTCTTGTCATCCTCCAGTCATGATCAATCTCAATCAAAACATTTTACTCAGCTCATTGTTTCACTCCACGGGAACTCCTTCAACATTTCAAGAGTCCTCGTTTCCGATTCCAGGTTTCCTAGTTGGAAATCCATTCTAAGATTGCAAATGAGCACGTGAACATTGTCACAAAAAACTTCCTATCTCCATTTTTGCTGCTTGAATATTCTTACAATCTCTTTCGCTCTTGTCCTCCGCCGGATCCATCTTGATCCTCTTCTCTCTCATATTACTCTTTCCATGGCTCTCTAAGCAATAACTGAATATGCCAAATGGGTCCTTTCAAGATTGGTTAGATGTATAAAAGCAATTCTTTTACAAATGCTCGGGTAAGCAAGGTTGTTAGGAGAGAGTTGTTTGCCCCAGCCCATACAAACAAATTCTCTCTTAAGCCACACATAGTGGCATGTCAGTGACAAGATAATTTGTAGAATGATCTGATCATTGGACAAAAGCCATGCAATCTGATATATATATATATATATATATATATATATATATATATATATATATATAGTCTAGTAAGCTTTACTGCTTTAAAAACTGGACATTTCAAAATCTTTTTCGTGTCAATTCAGTCAGCTTATTTCAAAATATATTTCAATGCAATTAATGTATTCTTCATTGTATCCCCCCTGTTTTACATAAACTTTGTTATTATGGAACGATGTATAAATTTCCTCTCGTTGAGATCATCAGTTGTTTACCATGTAACTGTTTGGGGAATTTTCAAAACAAAATAATCATATCAATATGTCAATGCAGCATTGTTGATCAGACACCACCTCCCTTCCAGCTATGTTTTTAATATATAGCTCATGTCATACTAATAGTTTGTCATTTCATGTTGGGTATAATGTGTAATGTACATTTTTGAAACAGGATTTACTCACGTAGGTTCACCAAAAAAAGTATTTAACGGTGAAGGGTCAGAAAATATTTTTAAAAACCAGACAGGCGTGACTCAATGCTTGTGTCATTTCTATTCAATGTTCAGTCATCTGAATATCGAAACTGCTGTGTCAGTTTTAATCTTACTGCATGCAAACCTACTTATGATATCATCTTTAAGCATACTACATGGATATATATATATATATATATATATATATATATATATATATATATATATATATATATATATATATAATAATTGTGTCATCCAAAGACAGCTGTTCCTTTGTATTACAACTCTTCAGCGTGGCAGTAGACTATCCAGTATCGCTTCCGGTACCGCTACGTAGGGTCGAAACCTTTGCTTCAGACCCAAAAGAAGATGCTCTACTTACACAAAATCCCTCATCTACCAGAGTGCTCCATTCAGGACTTGGAAGAGCATTATTTATGTACATATGTATGTATATATACTTGAAAAATTCTCACTACACTTTTGTTTCGCGGTTCTTCGCGACTATCAAGAGAGTTTTTATAAAAATCGATACTTGTTGTAACCATTACACCAGTTCGCAAAAACACATCCCTGAAATGCTATTTATGTTCGGAAGAAAAATTTAATATCATTGATTTTCCATACGATAAAATACTTTCGAACAAAAAATAAAAACGAATTAGTTGCTAAATGCAGACATAAAAGGAATTTTTTATTAAAATATGTAGATAATAATAATTTGGAAAATAACTTTAACCGCTAAAAAATAAACGATACTGCATAGCAATTTTTTATTCAAGTAATTGTTTAGTTACATAGATAATTTACATTTTTACATTTTATGCCATATAATAGATATATGTATCTTTTTATCCTGGAAGTTATTAACTTAATAGTATTGTAAACTACCAGTACAATCCAGATAGTTTTCCAATAACCGAGATAACATACACTTTTAAAATTCAAAACCAAAACGCTGGTGGGAAAAAACGTACAAAATAAGATTTGTGTTAGACTATGTATATTTTTCCATGATAACTCGCTTGATATTTGCAAGAAAAGGCTTGAAACAATTTTGTAGTCAGGATTCCATAAGTGCAGTATTATATCAGAATATATATATATATATATATATATATATATATATATGTTTGTAAAATAAATAGTAGAATGTGGATTTGCTAAACGAACTAGCTCATGTTTCTGCCCTCTACAGGCCTCATCAGATTTGTACCACACACACACACACACACACATATATATATATATATATATATATATATATATATATATATATATATATATATATATATATATATATATATAGTTTCAGTCTTATTATCATACCACAGGATGAAACAATTCTCTATATAATCCCAAATGGTTCTTTAAAACCAGGATTCCTGAATATCACTTCTTTCAAGTTTTGACCCCCTTATTCTATTATACATTTTCCCCACCCCAGAATGTCCCCATGGCAACCAGTCTCTTGGAAACCTGACCCCTGGATGACCTTTACTCAAGACAGTAACCAATTCTCAAGACAGCTATCAATATAAAGGTCTGTTCGCTCACCCACATTAGCAGCATTGGACTCAAAATGAAATGTCTCATTTAACTGATTTTACATAATCATCTGCTGTTATATCAACGCTGAATATGTCAGAACTTCCCGCTGAAGATGAAGCTCTTCCGTTTGGAAGTAAGTTAGGAATAATGTGAATGAATAACTCCACATGCACAATAAACTCCGGCTTTGTGTCAACCTTTTACCGTACAACTACATGTGTATTGTCTGGAAAGCTTCACGACTTCAAACACAAACTATTTAAAAGAATTTTTTAAAAGTGTATGTCTTTTTAGTCAATTATTTCCAAATATCTGTTAATGCAATCTTTATAATTCTCAGTTGGCTTTATGTTTTACACAGAATTAGATATAATAGTGCTAAGTATGATTTTTTTTCTTCTATTGGAATCATCAGTTGTCTATCATGTAACCGTTTTGGGGATTTAAAAACAAGTCAAGTTAAAATAACATGACTCCACACCAGTGTTGATCAAACAACACATCCTCTTAAACCATGGTTTTGATACTCTGCTTTGTTTTGGTATCATCAGTCGTGTCATAATTCATTCAGTTTTTTTCGTCATAGGTTTTCATCATTGTGTATTACATATGGATGTTATTTTATACTCTGCATTATTTAGTTTTTTGGAACATTAGGATTACGTATCATCATCATCATCATCATCAGTCTTTTAACGTCTGGAGATAAAGGTTCCACCACGATTCTCGATAATTGGCGTCGAGAAGCCAGTATTTTCTGAATTTGTGCAGATCACCTATCCATCTTGTATTCTGTCGGCCTCAGTTCCGCATGTGATCTCTGGGAATCCATGTTGTTAGTCGTGATGTCCATAGGTTGTCTGTCAACATGGGTTGCCCATTGCCATTTGAGTTTTTTGATAGTTTCTATGATGTCATGGACACCCATTTTCGTCCTTATGTACTGTGCTGTTTTGTGATTTCTCCATATAAGGTTGAGCATGATCCTCTCATGCTCACGTTGCATACTTCTCAGTTTGGAGGGCTGTCTCTTGGTTAGGTTCCATGTTTCAGCTCCATAAGTGACGGGAGAATGCACTGATTGTATAGTCTTCTTTTTAGGATTATTGGGCTCATGTATGGTATTCCTAAATAAGATATTTGACGATGGGGGGTCAGTATGTATAATGACGTATGTGATTCGTTGTTCGTGTAATTTCTCTCAAGTGTTTACCAATGTGAATATCAAATCTGATATGTTTGATTTAATCTCAGACTGTATGCAAACCAATTTATATCATTTTTGAGAATACAGGTTATCAGAAAAAATATTCATGTCAATTTTCTACCAATATATCCAATCGTAGTATTGGACAAAATATTCTAAAATCATTCATCTTTGAATGGATTATCCACATGGCAAGCAATCTTACTTTTATCAATATTTTAAATTTCTTTTAACTAAACTAACCTCTTATATACAGCAAAGACGAAACCAAAATAGTTTGTTATGCATCATGGAATCTTCCATTATATACTCCAGATGATTGTTATTTAGTATCACATTTTCAATTTCCCACCTCTCTCAACTACCTATCAATCAGACAAATGGACAAGAGCTAATGTTTTCCCTTATCTTTGGTTTCAGCCAGTTCAATGATCTTTCACACTGGCGAAGACCAGTTTTGGTTCCCTAACTCCCTTAAACATAATAACAGATGTTGTCAAAAGTTACATTATTTATTTTTTAAATTTAATATACACTATGCATTTCTTCTATTTTTCTATACTCTCGTTCATATATTTTTGAATGTACGTCATTATTTGATTATGGTAAGCCGGATACGTTTTGAAAGGATCAAGTTGTCAGGTCATGGCTTCATCAAATTGCCTAAGATGAAACTAAGTTTGTGCCTTGATACACCATTCTTATAACCAAAGAAATGATTATTGGTATGAAGTCGATAAATGTAAGTCTGGCAAGTGTGATCTAAAAATATTTTGATAGTATAATTCTATAAAATATATATGATGGGATAGAATTGTAAAAGACATGGTTGCAATATAGACTGGAAATGAATCTTGTTTCTCGAATATTTTAAAGACAAACACTAAATATTCAATTTTAATATCCAGATCCAATATTTTTGTGCAAATCCCGTTATGTATCCATGGATTCAACCGGAAAGGCGGGGGATCAATCCCCATAGGAATGCCAATTACCAGATGGAATAATTTATTACCAATTTTAAAGTAACTTCCTGCAATAAGATGGCTCACAATCGCCTTTAGAGTAGAACACATAAAGTGAGTTTTGCCATTTTTTGTTTTACACCAGAAAGCTTTAGTGTTTGTAAACCCAAAATAATTATTATTCCCTTGTGCAAAACCAAGTTCATTATTCTATTTAATTCTTAAAGAACTTTATGAAGGATCTTTATATAAAGAGTACTAAAGACGAGATAGATTTACGGGGATTTAGAATATCTAATTTTTTCTCTAACGATGATAGAATTATTAACTACCCCAAAGAGACTTGGATAATAAAATATACTTTTAATATGGAATTCATGTATTTGATTTTATATATATATATATATATATATATATATATATATATATATATATATATATATATATATATATATATATACCGGTTGCCTTTAATCTCTATGAGTCGACTTTCGTTTAAACAGTGTAATAAATATAGACTTTATGGACATTTTGTATATATGTGTGTTTGGGTGTCTACTTGAAGGGACAGTTATAGCGAGAGAGAGTTTATTCCAAAGAGTGGAAGCAAGTGAGGAACTGCTTATCTTTTGAAATATATTAAATCTAGGCTTTCCTCTCCTTTTCCTGTTTCTCTTCAAAAGAAAAAAAAAAAACAATTTTACTCCGTCTTTCTCGAAAGCAGCAAATTTATTCAAACAAATTTATTCTTCCACTAAATCTCATTTTGCATTTTCGCTAATATTTTTAAAGCAAATTATCTGATCAAAATTAATTCATATGATTCTCTGTATCAACGAATTAATAATAAATAAACCTATCCCTGTAATAAACAGTGTTATTTTTCTGTTCTTTTTTACTCTGGTCGTAACATTGGGTACTTCCACTCAAAGGTAATAATTTTGTTGATAGGAATATCTCTTGGTTTAACCCTAACAGCTTTGATGACTCAGCCACGGAATAGTTGACTCAGCCATGATCAATAGAAGTCACATTTTGCTTTTCAGCCCCACCCTTCAGTCAAGATATCCACACCATATTTGTTGTTTTTTCAATTTAATTTAATAATTATGGTCAAAGTAGATGGGCGTAAACTAGGTTTCCTCTGGTAACAGGAGTTCGAATCTCACCAGGAGGTAACTGCTTATTTCCGATCCACACTGTTGAGTAATGGCTTTAGTTGCGCTGTGATAAAACTTGAACTGGAGGTAAGATGTTGTTGAAATTGGTAAACATTTGGATTACATTAGTTCATACATAAATATCAGATCAGAATTAATTCACAGGATTCCCAGCATCAACAAATTAATGGAGTGAATTCAACAGAGATCTGCGACCAAAAAAAAACTTTCTCTGCAATGTTTATTTATTGTGATATTGTCTCGATCAACAAATCTGTTTCCATGATGAAGTATTACTTTATTAGTTGCAAACTTCTGTCTAAGTCGGACACTAGAGTTGACTTTGTTTCTCCACCCACCATAACAACTACAGCAACAACACTCCTCACTAAATTCAGGGGATTAAACTCTTCACTGTTTGTCAATTGCGTCATATTGAACCAAACGGATATATAAGATGAACATTTTTCTACCTGTAATAGATAAATGGATTTACGAAAATTGACATACCTCTAGTAAGATTTGATAATCATAACCAAGTGATCCATAGACGGCTGACTGAGCCAAACTGACAAGTACTTCATATCTACAGAAGTTTATTTTACAAATATGCGAAAGTTTATTTAATTATAATAGGAACATTTATACTCAAATATATACACTTATTTTCATTTTCTTAATTTATCACATGTACAATACATCATCATCATCATCATCGTCGTCGTCGTCGTCATTATCATTCTTTTAACGTCTGACATAGATTTTCCCAAGGATTAGCCACACTTTTCTATCATGGACGTCGCAGAGCCAGTACTTTCTAAATTTGTCTAGCTCGTCTCTGCATCTAATATTCTGCCGGCTTCAGTTCCGCATGTGATCTTGGGGGATCCATGTCGTAAGTAGCAATATCCATCGATTGTCCGCCATTTGTGCAACATGGCCAGCCCACAGCTATTTGAGCTTTTTAATGGATTCTGTGATGTCCCTGACTCCTGTCTTTTCCCGGATATACTGTGATGTGTTGTGGTCTTTCCATGTGAGGCCTAGCATAATTTTTTCAAGTGCACGTCGCATAGTTCTCAATTCGCGGATCTGTCTCTTAGTTAGGTTCCATGTTTCAGCTCCATAAGTGACTAATGGGAGGATGCATTGGGTATACATAGATATTCTTAAAAGTTCTTCAGTCAGAGTAGAAGTATGGTGGAGTTTGATTCCGCTACAGCTAAGCCTGGTTCTCTGTCTGTAACGAAAGATAACAATTATGCTGATAGAAATATCCCCCACTTATTTTTAAGAACGATAGACTCTTCCACATAAACGAGATTAGGTCACTTTTTCATGTACTGAATAGCATCCTTGCGCTGATTAGGGCTTCAGCTTCGTCCTTGCTTTGGATTCACATTTCACATTACTACTTTCTCTGCCCCAGTTTGCGATATGTTGATTAGACTAAGAGACGAATCGATCACATCATTTATTTATACTTGATAGTTTTGAAGTTGTGAACCATTAAGTCTTAAAGTAAGTGAGGAAATATATGAGGAGAGCCGCACAAACTCCACAAAACACTTTTTAACCAAATGCGTTAAAACTTCAATTATATCTATGTATCTCAAAAATATATCTATGTCGATATCTACCTATTCCTCTATCTCTCTATTTATTTGTTTATTTATACAAGCCAACAACATTAATACGTGGTTTATTGGAGCGTGATTCACGATATAATGCAGTTCAGATAGTGAACTCCAAAATATTAATCTAGCTTCAAAATACCTGGAAGTAGCTAAAATAGTTAGATCTAGCCTGAATTAGCGAGCTGAAAGTCAGAATTAGTTGAATTCTATCGTAGCGTAGATATAACGCGGTTGGTCTTCTTGGACTCCAACATATGCATCATAACTGGACACACACACACACAATCACACTATCACACTATCACACACACACACACACACACACACACACACACATATGTATATATATATATATATATATATATATATATATATATATTGTAGCAATTTATGTAAGTAAAGTGCTTAATATCTCTGTGGATTGGACTATTATAATGATGATATTACGTGATTATATGTTATATAGGATATATTGGATATATAGTTATAAAGAATCGAATTTTGCCTGACTAATACAGACTGCTTTTAGCCGCTCACAAGAAACTAATTGTCATGAAATAGATTTAATGTAACTTCTAATTTCGTATCATATATATATATATATATATATATATATATATATATATATATATATATATATATATATATTGTTTCTTTCCCCCAAAAAAAATCATCTCGAAGAAATTCAAATATATCAGTGATTTTTTTTCTGCGGGAATAACTAGATCTATAAATAGAAGCCACTTACGTGCATAGTGCTTATCTGAATTATTCATGAAACAGGTCCTGCAAGAAAAGGTCGAATGTAGATAAACAGATCTTTTTTTCTCATTCAATCAATAAAATTAATTTTCATAATTTTGATTGGAAACCTGATATATACGCTTCATTCTCATGAGAAATCGAAAGTGTAACTTTTGTTTCAATCTTGTCTTTCAAAGGAGACAATTTGACTATAAAATAATTGGTTTTGTGCTGGATTCTACCGTGCATTGGTTAATTAAGGTCCCAGAAGACGGTTCTGGTTTTAGCAGACTTTTAATTAAGCTTCAAGTCAAGCACGACTCTCTGGAGCCAAAGGGCCTGAGTCGCTGGTTGGTCTATTTCGTTGGCCAAATTCGCTCGCTCCATTGAATATGTTCAGCGTTTCACCTCTTTTCCGCGGAGTAATATCTATTCTCTAGTGATGGTCTGTCTGTTGTCAAACTGCAGTCAAAGTTGGAGACTGGAGTTGATTTTGTTTTGACACCGTAACATCGAGATCAAGTCCGGCTTCAGCAGAGTCAAACTATACTCTTTCTTCTATTCCAACCGCAACTATTGTATTGTGTATACGATACATAAATAAATTCATGATTCTACGCGACTTGTCAGTTTAGTTTAGTTGTTAATAGAGCCCCTCACTACTCACTCGGTCCTGATTTCAAATCGAGGTAGGGATATTTTTATATTGTATGTATTTTTTTCATATCCGAATTTGACACGATGCAATAGATAAACAGTGGAGAGTTTACTGCTCTGAATTAAGTGAGGATTGTTCCCTGCTCTTGTTCTTGTCATTGTTGTTGTTAAACGGTAAAGCAAAGTCCAATCTAACTAGTTCTGGAATTATACAACAATCGTCAATTGATCGGTAGTCTGCTCTCTCACCAACTCTCCATCCCACGTTAAACTTGGCCTTGTGTCACATCCCGCTTATCGTGTGAGCACGAGTAATTAGTTGCTCCCTCACCAACTGAATCAAAGTAGCAAGTGTAGCATATCAACGGATTTCTTTCATAAATGCTCAAAGAAGTTGAAGTAAGAACAGAGTTTTAACCTGCAATGACCTTGCCTATTTTCCAATATCTCCAGAAGTTCTCAATGAATTCCGACAAAATTTTGTGGAACGTTTGGCCATAAGCTAGGAAAGAAGTGGTTGAATTTTTCGAGTGAATCTTGAATCTGATTTCCATCTGAAAGATATTTTCTTTTTTTTCCATGTATTCGATGTCGGGCCTGTTAGCCTCCATCTAACACCTCAGGGGTTTACAACTCAAAAACATGTTTAGTCTGATGGTGCTGCAATTCGGAATCTGAAGATGGAAGAAGATTCAGATGTTACTTGGGGTTGGGCTCTGAGCTGAGTATTGATTGATTCTCTGGATGAATCTAGGATCTTTCCTTCGATATTGAGAGATATTTTTCCATACATTTGGGTATCCGTTCATGTTTCTCCTCACAATATCTCCAAAAGGTCACTGAATTCCAATCAAATTCTGTAGAAAGGCTAAGGAGAAACTCATCACATTTTGGGACGTAATCAGGAATTCGTTTGATCTGATGGAGCGCTAGTTATTGTATGAGAAGGACAGCGAACCTATTGCATGCACGTCAAAGATGCCATGCACAAAAACATCTTATTAGTACGCAGTAATTTTTTAGTTATTACACACACACACACACACACACACACACATATATATATATATATATATATATATATATATATATATATATATATATATATATAAACACCTTTACTCCTCGTGAATTACTGATTGTGGGTAAAATATGTAATTCCTAAAGCAGACTCATTCAAACAATTCAGAAGTTATTGATCGCTCAAACCAAGGTTTCTCAAACGGGCGATATTGCAACTGAGTGGAAAATTATGGACTTTCAAAAAATTCTATGGCATAAGATTTTGAGTATTAAAGTCTGTAATTGACCATAAACATGAGTCGACAGTAACATTTTCTATCATTAATTTACCTAGTAGCGCTGTGATATCACACATTATGCAGATGCGTATAAAATGTGTAAATGGTTGTGCAGGTGTGTATATGTCTGTACTACTCTCTCTCTACTCGTGTAACACATTTAAAAGATCACCAGACACAAGAAACAAGGGTAACATTGATGATATCCAAAAACATTATGCGTCCGACTTTTGATGTTACTTCTTTACATTACGTTCATTAAAAAATCTTGTTACGTGTGAGATTTTAAAAGGTTCTACAATCCTCCAGAATGTTTACTGTGCAGGTAGAGAAAAATTTCCTTTTGAAAATGGGATGTAATCTCGAAAAGATTAGGAACTCTTAGTCTAAAACGACTTCTTTAAAAATGCTCCAAAACATATTGTTCTCCTTTTCCATAACTTCATTTGTAAAATACGAACATATAAAAAATGATGGTCTGCTGCTCAGAATTTTTCCCATGGACACGTGTGGGAATTGTTTTTAGATTTTCATAAAAAGATCACCAACCCTGGTGTATAGCATTGGTAAGGGTATGCACTCTCTGAGTGCTCCTCAGTTCAATTTCTCTCCCTCTTTTCACTGGTGTTTTGGCCAACGAGCAAAACCTCAGGTTTCCAGGTCGGAGAATCTGGTGCGTAAAACGAGATAAACTCTTCCCCCACCAGAGGTGTGTCCACACAGCGTGGCCTACAAATGTCGCCAGAAACGGGTGAACAACAAAAAAAACTTGAGGGTTCTTTAAAAATGAACTATGCAACCGAGACGACAGCATTGCTACCGTTACACATGACTGGTACAAGGCTTTTGATTTGCAAATTCGAAGATTTGATGATTAATGAATATCCATTGGATCACAACAATAGCCTTTGTTTCCAGTTCTTGCTACGTTTTTGCCTCTGTCTGCGAAGTCGGAAGTGTTACATGGATTTAGACGATCTTTTTCCAAAGTAGGAGCAGACGATGAAGAACAGTATCGTTCCCAGATTGGACAAAGCTTCCAGATTGTCAGTTTTTTTCAGAACGCTTCGTACAAAATAGGAGCTTTGCCGGCACATCTGCTCTTCGCCTTACGACGTACTATTGTTACGACTGCTCATTCAAATTTTACTGATAACAATCCATGTGAATATAAAAGTTACGCTTCTAAATTGAAAAAAAAATACCAATAGATATTTTCTTTAATTCTTGCTCATATCTGTTTATGGGTGTTGTCAAAATGCACAAGTGTATAAAAATGACACGTGTTCATTAAAAAAAAAAAACACGTGCTACGTAACTACCACGAATACTTCTCTTGATTATTCGTGTATAGCATTAGCATCAGCAGCCTTTTATTGTCCGTTGTTGGACATAGACCTTCCTCGAGATTCACCAAACCGCTCTTTCATAAGCATCCCAGAGCCAGAACTTTTTGAATCTATCGAGCTCATCACGCCATCTTATTTTCTGTCGGCAACAATTTTGCATATGATCTCTGGTGATCCAGATCGTAAGTTGTCATGTCCAGCAGTTTTCTGATGTTCTTGCAACACAATCAGCCCATTGCCATTTGGATTTACTTATTGTTTCTATGATATCACTGACTTCTGTCTTTTCTCTAATATACTGTGTTATCTCACCTCTCTCCATTTGATGCTGAGCATGTTACATGTTCCTCAGTTAGTGGGTCAATCTTTTGGTTAATTTCTATGCTTTAACTCAAAAAGGAACTATTGGGCGGATGCATTGGTCGTAGACCCTTCTTTCTAAAAGATATGGTCTTTGTGTTCTTAGATGTAGAGTTTGCTAAAACAGTTAATAAGAGTGTACACATCAAGTACATGAAGAAATCGTCTCCTTTGCTATTTTGTTCCCCTACAATCTTTTAAAATGAAATACATAACTAATGGTCGTATTTTAAAAATTGAAGATCGGTAATAATAGATAATAATGGAATAATATTTTCCGACTTTCAACCATTTAGATGTACAATATTCCAGTCGGAACTGTATCCTGTCGAAAATCGGGAAGCAAGTGTTTATGTATTCACTGGAGTCCGTCTCTTCGCTCGATATAACCAAAAGTTCTGAATTGATTTAAAATAAATTCTTGGGACGAACGAGCCAGAAGCTACGCAAGAAGTGATTAATTTAAGGGGTGAATCTAGGAATTTCTTTTTGATGTGAAGATATTTTTTTTATTATTCTGCATAAAAAGATGTTAAAAAACGTTTATAATAAAAGTTGAATCAAAATTTGAAGGGAAGTAACTCAATCTCGTACATCATAAGATCTTCCACTTCTTTTCTTAAAAAATATCTTATATTCATCCTAGTTTGTTTAGCATATAGCGTAGGCAGAAGAATGCGCTCTTTGGGTGCTCCGCAATTTTTTCGTTTCTTTACTGTTTGGTTATGTTAAGAGAGAAGATCTCAGGATCCAGTAGATTGTCTATGTACCATGTTGGCTTCTTCAAAGTATTTTCTAAAGTTTGACTCAAAGATTAAAATGATAAGAAACATGAAATTTCACTAACCCTTTTCCGACTATCTGGCGATGGGACAAATATCTGAACGAGGTGGATCCAAAAGTATTAAATCAAACTAAACATGCAACTTCATCCGGAATTCGAACTTGAACCGCCCTTTCCGTTCCACCCATGTTTACACACCCATGGTATCAAATAGCAAAATACCATGACTGTTGCCGAATATGAAAACACAATTTGAAACTAATCGTATTATTAATTAGCACCCTGACAACAACTGATTTCAGCAAAATAATTTGATTAGCTGGGCACTTTGTGAGTGTGTGTGTGTGTGTGTGTGTGTGTGTGTGTGTGTGTGTATGTGTGTTTCACGCGTGTACGTTTTTTGTTCATCTTTTTGTATCTACGTTGTTGTGTTTCTACATGTATGTGCATGTGTGTGTGTGTGTGCCCATGTGTGTTTGTACATGTGTGTATGTGCTTGTGTCGGTATGCTTTCGTGTATGTTTGTGTGTTGTGTGCATGCATTAGTTAGTATTTGTACGTATGACAGTATGCCAGTGCGTATTCTTGTATTCGTGTGTATGCTATGTGTGTGTATTGCCTGTATCTATTTTATCTTTGTATGTTTCCGTATGTGATTATGTGTGCTTTTTTTGTGTGCACATGTTTTTTGTGAGTGTATGTGGTGTGTTCTGAGTATGTGTGCTTGTATGTGCACTTGTGTGTGCGTATACGTAAATGCATCTGTGTTTGTATCTGCCTGAGTGTTTACGTCTGTGTGTGCTTGTTGTATACCAGTGCGCCTATACGTGTATGTGTGTGTATGTTTTGTGTGTGGAAATAGTTAATTCAAAATTTTACTATTGTAACAGGAAAATTAGGAGTAATGTTGGTTATATACCTAATTAGCTTAGTCTGGCACATGGTCAGAAACTTTGGGCGCCCACAGAAGGTCGAACTTACTTGATTCTATTCATGGTCTGCAATATGAACATGCGAGACATTACCCTGCTGGGAAAATCTTTAAATTGTTTTGTTTTGTTTTCTAATTTTCCTAGAAGTACAAAACTTTCACGACAGACATATTTCTGCTCATCATCAGGTGACTCCTTTTTGATTAATGATTTTGTGTGCACCAAAGTTAGTGATTCCCACCAAGATTGATCTTTGACGTGTAAGGGAAGTAAATATCTCTATTTTCTGAGTATTAGTTAACGTTTTTTCGTTGCTCGATAGAGTTTGGTATATATCGAACTCTGTTCCAGCCATATGCTTCAAAATTTCAGATGCGAAATTACCACTGCAATAATGACCATTTTGCTGCTTTCATTTGTGTCGTAATTGACTTTTATAACACTCAAAATGATTACTGTCCCTGAACCCAACCCTAAACACTAACCCTAAACACAAGTCCTGAAATCAAACCCTAAAAACTTATCTTAAACACTAATCATAACTTATATCCTATGTAATTAAATGTTTTAAAATACAAAATCAAATAGTCAAGTTCTCGGTTTCCATTTACTCCGTAATTGACTTATATCCGTCTTAATTAAATGTATTAGAATTTATGTGTTTTGATATTCAAAAACACAATTTTAATGGTCATTTTTTTGTTTTCATTTGTTCTGTAATTGACTTATATCCTTTGTAGTCAAATTTAATAAAATGCAGTTTCAAATGGTATGTTTTCTACTTATATTCGTTTCATAATTGACTTATATCGTTTGTAGTTGAATGTATTGAAATGTTCGTGTGTTTCAATGTTCAACAGTAATGCCTTAGATTTTCAAGTTTTCTGCTTACATTTTCTCTGTTATAGACGCGTATCCTCTACAGTTTTGAAATCTCTGAGTGTTTTAACGTTCAACAATTCAGTTTTAAATGGTCAAAATAATTTATGCTGCTTCTACGTGATTAGGTAGTTTACGCCGCTTCAATATATAATTACCCATAGATGATTTTCACGTCCACCGTTGGCAATTTCGTGTAGAGACTTAATTGCTTTTGTTATTGTCTCTAGGACTGATATCCATTCCCCCACTGCAGAATCACTTCTTCCTCTGTCATCCATTTTTTTCTTCTTTTTCACTCCTTAAAATATTTTAAAATTCAATTTGCTTATACAGGTCCAACTTTCTTTCCTCTTTTGTTGTACATTTCTTTCTTCTATCTATAAAAGCTTCAACTTTCACCAATTAACATCGCTGTTCACACATTCCAAGCCGATGATGTCACCGTTGTTGAATCACGTAAAGGTTTGCAGTCTCTCATTTGACGCACACCATGACATTGTTTGAAAAGATTTGAAAAGTACAAAAGCGAAAAATGACAATGAAGATGATCACAGATAAGATTTCAGTTTTTCAATTAAATACATAATTAATCAATAGTTTCGGGGTTTCAACTGGATTTTTCCATTGCTTTTACGGGAAGGGCAACTGTACTAAGATTCTTCTTCCTTGTTAGAAACCATAAACCAAAACTGTCACCACAACTATCAACACAGGTTTCCTCATTTTATAAGTTAGTCTAGCTACTTATCTTCTCCCTGGTGGATCAAAAAAGATATAATTATAACTCATTGGTTCAAGCAAAGCGAAACCGGCTTTTATTATAATTCAAATCCTCTATCATTTTTTTCAATTATCAAATAATTTAAATAGTCAACGACAAAAGCTGCTGCTGATGGATCGTAAACATAGGCTATAATCATTTGAAAAAATATGTTTTGATTATGAATTTACATTTTGTTAAGCATGAACGTGTCGTGCGTACAGGCCATGCTAAAAGAGCTTGAGGGCTGAAAGTTAAAACATATATTCCTGAATATGTTTAAAAAATCTTTTTGAAATTTGAAAAATATTTCCTCGCAGCAGGGATCAGTTTATAATTTAAGTTCATACTTAATTGATCCCATAGTTTATGCCCGGCAGCATACACGCTCTTTATTCCGAATTCCGACGTTTTAGTGATCACTAGCAAAATGAAGCTAGGGGGTAGAGATGTGAAATCTTACCCATAATTTTTTTTGTTTTCAATCCATCCCAATATATTTTTAAAAAAATATATCAATTTACAATGTAAGTTTATGTTAAATTCCTTATTTTGTGCCCGGCAGTATTTACCCTAGTTATATGTTGGGAAATCCGGATTTTTTTTTTTCGTGATCATTGCCCCCAAAATGTGACAGAAACGACTTATTCATTGATTGCCCTTTCTACCTTATTTTTTTTCATTGATTACCCCCAGCACGACATGCTGCTAAGAGACGTTGGTCAGTTGATGGTTTCTATAGAGTGACTACCCAGAACTGTTCTTCATCCTTGTCTTCTCCTAAATACTAGGAAGGGAAAAAGCTAGATATAAAAGAGGAAGGTTGACGATAAAATCATTCACTTGCAGAGAGCTTTCAGCAGGGAAATCGGAAACCCCAAAAATCAATGAAACTGTCGTCTTTGTTAATCTGATTAATACTTTAAAGATGCTTTTTTAAAAATTAACAAATTCATCATGCAGACTCAAAAGTCAAACCGTGGCCTTTTGCACATCTCTGCGCCGTCATTGAGTCTCAGCTTAATTAAACATCTATCATACAATTAACAAAGGGAGGTAATTTGGAAGGAAGATAACCTAATCAATTACCAGCTATGGCAACAAGCTATGAGATATCATTTCGAAGTACCAATGAAATGCAGAAGATTTCCTGGAAGAAGAAGAAGAAGAAGAAGAAGAAGAAGAAGAAGAAGAAGAAGAAGAAGAAGAAGAAGAAGAAAAAAAAGCCTGTTGTTATCAATGATGACATCAGGCAGAGCAAACACCCTAAACAAACTACCTGAATCAAAATTCGAAACAATGAATGATTGATTTCAGAATTCAGAAAAAAAAAATGTTACCACTGATCTAAAGAAATGGGAAAAAAATCCTTTTATCTCAAATCTGTAATGTAGTAGAAGGTGACGTTCTCCAACGAAGCTGCATTTTATAGCAATAATGATAATAATAAAAACAACTATAATGATGATGATGATGATGATGATGATGATGATGATGATGATGATGATGATGATGATGATGATGATGATGATTAAACTGCAACACATATGAAAAAAACAACAAACTGTAACACATAGCAAAAAACGTACAACACATGTATAAACCTAACCCCCCCTCCCAGAACTGCAACACACAACATAGGACCAGAGGGAAAAAGTGCACATCATCTCAGCCTGTTTGTGCCTTAAGTTGTTGGAAATAACTCGACAATAGATTAGAAAAGACAGAGATTAAAATAATGATAGTTATAAGTTCATGATCTTTTTGTATCTACGTAGTGAATCGTCATGTCCAGCAATTGTCTGGTAATCTCGCAACATGCCCTGCCCATTGTCATTTGAGATTTGAGTTTTGCAATAGATTCTATGATGTCACCAACCTATATTTTTTCTCGAATATACTGTGCAGTTTTGTGAACCTCCCACCTGACGCCAAGCATGGTTCAGTCCTTGGTACGCTGCATGGTTCTTGGTTGAAGAACTTATTTTTGGCTAGGGACCCATGTTCCAGCGCAGACCCTCGTAAGGATGCATTGGTTGTAGACCCTTCTTTTCAGGTCCAATGAGTATTTTTTTTTGTTCTTGCTCTACCTAATACCAAGTAATATTTACTCAACTGATGCCTAACCTATTCCAGCTTGAAATCCTCACTAATCGTGACAAATTCATCAAATACAAAGACGGAACACTAAAATAAATATAATGAAAAAGGTTACTTTTGTCTTATAACTCCTGCCACCAACCTTTATCTTATAGGACGCAGGGTGGTTTCGGGAGACATTTTATTGGAAAAATGCATCTAATGAGCCGTAAAGATGGTACTTTGGAATTTTGAGAGTTTTCATTATTATTATTATTATTATTATTATTATTATTATTATTATTATTATTATTATTATTATTATTATTATTATTATTATTACTATTATTATTATTATTATTATTATTATTATTCCACTAGTTACTCAAAGAGATGAATGTTGAGCTGAGGGTTCGATAGATTGTCGCATTCTGAATAGGTTTCCCTATTCAAAAAGGAATAGGCGATCTTTCGTTTCATGCAAGTGAAAGAAATAAAGGAAAGATACACCCACTCAATTACATGACATACCATTTGAAAATTGTCTTTACTATTCAAGTCCTTTTCCATTATCATACTAGCAGGTGTAGATTGTTCTGGAAATCCAAACACCCGCTTTAATCAATTTATTATGGAATTTTAGGGGTTATACCAAGGAAAGACACACCATATGAGAATACAATGTTCTTTTTTTTCAGATATAAAGTCAAGATGTGATTATTTGGGGGGCTAAATGCATTAGATAATGGGGAGCAGTAGATTGAATCTAGGTAGGCAAACGTTGAGTTGGGGTGGGGGTCGATAGATTTCTTTCAACAATAGGCAAAAGGAGGCGTCAGGAGAGAAGGTTGACAAACCCTGGGGTAGTTTCATTGTTGTTCTCATCCTAACGTTTCGGATGATGGGTCTTTCGGCCTTCTCATATTGTTGGAATTTTGAGATGAGCCATTTCAATTATTTTACAAATTATTTAGACTAACATCATCTATCACTACTTTTCGGTCGATCCGTTCCTCGGTCTTCCCAGAATTATCTGAAATTCGGTGATAAGTGATTGTCATTACTTCAAAAGTTGCTCATACTAATATTTTTATTTTCGCTGTTTTTATCAATGAATTGTGGTTGATACGTTCTTTGGTCTTCCAAAAAGTCTGATTAAAGATGTTTGAAACGACAAAAAACGGCATATATTTAATCTTTACAATGATAATAAACCAGCTTTTTGAAATCCTTTGGTTTAGTTGTCAAAAGTTCAGTAAAAGCAGAAATTATGACTTCTCAATTACTGAACTTTATATTACGGATATTAAGCTCAAAATGCTTGTAAGAATGATAATCTGTAGGGAAAGGGCAGATTATTATAAACGATCCTGCAAAGTTTGATATCCCAATACCCTAAACTTACATACAGTCAGCTGGGAGATGAGGGTTCTTGCTTCGTCATGGAAAATTTCATTCAGTTCACGCGGGACTCATTTTCCAACTATTTGACTTTTTCTAACGCTTCGAGATGACATGATATGGTTACTGCTGAACTACTTAACTCTTAACTGCTCCAATCGTTGTTCGTGGATCGGTAATTCTTCATCATTAAGGACGTGTTTGAGCCTCCCTCAAGGATGATTATTGGTATCCATATATCCAGACCTGAACATATCTAACCAACGCTCTTGTCACAGCTGGACGATGCAATCTTTTTTCTGTGCCTAGAACCCAACTTCTTGATTTCTCGCCTGAGAGTTTCTTTGCAGATTTGAATCCATGTTTCTGACTTCAAAAAGGCAATGGACTGATTGAAGTTTTCGACCACTGCTCTGATAACTACCCTCTAATCATGATCTGGCTTCTTGAATCTACCACTTCTGCCCTTGGTTCCATAACAACGTGGATCATGAAAAATAAAATGTAACAACTGTCTGACTCCGATTATTTTCTCAGTTATCTAATATTGTGGTAGATAGACCCTGATTCTGAACAATCCTACCGCGTTCGAAATCAGACAGCTTTAATCTCTTTTGAATACTTTGTAGAATCGACTGAAATAATTAAATTGAAATTTGAACCTTTCATATCACGTCAATTGTCAATGAGTTTAAATTATGATCCCAACAGGAAATTTTTAATGATCATTGCCCAGTTTTTCACAATTAGACGATGTTTATAAGAAGACCAATTTCATCATCATCATCATCATTAGTAGTAGTCTTTTAAGGTCCGTCGTTGGACAATTAAAGAACATGAGAGTGCTGCGGGAATCGAACCTGCTTCGTAGCTGCTTCAACGTAGCGTTGCTCTTACCACTGAGCTGAACAAGCACCAGTAATTCCAAGGCTCAAATAACCGTTTCAACGCTAATTCTCATCTCGTTTATTCTCGGTCTATTCACTTCTTCAATGCAGCAGTTATGTATTCAGGAATGGATATATATGATCCGACAGAATGATCATAAATTGCGTTATATTATATAAAAAAACTCTTGGTATGAAATGATCTCCAATCGTTACACATTAAATGTATCACTCGACAACGCAAGTAGAATAAACAATCAAAGAAAATGGGGCCGCTGCAGTAATTGAACCTGCGACCAATAGAGTAGCTGCTTCAACGTTGCGTTGCTCTTACCATTGAAAAGAGGGTTGCAATTGTTTCTGGTTGGGGTTCTTTAGTCACTCTATTGTTAAGGGCTTCTTCGAGAGCTAAGATGCCTTCTTTGTGTTCAATATAAAAAAAAGGGGACTTGATGTCCATAGAGACTAGAAGTTCTTTTTCTAGGATTGTTTTGATGTGTTTGATTTTGTCTAAGAGATCACTGGAGTCTTGTAGGATTTAACTTGTGTCGCTAGGGATTGGATATGGTGGTCAGCATATTTCGACGGTGTGTCCGCTAGCGGGGGGGAAATGACTGGTCAACGTGGGTTATTTAATTCGTGGATTTTGGGAAGTAATATATATATATATATATATATATATATATATATATATATATATATATATATATTACTTCCAAAAATCCATATATATATATATATATATATATATATATATATATATATATATATATATATATATATATATATATATATACTTGTGTGTAGAATCGTTTTATATAAACAAGGTGTTGACTCGTAATGCAAATTGCTGAAAATATTTTTTGTAATCCATTGTCATTTCAGGAGTATTTTGAACCGAATCCACTTTAGAATACAACAATAAACCAGACATTTTAACAGAGACTCAAACATCGACGTTCAGCTTTCAGTAATGCATCCAAGGAAAAATAATTACAAATCTGTAACCTGTAATTTCGCTGCGAAAATTGAAAGCTGGACTTCTTTACACCGATGCTTTCAGCTCCTCCTTTGGTCACAGAGGAAAACCGTCTTCATCTTTATAGCAATACAATGGTATCAGTTCACACCCACTCCCTTTATGTCTTACACCTCAGCCTCCAAACATCCTGATCACTAATTTTAGGTTTGGGAACGCTCAGAAGTTTTTCATATAAATTAAGACTGTTTTCGTCTCTATATCAATAAGATGATATCACCACTCCCCTCTGTCTCTCCAGGCTCCAACCTCTCCAAACTTAAACAACACTGACTCACGTACCATCTATTTTAGGTTAGGAAACACACGACAAATAATTCAAGGGAGGCCTCTTGCTTTCTTTCTAACGATAAAAACCTGGGGCGTATATTAAGCTTCGTGGTGTTTCTTACAGATTTTTTAGAAATCATAAATTGTTTTGCGGAAAAATAAATCGTTTTGCAAAAAATATTTTTGAAAATAACTATTTTAAAGAATATTCATTTTCAAAAAAAAAAAATCAATTTCAATTATAAAATATTTTTCAATATAAATTATTCTGAAAAATTAAATTTCATTTCATAGAGTAAACTTTGAAAAAATATATCAAAAAATAAATTGTTCAAAAAATAGATTGTTTCCAAAAATGAATTAAATGAATTATTTTTGAGAAGAAAAATATTTTCAAAAGAAAATATTTGTAGAAACAAATCATGTTGAAAAAATATGTTTTATTTCACTGAATAATTTCTGAAAAAAATCTTCTTTAGAATAAATTGTTTTGAAAAAATATATTGTTTCAAAAATATTTCAGCAATAATTATTATTATTGATAATTATTAATAGATTTTGAAAGAAAATATTTTAAAGAAAATTATCTTCGAAATATAACTTATTTTTAATTTACTGAAATGTAACAAAAAGAAATGTATTCTTTTGAATCTCAGTGAAAAGAATTGAGCCATTTTCTCAATAAGCAATAGATGTACATTCCCATGTAATGATATTAGAAAAAAAAAATAATGTTAGTTGCGTAATTATTCTCTAATGAAAGAATTTTCGAATATTTCAACAACCTTTTCGGACATTACGTAACCCTTGGAGGAGACTCGACTCCTACTTCTCTCTTGTCGTATTCCTGGGGTTCCAGTTGCTTTCATGTATGTGTTATGTCACGAACGTGTTGACTAGTGTACAGAGTACATGCTTCATGATTTGATATTTTCTTCCAATGAAAAAATTGATCGTAGAGGACATCCATAATTCAAGCGTTTTACATTGACATTAAGCTCTCTCTAAAGTTTTAAAGCCCCCCTCCCAAAAAAAACCAAGTCTGGTTAGTCACTCGATGGAAACCCGTCACGTTTCCAAAATCTTTGTCAGCACAAAGTGTTGATAGTGTAGTGGTTAGCATACATGCTTAACATGTACAAGGGTTCGATCCCCAATATGGGTGAAGAGTGTGGAAAACTCTCCGTTGAGACAAATTTTCCTGTGACTTGAGCAGCAAACTGAATACGCGCTAAGCTGTATGATTAAAGCGGGGTACCCCTTGTTATGCTCAACCTCACATAGAGATATCACAAGACAGCGCAGTATATAAGGAAGAAACTCAAATGGCAATGGGCAGGCTATGTTGATGGGATGAAAGACAACCGCTGGACATCAAGACTCACAACATGGATCCCCAGAGATCACATGCAAAACCAAGGCCGACAGAATACAAGGTTGGATAGATAAACTGGACAAATTCAGAAAATACTCCGCGACGCCCATGATAGAGAAATGTGGTGAATCCTGCAGAAGGTCCATGTCCAACGACGGACGTTAAAAGACTGATGACGATGATCCCTTCGTTTCATCCTATCAAGGGGATGGTCATATAAATTTGTAGGTATAAAGTCCTGGTCTCGACCAGATCATGTCTTGAAAGAATCACCAAACTGGCTCATGCGACAGAAATCAGGATTTCGTCACCAGCCTCCCAACAATTTTTGGGGTTTGTTTCTTACGAGTTTTACTATATTCGTTTTAGGGTCATGATCCATATGAATATTCGAATTTCCAAGGACAAAGCGCGAGAACTGCAAGAAACAAACTAGAGACTAATTTTGCATAAACTTACATTGTAAATTTATCCCCCACCCGAAACCTCATTATAGGGGATTTTGAAAAACTAAAAAAAGTTTGTTTTAGAAGTAAATTTTAGAATTTTCAGCACTCTTGCTTCGTTCGTTAGGCCAACACACGCGACACATGTATGAGCCAGACTCACTTGAAAACTGAAGAGACCGATGTTCACAATTTGAATGCCAGTTGCAGTAAACGGTCTCCAACACATTTGAAATCTGTTATTCACAGCGAAAATTGAAAGTCACAGATGATGACGATGATGGTAATGATAAGGATGATAAGTTAGGCTGAGTCGTCGGTGTTTTGGTGGTGGTAGGTACAGAATATTGGGGTATAATGGACGGGATTAAAGAGAGCTTATTGCAAAACGAACGCTGAACAGTATTTTCACTTTCCGCCTTTTTTTTGTAAAAGCATAGAAATGACGTACAGTGAATATCTAAGAAACGTTGGATACTTGTAAATGAATATTTATACATACTTATGGTTTTTGTAGATTCATTAACAATACAGATTGCTTTTTATTCCAGATAAAATTCCCCAAATAGAGCTTTAATACATTTTTTATCTCATTTCATAGTGCATATCGCTATACTGCCAGAATGCATTGATACAGAGAATAAAATTTTTAAAAAAGTATATATGTGTATGTGTGAATATGTAAAAGTGCATGTGTTTGTACATATCAGTGCGTGTCTGTGTGTGTTTGTGTGTTTTATACCTACAAGAATATTCGGAAGACTATTATCATTCGAATATTGTCTTAATCGAGTTCTCTTATTTCTGAAAAAAGTCATACAGTTAAGCAGTGTAATCTCACTATTTTTATATGGACAGCGTAAAGCATTAATCTCTACAACCTTGTTCTAGGAATATCTCTCGAAATTTCAGCGGTGGGATCATTGTTGCGATAATGAAAAGTTTGATGCTTTTTTCCGAATTAATCTATTAACCCTAAATATTAACCCTGCACCCAATCACAAATCCTAATTCGATTAAAACACTTCTTAAATAATCAAAGTCCTTGAAATATTCTCGTCGGCATATAACACACCCATTCACTCATATGCACATATATATACTGCCTTGGAATCTTACCCTAAAAATTAACCTATATCCCATGTAGTTAAATGTAATGAATTCCAGTTTCAAATAGTTTGCTTCCATTTACCCCGTTATTGACTTATATCCTTACTAGTTATATGCATTGAAATGAGTTTTTTAAGGTTCGAAAATACAGTTTTAAATGGTCGAAATATTTTACACTACTCCGGTATATCAGATATACATGATGAAGTAGTTAGCCACCGCCTCCGTGCGCTTTTTACCCCAGAAACTTGAGGTTATTCAAGAGGACGTTCACAGACCAAACATCTTTTACAGAGGCTTTCTGTAATGTGTCAAAGCAAAAATAATTACAAATTCGGAACCTATAATTTCACGGTGAAAATTGAAAGCTGAATATCTTGTTGCTTTTAGCTTTTTCCCATAGTCACAGATGAAGACCGTTTTCGTCTCCATAGCAACAATATGATGTCACTATATTTTGATTGTTTTAACAACGTTGTTCTGTATTGATTTTATAGGCTATGAAATATTTTTTTTCTTTATTGAAACGCAATGTTTCTCTGGTGCGAAACTTGTATTTTCATTAAGATAATTGCTTTCAGAGTTCGATGAAAAACCAAGATAATACAACAATGTAGGAATCTAGATTATGAGAGAAAAACAACCAATAAAAACGTACATCCTCCCAGGAATATGGAGGAATAATTTAGCGCCGTAGATTTTATCAAGTCAAAAACTACAAGACAGCAATCGCATCCCATTTTTTTCCTGTTTTTTTTTCGGGGGGGGGGTTAGATACTGTCAACAAAACTGTCATCTAAACTGTCAACATAGGTTTCTCCATAGGCCTGACAAGGGAAGGGGAAGGAAAATGTCCGAATCTTACGTTTTAAGTTTGAACTATTGGAGAGATGAAAAAAAAAATATGTTTACCACTGTGAAAGTCGAACTGTACATATATGGAGAGCGTCGTATATTGGATTGGCCGAAATGTCGTGCAAACTATACAAATGCCAAGAAGGAGTTCGTCCGACCCTCAGGATTCAAGTTTGGTCGACTGAATGACCATCTACAAATGATGCGTACAGTCCGTACCAACGAAACTAGTGGGCTCGGAATTTAAAAACATTCACTCCTTAATACGTTTAGAACACCCCCCCCCAACTTTTTTGTGTTTTTGACCCCCTTCTGAATTTTTAGTTTAAGGATTCAATTCAATGTACAATGTAAGTTTATGCTAAATTGGTTCCTTAGTTCGTGTCCACGCTTAATTTTAATAATTTCGACTTTTTATTGACTACAGCCCGGCAAAAGGCTAGGGAAGTAACTTATTCATTGATCACTCTTTTTTCCCAATTTATGAATTGGTTATCCCCAACACGATATGCTGCCAAAAAAGCTGGTCAGGTGACAGTTTCTTTTAATTGACTAATCTGACCTGTTTTTGTTTTATTTTGTTTTGTTTTTTGATCAAAATTCGAGGCAGGTTTCAATTCTAAATGCTCTGAGGGAAGCAAATTATATTTTCATGACGGTTTTCCTATTCTCAAATCTCGTGTTTTTGCTGATTTGGGTGGAGAATGTCACAGATCTGATACGCTGATTATGACTTATACAAGGTATGACCAGAATGAATCCAACCATTTTGAATAACTCAAGAACTGGTTGCGCGGGATGGATGCAACTTGATGACGCCTGTCACCCTGAGATTTTGATCAGCTGGCTGCAGCTGCAATGCCATCGCCGTTAAGTATTCACTGAGACGAAATATGGCCTTGGTTAAAGCAATGGAAAGCCATGCCAAGCTTGCAAAGGGCACGTCCTACGATCAAGTCAACATAGCTCTGATGTTTCTACGATACTAACTGCAGGGACAAGAGACATTTTTAGGCCAGTCAGGTGTCGACCTCAAAATCTACATCATATCAAACTTGTCTGCTCGAATAGTGTAATGGTTAACAAGTTGCAGAAAGTCCTGGGTTCGATTCCCAGTTTGAGCAGAAAGTATGGAAAACTCTTCATTAGAAGAAATGTCCCTGTACACTCAGCAGCTAAATGAGTACACTTTGAGCTGTGTGGTTAGGGTAGAGGTATCCTTTCGGTGTTCTTGAACCCTGCCAATGAGGGTGGGCATAAAACCTTGTTCGTAATAAAGTCCAGGTCTCAACCAGACTTGAGACTAACAAGGATCATTAAGCTGATGCACAAAAGAGAAGCAGGTATCTCGACAGTGGTTGCCGTACTCCATTGCTTTACCCCACCTTAACGTACCGTGTCAAACTTTTTGCTGTGGTGGGGTATGTAAACAACCTTGCTGTAACTTGGCAACCGATCAGAGGGGCTCTTGCTGGGCATTCAGAGACAGACGTGGTGTGACGCATCTGAGAGTGCTGGGTGATACTAGCATCACAACGAAAGAGCAAGTTATCCTGTGAAGGGTTTTTAGTAGAATATTGCATCGCCCATATTATTCACCGCCCTTAGATTAGGCTCCCTTTGACTTCTTTTACAAGAGGGTTTCCAGAACATGGACGGAAAATAACTGCCATATCCCTACGTTCCCATTTCCGTTCATTCACTGTCCACACCTGCACTATCGTTTTTCAACGATTTACCAATCGATGAAACTTTTATTTGGGCCTTTAAATTTCCGCTGGGATGTTTAACTCATCTGTGAGAACAATGCTACGTTGAAGCGGCAACCTAAACAGTTACAGGTTCGATTTCTGCAACAGCACCATTTTCTTTAATTTTTTATTCTTTTTGCGCTGTCTAGGCCAAGTGACATATTCTCAGTGTAATAACGAAGGGTCATTCCAAATAGACTCTCATATAATATAATGCAATCATAATCATTATGAAAGATTATATATCCTTTTATCAATTATATATATATATATATGTATTCCTTTGGTTTTCAGGTCGTACTTTTAGTGGTCTTTTTTCATAGGAAGACTTTATATGGGTCTAGATGACTTGAGTAAACTGGTCTCTAAAGTATTCTAAATCAGTTTTTATAAAACTCAATTTATAAGTCAAGTGAGATAACTGATCTCTACAGAATCATTAATTCTTTTCTAAACAAACTTATCGGAGTAACTAATTGAAATAACTTCTTTTGCAAAAAGATAAATAGCAGGATATAATAGGAGTACGTCAGTCTCTTCCTTCTCCATTAATCAATAAAAAGCCACAAGTTTCTCACTGGTAGTCATTGGGAGACGGGAATATCTTGGATGTCCCGTGCTGAGAACTAGACTATAGATATCGCAGACGTTACTAAAGAAAGCTGCACAGTTTGAAACAGAGGCGAGCTTTGTGTTCGACATAAATGCAACGTAAGTTCTCTGCTTTTAGTCTATCTTGTTCTAATCACAAGCGGAACTTTTATTTTTATATCACGTCCTTCTTCGTTTAAAAATAACAATTCCCTATTCTCCTCGGAAGACGAGAGTCGAGGGTGTCGGCCAAATATACCTGAAAAGGAAACGTGTATTGGCAATTCGAACTAATCTGTTCTTTGAGCTGGTATTTGCAGAAATAAATTGGTTGAAACGAAGCCGTGGTATCCGTGACATCACCCTCTCGGTCTCCGAGACTCAGCAGCGTTTTTCGATCCTGGGATATTAGATACTGTCAACCAAAACCGTCACGAAAACTGTCAGAATGGGTTCCTTCTTTTTTCAGATGAGTCTGGCTTGGTGTATCTGTATCTATGAATGTGTCACACGTAAAGGCTATTCCAACAAAGCTAGAGGACTGAAAAGTTGGTCATTTGCTTCTTATTTATGTCTGTAAGTTATTTTCTCTTATTTTATGAAAATAGCCCATTTAAATGAGAGTTCAATATGTAATACAAGTTCTTGATAAATCGGTCTGTATCCGGCAGTATTCTCACTTATTCTTGAAAATTTTGATCCTTTAAGAAATCTCCGTCGAACAAAATGCAAGAGAAGTAACAGTCATCAAATACCCCTTTTTTTCCAATTCTTTAATTAATCACCCTAGAACTCTATGATGCCAAAAAACGTTGATCATATGATGGCTTCAATTGAGTAACTAACCAAACCTGTCAGGATTAGTCATCATTAATTTTGCAAATCACAATAAATTGTTTGCCGTCGCTTGGATAAGAGGAGCAATTGACGTAGTGTAAACCTTCACTAATCCAGCAACCTGTCATCCGGTTCCTTCACAAATTCGGCACTGATTTCAAGATACCCAATCTATGGTGGTGCCAAATTTCCTGGAATACCGCACCAACTTGCTGTGCATCGTTTTTGTTTTACTAAATCTATTCACCTGTTAAGGCGACAAACGATTCTTGCTAATTTATCTTCTTTTTTAAAATGTGTAGCTCTTTTTCAAACATGTGATGCAGTTATCTAGATTTATTCAAGGAGCTGTCGATAAAAATAGGTGGACTGCCTTGTGGTAAAAGAGTACGTCGATGGATGAGGCAGCAGCTTTTACTTTCAATTGGGAATTCCCAGAGTTCATTTTTCCTCGCCTTGTGCCATGCACTTTCTGTGTTGGATTTTTTTGACATCGATCGTAAGCTGTGAAACTTCGAATTTGAGCAACATACGACAAAAAAAAGGAGAAGAAAACAAAGACATAAAATTTTATAACTACGGCTTTTTTCTTCTTTTTTCGTTTCAGCTGCCTTTTGCTTTTACCTCGTACACAGAAAACCCCGGATCCTTCTTTTTAGGTACTGCATCCTTTTCCACGAGTAGCTAATCACACGACAGACACATGAGGTAATGATTTTGTCTTCAATTCTCCAGGGATTCTTGGAGACCCAGTCATTCTTTCTGTAACAATCTGGTGGCTTAGTTACCAATATCTCACTGGCGCCAGAAACATAGCTTCGAAAGTAGACAGCTCAAGAGAGGACACGAGGAAGAGTACCACCCTGTGCGAATGCTGACTCAACTTGCTACACTGTACCTTTGAATCTGGATAGTTTTACGCCTGGGTGCGACAAGCCAAAGACATATTTCAGAGCGTACAATTCCAAGAGGTTTGGGGTGATGGGCCAATCAGATAACACTACGGAGAATTGACTGCAAATGTGACAGTTTGTGTTCACTTAGCACTAATATCTTTTAATAGTGCTGGGTGGAATGAGTGATGTTAATTTGGGCGTTCGTCGCCTCTAAATCTATTTCTCACATTGTAAACAGACTGAGTAAATAGTAATGTCATATTTGGAGTCCAAGTAGGGCCAACTGGAGCCGTTGCCAGCGTAACTGCACTACATCTTTCACACCATCTTCTCTTCGTCTTTATCGGAGGAACGGTGTCATTTGTAATTGAAAATGGAGTGTTGACAAAGAAGGGAAAGCTTCCTGTGCCTATGTAGAAAGACCTAATGCTATTTAACTATAAGATGAAAGATGCTCTCACTATATTAATCAATTTAGATGGAATATCGTAGATCGTTAATATTAAACTTTTTGCTATTATTTACCGTTATCCTAATTGTTGTTCCTTTTTATTGCAACTAAACTAAAATGGTTCCCCTTAAAAAATTGAATAAAATCAGATGACTGATACTGAATAATCAGTTGATAACAAACATGGTGCAGAAGAAATCAGGATAGGTGATGAGTTTAAGGATTTTATTCGACTTGATCTTGCTACTAAGTTCCAGTAGCTCAGTGTTGAGAGCTGTCACGTCTAAAGCAGTCCACACTCCGACTTCGATTCCCACTTGGAACTTATTCTTTATTACAATCGACACTGTTGGTTTATTCACTCACTGCTGAAGGGAAATCAGCTTTTTTTTCTAATGTAAAAAAAAACGTTGAAAAAATAAAATGTTCTGTCAACTTGAATACAATTGGTTGGCAGAAAGAAATTGTTTGATTGGTTGAAAAAAGTTCTTTGAAAAATAGAAGAAATCATCGAGAACGTATTCTTGAAAAATGATTTGTAGAAATCTGCGAAATATTTACAAAAAATAATTCGTCAGCACAACAAAATCAACTGTAATGAGAATAGTAAAAAAAGCTGATTCACTTTCGTAATTTCATACGCTTTATATATATATATATATATATATATATATATATATATATATATATATAAATACATAAATATATATATAAGTATATAAATAAAAACGTTTACACATGAAAAGTGTAGCTGAAAAATGATCTAAACACAATTTGGATATAAATATGTTTGAATGAATCAAAAATCAGATCCAGGGTATGGATTTTTCAAACTTATTACAACACTGGACTCCGGATGCAGAGCGAGGGTTTCAGTCCTGCCAGGCGGCAATGGGTTGGTATCCACTCTATAACCACACCAATGAGTCGTAATACAACGAAACAGCTGTCCGTGGATGACATTATTATTATTATCAATCAACGCTACCCCGTTCTAAGGTTGAGCACCCTTAGGTAGGGCACCCGTCTGCAGAAGTAAATACGCAACACTTTACTATTGAACTGAGCACTCAAGTAGATAACGAATTATGAGTAAAAAAAGATATCACTAAATTTAGTCCTATCCACCGCCCGGCTTTGCATACGGCGGGGATGGAGCACCAGACTCTGCGTCTGGAGCGAAGGTTTCAATCCCGCCTGGAGGCACTGAGTGGATATAGAGTCATTAGCTACAGTGGAGTGACGTAATCTGACAAAACAGTTGCCTGTGGATGATATTATATACAGTTATATACGTAGCTTGTGATGTTTAATAAGATAGGAAGTTTGAATCATGAATTTGATTTTTAATCTGATTAACACATTTTTCTCTCAATGGCGCTTATTGTGTTCTGAATCCCACTCTCCACATAGATATAATGCTCACCTATAATATAGATATCTGTGTAAGTTTATATAGAAACATGAATAAGCATGTGATGATAAGGGAA
>OY735202.1:69384036-69589036 GCA_963457665.1 Thysanoteuthis rhombus | reverse complement strand
TAACTCAATTTTTAATTCATTCCTTCAGACCAAAATGTCCATATATATATATATATATATATATATATATTGCATTTCGGAAGAAATCTTCCAATATATTTCCGATGCGATCATCATTTATCAGCATTTTCATCTGGAGGGAAAACAAATAGTTACAAATGTAGACAAATGCAGTGAATAGAGGGCGTATACCACAACGTATCTTTTTTATACAGACTGTTCTTTCCTTTTTTCTTGTTTGAAATATAATTCATCTAATTCCTAGTTTCCCCTCTGGTATCCCTCCCCCCGGCCACGATTTCTCTCTCGGTGGCCCTGCTTATCAATGGTTCCCCTTCCAGTGGACCCCCCTTTCTCATCAGCACTTCCCCTTCCGGAGGCACGTGGAGGATACAAGAACAGTCTTCTATCATTAGAATTCCGTTCTTGTTATATTCTCGCAAGACTAAGGCTGGAGACAGCAATAGCCACACATGGAGGTTTCAGTGCATTAATATAAGGACTATTTTAAACCATAAAAACAATGCAACCTGATGGATTTTGACCGATGTGAAAGGCTGTATTTTTGCTGTCAAATACCAGTTGAAGTTTTAAACTGGCTTTTTTCTCTACTGTAACAAGAACAAGTACAATCCTCGTCTAATTTTACCAGTCTTGAGTTTATTTTGCTTTAATAACGTAAGAATAAAAAGAAGAAGAAGCAGAACAAACCCCATCTAGTTTTTTCTACCGTAACAAGAAAAAAAAAGGTACACACCAAATGTAGGTGTGTAGACTCTTCACTGTTAGTCTGTCTTGTTGCACTAATCCGAACCGATATCTAGAATCAACACCTACCTAACATGATTTAAAATCTCGTCCAAGAGAGTGGTAAATGGCTCTGCTACCGACTCAGCCGAAATAACAAGTCTCACATATCTGCCAAAGATTATCTTATAGATACATAAGAGCTTATTTCTTTTTCTCTAAATAAACACATTTTTACCAAATATGTATACACATCTTCTTTATGATATCTATATCTATCTATCTATCTATCTATCTATCTATCTATCTATCTATATATATATATATATATATATGTATATATATATGTATATATATATATATATATATATATATATATATATATATATATATATATATATATATATATATATATATATATATATATATATATATGTATAGTAGAATGTGGATTCGCTACACAAACTAACGCATGTTTCTGCCCCCTCCAGGCCTCGTAAGGCGAACGCCTGTGTAGCGAATCCAAATTCTACTATTCAGTTCCAGCTCTACTCTAAAACAACTTACCTTCAAAAGTAAAAACTTGTATGCATCGAGCACTCTATGAAATATATCCATCATATACCAGAAGTGGCTTTTTATTATTGATATATTATCATATTATGTTATACTGCTAGCCTGATTTATATCACATGTGATATATATATATATATATATATATATATATATATATATATATATATATATATATATATATATATATAATACAAAAATTCAGCAATTATCTTCTGTCGGAATAAAAGTAGGAGTGGAGTTTGACCCTGCAGCATCTAGGCATTTTTCTCATTATTTTTACATCTGATATGATATCCACCTTTTATGACGGCAAATTCGTTGTAACGGAACATTTTACATCCCTGAGGTGCCGTGATAACGGGAGTAGACTGTAAATAAGACGTACACAAAAAATAGAGATAAATATTTTGGGCTCATTAAGTGGGTCAATGATGCAGAAAATTCTGCTCGGCCGAAAGCGATTCATTTTAATTGCTTTTCACCCCAGAAGAAAACAATGTCAAGTTTCCAGGTTCATATTAGAAACTGTCAACAAAAACTGTCAACATAGGTTTCTTTAGTTCTTGGGTGATTCTAATTTTCTGGCTGGCTGTGTATGTCACGCGTACAGGAGGCACCGATGGAGCTAGACGGCTGAAATTTTAATCATTTACTCCCTATGTCTAGTTTTTTTTTCCTTTTAAAATCTCCTTCGAAATCAGTTCAATTAACAATGTAAGTTTATGCTAAATTGGATCTTTAGTTCGTGTTTAGCAATGTTTACGCTTGTTTGTATTCTTTCATTGTTGAAAATTCAGATCTTTTAGGGATTGCCGCATGAATGAAAACAAAAAAAGTTATTTATTTATTGATGACTCCTTTCTCAAATATTATAATTGATCATCCCCAACATGGCATGCGACCAAAATACATTTGTCCTGTGGCGATTTCTATTGAGTGATTAACCAGTCCTGTTTTATTTTGCTTTTCTTTTTTCTCCAATTACAGTTGATGATGATGAAATTTGGAAACGTCCTTAATTGAAGTCTGGATAGTGGAAGATGTGTGAGTCAAAACGTTTAATAAAATATTGGCCCCGAGTTAAGCTATTTACTGGGTTCTTGCAAGCAAAGATTGATCCTTACGGTAAGCAGACGGACAAGTTGATATATGGTTAGGCAGGCTTCGGTTTCACATACATACAAACATACATACTGATAGATTTTGAAAAGCAAAAGAGCCTATTAGCGTATTAGTAAGTTATCGGACATAGATCTTCCTCAAGATTCGCCAGACCTCTCCACCATGGGCTTTGTAGAGCCAGTATTTTCTCAATTTATCTAGTTCGTCTCGCTATCTTACTTTCTGTCGGCCAGAGTTTTGCATGTGATCTCTAGTGATCCACTTTATAAGTCGTGATGTCTAGTAGTTGTCGCACATTCGTCCAACAAGTTCAGCCCATTGCCATTTGAGTTTTCTAATATATTCTATGATGCCTCAGACTGCTGCTTTCTCTTTAATATAAAGTGCTGTCTTGTGATCTCTCCATGTGATGTTGAGCATGATTTTCCCAGGTACAATTTGCATACTTCTTAGTTTATAGGGAGGGCCTCTTAGTTAAGTTCAATGTTTTAGCATCATAGGTGACTGTAGGTAGGATACATTGGTTGTATACCCCTCTATCTAAGACTTGCAGGATTTTGTTGTTTTTGGTCTACCGTATAATGTGGAAGTAAAATTTCATAACGAAGACTAAAGCCACAAATGTTTTCTCCTGCGATCGGAACGTAGAAAATTCATATAAAAACTTTTCTGTATACCGAAATGATTCAAAGTGGAAAGGTAATCACCATTAATTTTCACAGGGATTTTTTTCGTGCAATCCCTGACCCCAAATAGTGACGCTTGTATGTTAGGATATGTCTTCAGAAAATAAGATGACTGGAGATACAGGTGATAAAAGTGTAAGAGAGAGAGAGAGAGAGAGAGAGAGAGAGAGAGAGAGAGAGGGAGGGAGAGAGAAAGAAAGAAAGAGAAGAGGGGACCAAGTTGCCCGCTGCTTCGATATCGGCTCACTGCAAAACGAACTCTATTTGCTATTCTCACTTTTCGCCTTTTTTTCTAAAAGCGAGAAAGTGTTGTGAAACAAACATCCGAAAACGGAACATACTTGTATAACTAAATTTGTATGGCATCTGCTGATTATCACCGGTAGCCTAATCAGTAAATTGCTGTCCTTGTCAGCTAGGTTACCACGCATACAAGATGCGAGTTCGAATCTGGACGAGGGCTGATTCTTCATTTCCGACGCATGAAGATTACTCAATGCTCGTAGGTTTGTGAAAAACGTCTTCGTGTTTCAATAAAAAGCGAGAAAAATAAGATGAAGTTGAAAACAATAAATGGCACAACTTGAAGTAAAAAGAATAGTTTGAAGGAATAATGACAACCCTTCACTTTGAAATTGTAAAAATAGTTAGTCACCCAATAGAAACCGTCGTAGTAGTAAAGGCCTGTCGTGTTGAGGGGGATCAATGAAATATTGGGAAAAATGGTGATCATTAAGTAAGTTGAATCTTGTGCCGTCTGTTGAGCTGTGATCATTTTCAAAAGAATAAGTCTGAATGCTGTTGGATACAAACCAAAGAACCAATTTAGCATAAACTTACACTGTAAATCAAAACACAAAACAAAAGAAAATTCCGGACACAACAAAGAGTTAATGTTTAAATTTTCAGCCCTCTTACTCTATTGGTGCAGCCTGTACTTCTGATAGATACATACCTACATATTACATACATACATAACTAGGCAGCCAGCCAGATAACCAGACCAGCTTAGAAACTGATGAAATCAATGTTAAGAGTCCTTGTGACAGTGTCGGTTGACGGTTTCTTATCATTTAAGTGACTAAACTTCAGCACTCCAAACAATGCGTGCTTTTCAGAAGACGTGTAAAATCTAGAAAAGTTGTTATGACACGGGGGGCCCTTATACATTAACAGTCGGGAAGCATTTGTTTCTCAGAAATTCTTTCTTGTCAGTCGGAAACATATTGTGTTCTTCTTTGGAGAATATGCTTGCATTGATGGAAATTGGCTTCGGGAGCTAGGTTTACGGTAAGAATTTGTTTTGGGAACTAGGTGTATGGTAGGAACTAGGTAATCCAAAATGTCGCCGTAGAAAACACAAAATAAAAACAAAAACTGGAAATTAGAAAGTAGGTATACGCTGTTCTGCTGCGCATTCATCCCCAGTTCCAACCCTGTCGATGTTCCGACATAACGGATCTGTCAAAATGAAAGTAAACTTGTAACAACTTCCTTGAGCTGGTACGATAAGGAACGAACTTTGCAAGAATAGAAAGGCTTCTGATATTGTTGAGAGATCGCTGACAGGTAAGCATCAGCCGAAACCCTCGAACAAAATAACATCTCACATGAGTTTTCTCTGGGTACAAATGAAGAGTATACATTCGCCATGTTTCATGACGGAATGACAGACATTCGTGATAGGATCGGGTTTGACGTGAGTGTGGAAAGCATAATACAAGCAATGGATATCTTGCAGCCTGGTGAGTGTTGGTTACTATAAAATCAGAAAATATTCTCTTTCTTCTTCTTCTTCTTCTTCTTCTTCTTCTTCTTCTTCTTCTTCTTCTTCTTCTTCTTCTTCTATTAGCCCTTTGAAGCCAGTTGATGGATATGGACCTCTCGAAGGCGTACTAGTTCTCTTGCACCCCAGACTGATCGCTGCCACTCGATCACTGACTCCTAGGGGGCACACTCCCATGTGTCCTCCGTGCAATGACGTATGTTTGAGAAAGGACCAAGTGCCTAACCTGGCCCTAGCCAGGCTGGAGATCGTTGCCAGAGTATAAGTGGGTCAGGCGCAAAACAATCTTTGTATTCTCAAAAGGTCATCAATATGGATAATGACCTGGCTCGACGTTGCTCAACTACGATGATCCCTCGAGAACCAGTGTATCCAATTTCTTCGTATATCCTCTTAGCGCCAAAGTGCCAATACACAATTTTGCTTATGATCTCTGTTGATTGACGTTCCGAGTTTTGACGTCCGACCTTTTTGTTTTGCAACAAGGTCTACCCATCACCTTTTGAACTTTTTGATTATTTTATATCTATAGCCTATAATTTTATATCTTTAGCATTGTAATATAATGTGAGATGCTCTTTATAATCTCTCCATGGGATGTTAAGTACGCGTTGAATGGTTCTTAGTCTGCAAGCTAATTCCTTGGTAAACTTTTATTATTCATTTGTCAAGTGATGTCGTCAGAGAGACCAGAGAGTTTTTAACGACTGCAACAAAACCTTGTGCCAAATAGTACAATAAAAGTACCAAATAGAGGAGAACATCTTGAGTATTATCACTTCTGTCTAAAAATTAAGCACTGTAGTCTAGTTACTTTATTCTTCTCCCAATATCCCCACTCTGTGAGTTTTATCTCTTTGCCATCCATTTTTTTATACAGCGAAACAAAATTACAAATAGCAATATACACTTTGAAGAGATCAAAGGCGCCGACTGACTTGAGGTGTCAGTTTCAAGGAAATAAGTGTTACTGAACCAGGAGGACAGAAAGATTATTATTTTTGTAAGAGAAAAATTAAAATCCAACCATAAACTTATGAGCTCTCGCTCTTTTGGTCAGCCACCCTCCTTCCCTCTGTCTTTCCGTATATATATATATATATATATATATATATATATATATATATATATATATATATATATAATTCTAAGCGATATTTTGTCAACATTGAATATGAGGGGTAGAACCAAGCGTGCCGAAAACAAGAAGCTCAAGTTCAATGAAGCATTTACTTTAAAGTTTAAACGCCAGTATCGCCGAAATGGGAGATAACCTTAGGTAAGAAGCACCAAGGAAATATCTTCCTATCAAATTTCAAATTAATCTGACTCAAAACAGCATCTGCTTTAAATTGATTTTAAAACATGAATTTAAAATGCCAACACGTGACCCTAGTAGAAAATATTTATGGGTGTGATGCATCTGATCAAAGGACACATTTTTACTGATTTCAAAGTTGATCTTATTGGAAACAACTGACTTTAATCGATTATAAGACATAAAGTTTAAATGCCATTATTGCCTGATAACGTGACTCTTACTAGAGGACACCCTTATTAATGAGTGTCTTTTCAATAGACACCTTTCTATCAGGTTTCAAGTAAATCTGACACAAAACAGCTGAGATAATCGATTTTGAAATATGAAGTTTAAACGCCATTATGGCAGATCATGTGACTGAGTGGAAGACTTTTATTGGTAAGATGCATCTTATTAAAAGGTCACCTCTCTACCAAGGTTCAAGTAAATCTGACTCATAACAGCTTAGAAACAATATTGAGATAGACTAACAGACGGACAGAGCCTCGTATGTAAAGGCGAAGATGCCCCCTAAAATGATCGACAATCGACGTTGTATTGTTTAGTTTTCCATGTTCTGTTTTGTTACCTTTGGGGAGGTGATTGGGTTACCTGGGAGACAGGAACGTTGGTAGATCAAGCGTGCAGATTAAAGAAGAGTCATCGATTTTGTTTCTCCTATAGGACTCTTTGATATTTTTCCTTATTTATTTACTGACGACAGGAGAGACAGAGAGAGAGACAGACAGAAAGAGAGAAGAGATATAGAGAGAGGGAAATGTGTATGGGTAAAGAGAGAAGGGTGAAGGAGGGAAAAGAGAACAGAGAGCAGGGGAAAAGGAAGAAAGCGTCAAATGAAAGAAAGGGTGGAAAAAAGAGAAAAATGAAAAAAAGAAAATACCCAAGAGAAAGAAAAAAGAAAGAAAGGAAGGTCAGATGAAAAGAGAGAAAGTAAAGGAAAACAAAAACGAGATAGAAGCTAGAAAAAATAACGAGAGAAAGGGTGGTGAGAAAGAAGAAGAAAGAGATTCGTTGTTTTCGGCGGGCAGGAGAGGGAAAGAAAGGTGGTAATGAAACAGAAAGGAGAAAAGAATGAATAACTTTTTAAAATCCCTTCAGAGAGAGAGAGAGAGAGAGAGAGAGAGAGAGAGAGAGAGAAAGAGAGAGAGAAAGAGTGGGAAATAAAGAATGAAAGGTTGCAGAGATATATGAAATTGTTTCCAATTCTCTTACTGAAGAAGAAGACGAAGAAGAAGAAGAAGAAGAAGAAGAAGAAGAAGAAGAAGAAGAAGAAGAAGAAGAAGAAGAAGAAGAAGAAGAAGAAGAAGAAGAAGAAGAAAGAAAACACTGAAAAGGGTGAAAGAAATAAAGAAAACAGATATGGAAAAAAGATTAGAAAGAAAATACAGAAAGGAAGAAAATATGGAAAAAAAGAAGAAAGTCAACGAGACCAAAAGAGGGAGAAAAGCTGTGTAACAATAAGTAATAAAGAAATGGAAAAATGATACAAGTCTCGAAGAAAATCAAATGCCTGAAAAAGTATGACCATTTTAACTTTTATATTTGGTCCAATTTTTGACTTTATCAGAAACCATCAACCAAAACTGTCAACATAAGTTTGTTTTTGTTTTCAGTTTTTCAGTTGGTCTTACAAGTTGACTGGCTCTATATACTGCGCACAGGCCACCGTAATAGATCTAGCAGACTGAAAAGTTAAACATTTACTCCTGATCATGTTCAGAAAAACAGATCGTTTGTTTTGGGGAAATTCGTTTCTAAAATCAGTTTTAATTATGGGGTTCAATATTGAAATATAAGTATAACCTAAATTAGCGCCTTAATTTGTGTCCAGCATCACTCACACTTGCATCTTGAAAATTCAGACCTTTTCAATGATCACTGGCCAACAAAAAGTGGTAAAAGCAACTTATTTGTTAATCACTGCTTTTTTCATTTTTTTATTGATCATCGCCAATATTGCATTGAGGTACTAACGCAGATGTCATTAATTGATCTTCATATGAATCAAGTCGAAGAAATGTTCCTTTTCTTCTTGTTCTCAATAGAAGGGCAGCTTCAAGTCTTGAATCGTTTTCACTTCTGAACAAGTTTCTAGTCTTTATCCAGATCGACTGTTTTCTTTAAAAAGAAAGAAAATAATCCTTTATACAACTGGAGAGTCACGACATCTGAAAGAGTATACTTAGTGAAACTTACATTTGATGATCCTCGACAAAGGCAGAAAAAAATAGTTGGAAATTCAATAATTAACGTAATTCTCAACCTAAAACGTCCTCTCCGTGTCTCAAAAGGAGAAAGACGTCAGATTCTTTTTTATTATTTGATTATCTTCTTCTAAAAAGGTCGTTTGAATGTTTCTGAGTTTTATAGTGAAACTTTCAGCAACACATTTTCAAAATATCATTTGCATGAGTGTAGCTGAAGAAGAGATTCGGGCAATTTGAAATTGACCCCCTAGGTCCCAAATAAGAGCTGCAGAGCTTTATGAATAGTATTTCTACTGATATAAAATTACAAATCCCAGTAAATGTTGGAGGGGTCTCACGAAGGCTCATTGTTGCACAAGTTTCAAGCTACGTTCCTTTATGAAAGATTGTTAAATGAAAAAAAAATGCTCGTAGTGTTTACGAATGCGACAGGGATATCTGTTCATTATTGCTTCGCTTATGTTATTTATTAAAATGATAATCTTTGGAGGTTTTGGGTTTTCCATCCAGAATTTCATATTTTTTCTTCTATGGAAGTTATTACATGACTTCAAATTTCAAATTTTGACGCTACAGTTGTTTAATTATTGACTGTGATGGGTTCGTTTATTTGTTGCTTTTTTTATTCATTATGGCCTTGTTGTGAAATGTCTTGATTATGGTTTTTCGTTCAACTTCGAGTTATTCAACTTATTAGACTTTTCTGCTTTAATTTGACTCGTCTTAAATTCACGGTCGACTTATGTTTATACGGTATTTATATTTTGACAAGTTTTCTTCATCTATTCTCTTGCATCTGATTAACAAAAACTGCCAGCCAATTGATCAAACTGCTGGATTAAGGAATAACAAAACAGCCTCCGACGAGAATCGAACTTGAATCCTGTACATCAGATGTCGATCTTTTAGGTAATATATATTTGAGCTTCGTTCAACAATGTTGCCGTGATCAGGCAGATTCCACATTCCATTTTCATCTTCTGATTCCACGCTGTATGGTTGACCGTCTAGTAGTAAAAGCAGAATTTGTAGTGCTGCAAAGTTTTTTTTCAGGAATTTGGAGACGAAATACATTTTCTGATTGCACGTACGTCTGATTGGTTTTTTCTTCATTTATATTTTATGTGAAAATGTTGATAACGAACTGATGACATTCACTCTCATGGGACAAAAACCACAGACACTTGTCTGTCGTCCGTGGAAACGGTTTAATTTTCTAAATTTTTTATGTGTTTATATGAAAAACCAAATGTGACTTTTCTCAAAGTAGGACGAATCAGAATAGGATATTTGACAGAACGGGACTGCGTAGCGAATTTCTACGCATTAATATTGCAAATAGTCGGGCAATGGACAATCCTGAATATCTATTGGTTGAGATGATGCAATTTTAGAATCTTTGGCTGTTGTAGCAGCAACCATACTCAATTCTGATGATGAACAGTGCAAATTTTCTTCGTTGTCTTTTGTAACCGTCAGCCTTTTCGCCAAGAATAGGAGTATTTATTTCTGAAGACACGCACACACACACACATATATATATAAATATCAGCAGCAGCCATTGGTGTTGGACAAAGGCCTTTTCCATCTTTTACCATGACGACCACGATTGTGTTTATCTGACCAACAAACCTTTTATCTCATTCGTCTGTCTTGTGTCTTGTCCTTTCCTATTGCATTTACAGGCATTAATCTCCTTAAATAATGAACATTTTTTTATGTTCCTCTGTCGATAACAATGAACTATTCCATTTAAGAGTAACGGTCTTGTTGATAAGAAAAAGATCTTCCCACCATTTTTAACGATTAAAACTCTTCCAGTGGAAGGATTTTTTTTTTACTTCTTTTCTTTAAGAAAAATTAACTGTATTCAAATACAGATAGTCCCCGCTTGGTGAAAGTGTTTTACACCACGAAAAAGGCGAAAAGAGGAAATATCATTCAGCATTTTGCAGCGACCTGTTACAAACTATCTTCTGCACCCTAGTTTCTATAGTTTCCATCACCACGCCCTACGATGACTCACCTAGGGACAAGTAATCGGTAGCCAGTTCTCTTACGGACCGAGTTAATCTGACAAGTATCACATATCTTCGAATTTGTTTATTATATATACTATACAAATGTTGCAGTAATCATTTTAACTTTTTATTGCATTTCGGGATGCTCAAAAATACTCTCTACATAAATGAATGGCAATTGCTTCTTCGTTTTACGCCAATTTGGCTTTCGGAAGGTTTTTACAGGAACGGTATACTTTCGTATTGCAGGAGAAACCTAGATACCCGTGAATTCTTCTCACGTGGATTATTTTGCAATAAAATAGTTTCTGTTTGGAAAAAAAATAGAATATCAACTTATGGTCAATACCAGATTGACTTAACATATAAAAATAATGCTTTAAAATCTATTTTCAGTAGACCATGTTTTGCCTTCAATACTCAATATACACTCTCCCGGGAAAAAGGTTAAACGTTGTATCTTAGGTAAACGTACAAAGACCATTGTCCCTTTTTGTGCTGATGACTGTTCGCCACTCACGCTATTCCAACGGACCAATATTTATATAAAAAAATAGGGAACACTAACCAGTACGACCACAACTCCATCGCCTGACGTAGATCTTGAACACACGAGTATACAATATGGCTCACGGCTGCAGAGATAAAATAGACAGGGATTTCAAACCTGGAGTACTATTTGTCGATCAGATGAGGGAATGAATAGATAATAAGGCAGTGAAAATTGCAAAGCTGACGGACAAATTAAAAAAAACATCACCGGAAATCGTAGATCACTTTGACAAGAAAATTGCAGATGTATTGAAAGAGCAGACAATGGGCTATAGTTATAAACTATTTGATAATTTAATAATTAATTTAATAAATTCAATATTCAATATTTATTAACGTATTTACTGGAGTATAACGCTACCTCGACTATTATGTGACCCCGAGTTTTTTTTTTTTTTGTTTAGCTAAATATCAGTAATATATTTTATTATGTTCTCACTGCAAATTTACAAACATATAAAGCGCAAATACTAACATATTGAGATACATTATGAGCACAAACTGAGGGACCAATTTGGCATAAGCTTTTAATTTCAACCCGAACCCCCTAATATGAGCCTATTTAAGAGAGGTATTTTGAAAAACCAAACAGTATATTTCCCTCGTTTATTAAGGGGAGTCTATGTATAATTTTTTTAGATTCCCTTATGAACAGTTACGGCTGGGTGATGTTTAGATAGATACATAAATAGATAGTTCATTCACTGTCCATATCAGGACTATTGTTTCTCAACGTGGACAATTATATTATTAAGAAATGGATTTATAATCAATTTTTGTGCTATACTATAATTCATCAAATGTCTTCCCACCGGTCATTCTAAGCAAAGATAAAGCTATGACCATCTCATTTTCTGTTGTTACTAATAGGACCCCAGAATGTGTTTTTGGTCTATTTGATTTTTAAAAATCAAAAAATGATAATGTGGGGTCTGCATTCGCTATCCTGCCAGTAATACTGATCTGCTCTCAACTTATCTGTTAGTCCGTACAAAATGGTTTAAGTAGCCAAACCTGTACATAGTAGCGAGAGATACTGGATGGAGTGACTTACTAATAAGATAATAATAATTTGGTGTCTGCATTCACGCTCAATCCAATAATAATCTGATACCAACCAATCTGTATATCCATCCATTTATCACAAAGGATAAGATTCTTTTTTAACTGTAAGAAATTGAATCAGTTGATAGTCCAAACAGTTCATTGTAGCCAGAAGTACCCCTGAAAACAACTTTGATCCCTAATTGAGACTAAAGGCCATATTTACCTGGTCCACCAGAAATTGTTTGGAATTCGTGTTTTTTTTTAAATGTTTAGGTGGTTATAGTTATTAAATTCAAAATACTGAAACCTAGACAGAAAAAATGATTACCTTGCATTTTTTATCTCGCTGACTAGAATCTCTATTCGTGGTGTGAGTTTGGGGGTCAAAATTTAAGAGTAATTTGATCTTGGAGAATAAAAAAAACAAACCTGTCTCTAGGAATATGGATCCATAACTTTCCCCAATGGCATAAGTGAATACAAGCAGTCTCAGTTGGAATTCGATCTAGTTACTCTGACTCTAGTTTCCGTGTCGACGACCCCCGGCGTCTCATTAATCAATTCTTAAACAACAAGAGAAGTGAAAGTAAAAATAAAATAAATGAAAATAAAAACGAAACGTTTTAGAAAAAAGATTTCGAATACTACTTCCAGGCATGACCTATTTCATTTATTTTTTTAAAAAATGAGTCAGTGTGGAAAATGTGCAACACGAACCGGAAGCTTATTCTTCATTTCCGGTTCATGCAGCTTCGCTCAACGGTCGTAGAACAAATGTAAGAATGACCTGAGAGTTGAAATGAGAAGCAGCTACGTAAGTCAAAAGAAATGCGAGTGAAAAATTAATAATATCGACAATGCAGCGATTGTTACCTTTTCCGCGTTAAAATCAAAACATTTCCGCTTTAGATTTCGTTGCACCGTGTTTGTATGGGGTCCTCGGAACAGCATCTATTTTCCTTCACGAATTTCGATTTTTTTTAAAAACCTGTATCGTGAATTTATTTTCAAAAATTTTCTTTTTAGAATGACGGCAGGATACTTGACCATCTAAAACAGTGTTTCGGTAAATCTAACAACAAAGGATATAAGCTAGTTTTAATTTTGGGTCTTAGGTTTTGGGTTACTGTTGAGGCTTGGGTTAGGATCAGTATTTAGGGTTTATGTTATGAAAGTCAATTACGGAAAAAATGAAGGCTGCAAACTTGCCCTTATTTTATTTTTATGTTAGTTTCCCCACCGAGGAGATCATTTACACCGTCTATTTTTTTAATTCAACGCAGAAAAAGTAACAAGTGCCGACAATGCCTTGTTTAAGAAAATCAGACGACTTAGGGCTATTCCATTTATTACAACTACAAAGTTTGAAGAAAAGTGAGATGAAAGAAAGAACAATGACCAATAGAGAAGCAATAATGACTGGTCAGGTTAGTCACTAAATAGAAACCATCATGTGACCAACGTTTTTTTGGCAGAATGCTGTGGGGATGATCAATTGAAAAATTAGAAAAAGGGGTGATCATTAAATTAGTTGCTTTTAAGTCAGTGATCACTATAAAAAGTTGGAATTTTCAAAAAAGAAGTGGCACAAACTAAAGAATGAAAGGATGGATTTAGCATAAACTTAGATTATAAATTGACCCCACTTGAACAAAAACAAAGAAGGCAAGAGAAGTCCGTATTATTGATAGAGAATGCCTCTCGAAACCGAGAAAAATCGAAGAAGCATCCCACATCAACATGTCCACTGAGTGAATTAGTCAAAGGTGGAAAATTCAACTCGATATGTCTTCCGCTACTCTCCAAAGGACACGGCACGGAAACCCCTGAAGAAATGAAAGAAAAACACCTGGATCATATGTTATAAAAGCTACTGCTAACCAGTCGTATATTGGGATAGCACACCTGAAGGAAGAAGAAAGAAAGAAAGAAAAGAGGAAAGAAAGAAAGAAAAGAGGAAAGAAAGAAAGAAAGAAAGAAAAAAGGAAGAAAGAAAGAAAGAAAAGGGAAAAGAAAGGAAGAATGAAATAAAGAAATGGACAATGGAAGGAAATTGGTCGTAATAAGACAAAATGAATACAGGAAAAGATTAAAAAAAGAAAGAATAGAAGAAATGAAATATAAAGACGTAATGAACGAATAAACCAATCGTGCTCAAACCAATTCCGTACGAGTTCGTCACTTTAAAAGTCAGAGAAAAATTATAACTGAAGAACGAAGAAAAAGACGATGTAAGAGGAAAGAATGGATGGATCGGCCGAAACATTGTCTTAACAACACAGTCAGCAAGAAGGAGTTTAATCGACTGCAAAACTCCTTGACAGAGAAATTTTATATCAAAGTAGAACTGAGTTGCAATAAAAAAGCAAACACTCCCTTCCACCAAGCTCAACTTATTTTGGAACGAAGTCTTAAATGTTAAGCTCCCAGTGAGGATCGAACTCTTTATAGTAAGAATTGTTTGCAAGACTATTTATGCTAACAATCACTTCATGACAAGGTCTCTTCTCTTTATTAATACAGCAAAGACTTCCAAAACTAGTGTGATGCAATGGCATAAAGATGACCATAAGATATCTCCCTTGATGGCTAAAAATAGCCAGATTCCTTCTTTTTTTAAAAATTTCCAGCTGATTTCATTGCTTAAAATGTTATATATGCTCCATAATTTATATACAGGGTTACAATTGGGGTTGAGGTTTGAGATATCGAAAATTTCATCTGAAGAACAGTATCTCATAACGAGAATAAAGACGTTATTTGAAAATTACATAGAATTTCCAGCTATAGAATTATCTGGAAATGAAAAACCAGCCATCTTTAGGCATCAAGCGAGGTTAACATTTAACAATCTCTATGTTATTGTATTTCAGGACTAAATAACTAAAAGTTACCCGACTGCATTAGTATATATAAAGTAAAGGACCCTTACAATGACGTGATAGTTACCCCCGGCCATAATCACTTGACCCACGTATTATCCTTTTCGATCATCATAAAAATAAAATATATTCATTGAGATTGATTATTTTAACCTCAGACCACAAGATGAACCCGCATTCCGACCCTAGGGGCCTGCCTTATCAGATGAAAAGATTAACAGCGTCAGGTTGAAGCCACTGGATCGTTGAGATGACTCAGTCAATGATTTCATACACTGTTGTCCTCTGCTTACAGTAAGTGATGCGTACAAACTGATATCCTCGAACTATTATCGATCTGGCTCCGTCTGCAATATTAACACAGTTCAACTTTTTTCAACTCTTTATGTTCCTGGGTAATAAGTTTATATTCTGATTGATTACATCTAAAAAGTATAGAAGATGTCAATTATTCCCTTCAAATTTTGCTTTTGTGACGAGGACAGTGATAATTTGAAATCTACTTATTTTCAATTGGACGACAGACACGTATGCCCATCTTCAATCACATAAAATGAGAAAAAACAATTACGCGTGGATATCGCTATCCTGGCTACAAAAGCGACGCTTGAAGAGTATAATTTACATTTTCTTTACTTTTTACACTCAAGCAATCAAAACATAACTCTCATTACCCAGGAACAAAAATAGCGTTGGATGATGTTATCGACCTGTCATTGTCTGCAGTAATAATCGATACAGAAACCAATGGAAAAACCAATAGCTTTAACCAATCAGATTTATTATTTATGCTAATTGCAGTTCGACGAACCAGTTGACTTCATGTTGTTATTTGATCTCTAACTTCATATACTGGATTCCCCCACTTTCCGAAATGTTTTTACCTTTTCCGAAAGAGGGAGAGAAGTGGAAATAGTGAAAAGGAGACTCGGTAGAAAGCAGTAGTTAACAAGATAATCTCACAAAGTATTGTTGGAGAGTTCGATCTTTGTTCAGATGCTCTTATTTGAATAGGACTAGACTGAGCTGGTGAGTTATGAAAATTAAGCGTAAAAACCCAAGAAAAAACAAATAAACTCTGGAATGGAGCGATAGTTGTCGATTTAGACTATATAGATTACACAACAATTTCTCTTTCCTTTTCCTTCCGTTCCAAGGAATGTTTTTGTGGATCTTTCGTCTTCGTCCTTTGTCGTCTCGATTTCTGTGACGATGTTCTTCAAATATTTTCCAAGCAGTCGAGACGGTTTGAAGCCAGATTTCGCGATCTGTCGCTTGCTTTTCTCAGTTTTTTCCGGATTTACATTGGTTTCCTTTTTCATACTTTGGGGTTGATCTTTGCAGCGGTGCAGAGAGTAGCCGCCTCGGAGTCTTCCGAGTTCAGTGTAGATGATCTGGCAAGGAATTATTTGTACTCTTCATATTTGCTGGGATCTTGTTGAAGCTCTTCTGTTGCCGTCGAAATAATCGTTAGTGAAAAAATTAAAACTGATTTACATTTACCTACAAACTTGAAAAAGATAATTGTATTTACCTGTGTCTTTCCATATGTCTAATCGTCTGTCGGTCCGCCCATACGATATCTCAGAAAGTTCTCAATGAATTTCATTGCAATTTTTAGTAGCATTTTTCACGGATAACAGTAGAGGTGCTTAAATTTTGAGCTGGATCCAGGGATTTGTTTTTGATTGAGAGATATTATTATTATTATTATCATTATTATTATTATTATTATTATTATTATTATTATTATTATTATTATTATTATTATTATTACTTGGAATCTCACACCAGTTGCCTGGTGGTAACCGCTGGAGTTTGAGTGACAGCAAGTCTCCTCAAGTCTCCAGCCCTCCTCTCCTAGTACTCATAGGTCGCAGTAATTCTGCGATTTACAGTTTCACACCGGTTGCCCAGTGGTTATTGCTGAAGGCTGAGTGACAATAAGTCTCCTCAGGTCTTCAGCTAACGTCTCCTCTCTCTTTCGCATATCATGACAGAGCTACAATTCGCTGCAGTACTTATATCTCTAGCACCTTCCTCAGTATCCGTGCAGTTCCCAGTAGTGCTGTGGTCTGTACGGTCTCAATCCTTCCCCTAATCCCGATCTCCTCTAGTCTCATCCTCAGCGTTTTGGGGACTGTTCCTAGTGCGCCCACTATGACCGGTACTACCCTGGTTTTCATGTTCCACATCTTCCGTAACTCTCTTGCTAGGTCCTGGTATTTTCCGGTTTTTCACTCTCCATCTTTTTAACTCTATGGTCTGCAGGTACAGCAACGTCTACTATTTGGCAGGCCTTCCTTTTTTTGTCTACTATTACTAAGACCGGTCTTCTTGCCTGGATGAGGTGGTCAGTTTAGATGTCAAAGTCCCAGAGTAGTTTATGGTTGTCATTCTCCAAAACTGCCTCTGGATTGTGCTGATACCACTTTTCCGCATGGTTGAATCCCATTTGTTTGCTTAGTTCCCTATGTATCATCGTTGCTACTCTATCGTGTCTATGCTAATACTCCTTCTGGGCGACTACATTCACTAGTTATGTGGTTTACTGTCTTATCTCTTTCACCGCACATGCGGCATTTGCTGTTTGTCTGTGTTCTGTCGATTTTTGTTTTTATGTAGTTTGTCCCTATGCTTTTGTTTTGTGCTGCCATGATGAGCGATTCCGTTTCTCTTTTAAGGTTCTCTTTCCGTAACCACGTCCATGATTTCTCGTCTGCTATATCTTGTATCTGTCTTTTAAACTCGCCGTACAATTTTTTCTCTTCCCATCTTTCTTTTCTTGTTCAGTGTACTGTTCCATTGTTTTCTACTTTATTGTTTGTTGCATTATCTCTCGCGCTCTTTATGATTTCTTCACTATTTGTTTGCACCGTATTATTATTATTATTATTATTATTATTATTATTATTATTATTATTATTATTATTATTTTGAATTTTCATACCAGTTGTCTGGAGGTCACAGCTGGAGACTGAGTGACAGCAAGTGTCCTCAAGTCTCGAGCCCTCTTTTTAGCACTCCCACAGTCCCCAGCAGTTGCCTGGTGTGTATTGCTGAAGGCTAAGTGACAGTAAGTCTCCAAAGTTTTCCATTCCTCCTCTCATCGTCCTTGTCTAACAGAGCAGGGCTGTGGTTTGTACTGCCTCCGCCATGACTTCGATTGGTGCCTCGACTGTTATGCCATTGCTAACAGTTGCGGCTCATAGATCACATATTTACAGACTCCTACCCCGTAATCGTGCAGACCCCAGTAGTGCTGTGGTCTGTATAGTCTCAATCTTTCCTGTTTTCCTTAGTTCCTCCAATCTCATTTCCAGTGTTTATGGTACGGTTCCAAATGCAACTACTGGAACTACCCTGACTTTCATGTCCCACAGCATCAGTTCTTTTGCAAGGTCCTGGTATTTCCCTGGCTTTTTTTCTCTTCCATATGTACTTTATGGCCTGCAGGCACGGCTACGTTAATCATTAGGTAGGTTCTTCTCCCTTTGTCCACGATTACCTGGTCTGGTCTTCTGACTTTGATGGGGTGGTTAGTTTGGATGTTAAAGTCACAGAGTAATCACTGGCTTAAATCTTCCAGAGCTTCTTCCGGTTCGTGCTAATGAAATTTGTCTGCATGGTTGGATCATAACTGTTTGCTCAGTTCCCTGTATATCATTGTTGCTACTCTGTCATGTCTGCTTTTGTTCTCTTTAGAGGCTAGTTAACAATAAATTGTTACTACTACTACTACTACTACTACTACGACTACTACTACTATTATATTTTGGGGGCTTGACTGATCTCTTTCTTTTCTGATTTGTTTTCTTTTTTTTCAGTGATGCTTTAGTTCAAACACTTACAATGAAACACTGTAATTCGGACACACACACACACACACACACACACATATATATATATATATATATATATATATATATATATATATATATATATATATATATATATATATATATATATTCTAAGAAGCTTTACATCTTTAAACATTGAATATTAAGAATGTGTCACTTCACTTATTTCCTAATATGTCTAAATGTAATTCAGTTTTTTTTTTGGTTTTTTTTTCCAAATTTCGCATATACTTTGTTAACATGATACAATGGGTAAATTTTCTCTTGTTGGGATCATTGGTTGATCAATATGTAACCGATTCTTGGATTTTAAAAACAAAACAGTTACATTAACTTTGCACCACAGTAGTTTTGATCACACACTAACTCCCTTCCAGCTATATTTTAATGTATAGCTTTTGTCACACATGTAGTTTGGTATTTTGTATAGGATATTATATATATATATTATATATATATATATATATATATATATATATATATATATATATATATGTATATATATATATATATATATAAATATGTATATATATATATATACATATATATATATATATATATATATATATATGTATATATATATACATATATATATCGTGTAAGTAATAGTAGCTAGCAATTCTTCTTTCCAAGTATTCCCTTCCTCTTGGGCTTGAGGGACGTTCTGTCTTTGTCCTCTCCATTTCTACGGCGTTTCTGTTCAAACAATCTCTGCGCCAGTCGAGATGGTTCGACGCCAGATTTTGTGATCAGCTGCCTGTTCTTTCCAGATTCCAGGGTTTCTCTTGGTCTCACTCATAGTCTCTTTGAGTTGATCTTTGTATCGGTGCAGAGGGCAGCCACGAAGTCTTTTACCAGTGCTGAGCTCTCGGTAAGAGATCTGGCAGGGAAGTTTGGTGTCATTCATACGGTACGCATGGCCTGCCCATCTGAGCCGTTGTTTGATGGCTGTAGCTTCAGTACCGTTGGGTTGTGTTTTCTCAAGGACTGTGAGGTTGGCGAGGTAGTACCCCCCATTGAATGTTCATGATTGATCGAAGCTTCCCGTAGTGAAAGCGCCAAAGTTCCTTGATATCCCGATGGTATAAGATCCATGTATTGCATCCGTAAATTAAGATGCAAGCAGATGACAGCTTGATATGCCATCGGAATACAATATCGTACATAAATGAGTAAAACCCAAACAATTCTCTTTTTATATAGTAGATTAATTTTCTTCAAAACCAAATATGACTGGAGATGATTATTTTTAGTGGAACATTACACATTTAGAACGGTATCATTTATGACCAAACACAACAACATTGAAACTCTGTTGTCAAAAAATGTGAATACGTTGCCGTCCACTAATGAGTATACTCCTAAAAAAATATATTTGGCAATAGAGTTCACACCATAAAGTCTGGACCCTCCAAAACAAGTATTATTGGAATGGGTACAGCCCTAGTTGGAATAATTTTGCAATAGCACTGTGCCATCAAAAACATTCTGCTGCTGTGGAATTCCTTGTTCATGTTCAACCAGGATAAACCTCGACTTTCTAAGTATTTGCAGAATAATAATAGTTATAATAATCATTGGAGAAACTGGGGATAAGACCCTGCAACGAGATCTGAGGATATTGGTATAAGAGGAAAGGTCGAGACCACGGAGACCACAACACTAGAGGGGACTGCACGAATACTGAGGAGAGTATCAGAAATATGATCGACGACCCCCAGCAATTAGCAATGGGTAAACAGACAAGAAAAAAGCTGTGACAGGTTGGGACTATATCATAAGAGGGCTGGAGACCTTAGGAGACTTACGGTCAATCAGCCTTTCTCATTATCATCCAATAGCAACCAGACATCTGGTGTGAAACCGTAATCAACAGCATTGTTTTGACCTGTGAGAGTGTGAGGACGAGGGCTGGAGACTTGTGGAGACTTGGTGTCACTCAGTCTTCAGCTGTGAGCACCTGGGAACTTGAATGGAATTGCAAATAATAATAATAATAATTATTATAGCAAATGCCGCATGTGCGGTGAAAGAGATGAGACCGTAAACCACATAACTAGTGAATGTAGCCAACTCGCCCAGAAGGAGTATAAGCATAGACACGATAGAGTAGCAACGATAATACACTGGGAACTAAGTAAACAAATGGGATTCAACCATGGGGAAAAGTGGTATCAGCACAAGCCAGAGGCAGTTTTGGAGAATGACAACCACAAACGACTGTGGGACTTTGACATCCAAACTGACCACCTCATCCAGGCAAGAAGGCCGGACTTAGTAATAGTAGACAAAAAAAGAAAGGCCTGCCAAATACTAGACGTTGCTGTACCTGCAGACCATAGAGTAAAAAAGAAGGAGGGTGAAAAAAGGGAAAAATACCAGGACCTAGCAAGGGAGTTAAAGAAAATGTGGAACATGAAAACCAGGGTAGTACCGGTCATAGTGGGAGCACTAGGAACTGTCCCCAAAACGCTGAGGGAGAGACTGGAGGAGATCAGGATTAGGGGGAGGATAGAGACCGTACAGACCACAGCACTACTGGGAACTGCACGGATAGTGAGGAAAGTGCTAGAGATATAAGGACTGCAACGAATCGTAGCTCTGTCATGATATGCGAAAGAGAGAGGAGACGTTAGCCGAAGACCTGAGGAGACTTACTGTCACTCAGCCTTCAGCGATAACCACTGGGCAACCGGTGTGAAACTGTAAATCGCAGAATTACTGCGACCTATGAGTACTAGGAGAGGAGGGCTGGAGACTTGAAGAGACTTGCTGTCACTCAAACTCCAGCGGTTACCACCAGGCAACTGGTGTGAGATTCCAAATAATAATAATAATAATAATAATAATAATAATAATAATAATAATAATAATAATAATAATTGTGAGGAAAGTGCCACAAATATGGGATCCACGACCCCAGCTGTTATCAGTGGCCTAAAAGAGGAAGGAAGGGAAAAAAAATACACACACTCAAAAAAACAACAAAAAAACAAAAGAACAAAAACAAAAAAAAACAACACACAAATGGTGATGGTAGTACAAACCAGAGCACTGCTGTGATAGGCAAGGGAGAGATTAGATGAGTGGAGATCTGAAGACCTGAGGAGACTTACTGCCACTCAACCTTCAGCGATAACCACTGGGCAACTGGTGTGAAACTGTGAACAACGGTACTGCTGTGCAGTATGAGAATGAGGGGAGGAAGGTTGGAGGCTTGTGGAGATTTGCTGTCACTCGTGAAATTGTAAATAATAATAATAATAGAGATTCCAAATAATAATAATAATAATAATAATAATAATAATAATAATAATAAGAAGAAGAAGAAGAAGAAGAAGAAGAAGAAGAAAAATGATGTTTTGGAAGATGTTTGACACTTAAATTAAGACTGACGAAGTTTTGCAATAATAATAATAATAAAAATAATAACCTGGTAACTGGTGTGAAATTGCAAATAATAATAATAACAATAATAATAATGATAACAACAACAATAATAATAATAATAATGGTAATCAAGGGAGACCACTCAGTAATTAGCATTCAGTAGTTATCTCCTTGGACGAATGCGGCAGACAGAAAATATTGCCAATCACGTTGCGTATTATAGGAATAGATTAGATTATACATTGTCAACTATTATCAATTTTAGATTGGTATTTCTTTTTTTCTTTTTAGTTGTTGTTTCCATGGCAACTTTCTCTGATCGAAAATTTACGACAGTGAGTGAACAGCTCAGATCGGAGATGAAGGATACAAGTCTGTCTGCCGCAGGGCTCAAACGCCACCATTACTTCAATTACGACTGAAGATGATTAAAACAACCTTTGAATACATAATAAAAAACAAAACAGACGTTTTTTTTTTTCTAGAAATGTACTCATTTATTTACTTTTTTTATTCGAATGAAATAAATCCCTGCATATTTGTAACATGAAGCTTTGTAAAAATGTCAGTTTGGCACAGTCGGTAAGTGGACTGCCCATTGATCACTTGGTTACGAAATCAAATCTCAGTATTGATATGTTTATTCATTTACCCATTCAGATGAAATGAATCTTTTCGTATTTATTACATAAATGTTTTCGAAGATATGTAACACTTGTCAGTTTGGTTCTGTCGACAAGAGAGGGGCTTACCAATCACTTGGACGCAAGGGAAATGTTGATCTTATACTTTGGTTTAGTTCAACGCGACGGGACAAAGAGACGTACAGACAATGAAGAGTGTTCACTATCCAAAATTAGATGAATGTTGCTGTCAGTGTTAGCGAAGGAAAGCAAAGTCAACACCGGCGTCCGATTTAGACAGGAGTTTGACAGAGAAATGAAGTTGTCAGAAAGTTGAATTAACGTCTCTTTTTTACCTCGGAAAGCTGCCCATATACAGCTCCGCTCTACCAAATGAGCTACAAGAACTTCTGTAAACAGTGCAGATTAGAAATATTACTTATACTAGCATTCTAAAAGAAATTACGAAGCACCACCACCCATAACTGTTGCTTTTTTATCGCGTAAATTAGGCAGCAGTGATGGTTTAATCAAGTTTCCGTGATGAAAATGCTACCAGTATGGTTTGAATCATTGATTTATGATTAAAAAAACAAAATAAAAAAAAAACATGGACACAACCTAAGAGACCGATTTAGCATAAAGTTTAATAGTAAATTGAACCCACAATGATCACTTATTTTGATGGTTGGTAAAAAAAAAAAGCATTTTCCCAATCAATGAGCTGGGTCGTGTGTCCAAAAATTCAAGTCACTTCTATAAACGGTCAAGGCTGGACGAAGTCCGGAGAGATACATAGATCCATATAAATAGCAGAACACATGATTAACGTAAACACAGAAACAGTGATTAAACCGGTCTGTCTTGGATAGCGGTGATTGATAATGAACAGATTTTTTTCTTGTTTTCTGTTTTGTATGCTGCAATAATGAACTCATCCACTTGTAACCATTTTGCTACCAAAAATATCTCCTACCAACTATTTCAAACAATGAACTCTTCCACTGAAATGAGTTCAATAATTTTTTTTTCTGAAAGGATCCTTTCAAGGGAATTCAAATATATCAATGAATTTTTTTGATGCGAATTAAGTGGTAGAAAATAAAGAGTTAGCTTCAGGTGAAATTCAAAGTCGTAATCTTTTTGTCGCATGTAGTATTTTCAAATATTTTGCCAAAACGTCGTCATGAGAGATGTTCCCTTTTTATGTGTATGGCACTTGGTCAGTTCACATCTAATCATGAATTTTTTCCATATCCGACACAGGTCGTGAAAGTGAAATTATAATCAGTGATGATGAATCGACTTGAAAAAACGATTTTAGAAGGATATTACTCATCGTATACTACTTACATAGCGTTTCATTCAAAAGCAAGGTAATGGATTGAGTTAAAATAACGGGCAGTATCGCTTGTAAATATGCAGTAAAAAAGAAATCTCATCTTACATTCGAGAATATGCAGTTTTTTGTTCAATCTTATTTTCTTTTTTTTATTCATGATCTACGACTGGCAATCTGAAAAAGTAAAAAAAAATGTTTAAAAACGACCTGAGGCGAGCCTGTAATGTCGATTCATGAAGAAATAATGCGGTGTTTAAGTAATTTCAAACAGATTCTTATTCCGTGAAAAACCATAAACTTTAGCGAAAATTCGTTGCTAGGATCTCGAAAATTGCTCTCCGCAAGGCAAACCAAAGACAAAATCTGTTCTGGTATTTTGCTTCAAAGAGTTAGTAGGGTGAGTGGATTGTAATTAAGTTATTTCTAATGCTAGTCTTCATCTTCAAGTCTGTTCAATTGCTTAAGATTAACTGACCATATTCATCGACAGCAACTTATCGATAGCAATTCACCGACAAGAATTTAACGAGATATCCCATTTATTGAGAATTAAAACTTAGCAAAAACTTTGAAATTTAAAAAAAAACGAAGACTTTAAAGGAGGTACTGGAAAGAAAAATAATCAAGAGATTTAGGTATATAAAAGTTTGTTTTCATAATTGAAAAAAAATGAAAAAAGACTGATAAGCAGCTCACGCCAACATCGTGGTATTAGTTTCAAATTCTAGGTTTAAAAATTAACCATCGAGTGTACTTCGAACTTTTAATCCATCACACTTTGCTGATTTTATAGTCTTTTTTTATTTTAGGTAATTAGGTAAATTGTGTATCTCGATAAATTGGATATTTCAATGAATTGTTGTCGGTGAATTGTTGTGGGCAAATTTTCTGGATCCCATGTTAGTCATGAGAACGATTTTCTAACAAAACTGTCGATGAGTAATTACGCCGAGAAAAATGTAATCCTTAAGAGAAATTATGCCTAGGAAAACGAGTTAAACAATGTAACCCCTTAAAGCAGAAAATGGCCGTAACCAGGGGTTTCAGAAGATAGTAACCTTGTTTCAGTCTAACCTATCCTTCTAAACTGAACGAACTTCACGGAAAGAAACCTAGAATCTTTTTTTTGTTTGTTTCAATTGACAGGAATCACTTTGTTCCACCTCTCCAACGAAGTCCAAAAAGGTGTATGTAATGACTCATTTTCGCCTGTTCGTCGAAACAATATCTCCAGAAGTTCTCAAAGAATTTCTATGAAATTTTGTAGAGAGGTGGAAGATGGCTTTAGGGCGAGTTGATAATAATAATTGGGGATGAATCCAGGTATAATTTTTGATTAAGAATGTATTTTTAGTTTTTCCACACACGCACACACACACACACACACACACACACATATATATATATATATATATATATATATATATATATATGTATATATACATATATATAAAGAACGTCATTTTTGACTATTGAGATAAACAGACCAACGTAAAAAAGAGGATAAAAAAAAACACTTTTTTTTCATTCGCCTTATATCTCCTTGTTTGAATCTCTGCATATCCGTTGGGCTGTTTAGCTCAATGGTCAAGAGCGACGCTACGTTGAAGCTGCTACCTCATCAGCCGCAGATTCAATGTCTGCAGCAGTCCCATTTTCCTTTAATTGTTCATTCTATTTACACTGTCTAGGCCGGGTGATTCATTCTCCATGTGACAACGAGGCATTACCGGCTGCTGCTTAGTTCAATGGTAAGTGCATCGTTATGTTGGAGCGGATACCCTATCAGTGGCAGCTTCCTTTCCTATCCCATTTTCTTTAATTGTTTATTCTATTTACATTGTCTAGATTAACTGCGTAATGATGGGAGATCATCTCAAATAAGTTTCTGTATGATATAACGTAATTTATAATTCATTCCGTCGGACCAAATGCCCATTTCTTTATATATATATATATATATATATATATATATATATATATATATATATATATATATATATATATATATATATATATATTACTGTCAAAATCGAAGGTGCAAAACTGCGGAAAGTAGACCATTATATCTACCAAGGACGACAAATCTCCATGAAACCAACGAAAAAGGAAGAGATCAAGCGGAGAATCACACTAGGATGGCAAGCCTTTGGCAGAGCAAGCTCAACCTTCAAAAAAAAGGAAGATCCCAATCATCCTAAAAAGAAGAGTATACAACCAATGCATTCTCCCGATAGTCACTTATGGAGCTGAAACATGGAACCTAACAAAGAGACAGACCTACAAACTGAGAAGCATGCGACGCGCACTTGAGAGAATCATGCTCAACCTGACATAGAGAAATCAAAAGACAGCGCATTATGTAAGGAAGAAAACAGTAGTCCGAGACATCGAGAAAAATCTATTAGAAAACTTAGATGGCAATGGGCAGGCCATGCTGCAAGAATGACAGACAACCGATGGACATCACAACCCACAACATGGATCGCCAGAGATCACATGCGAGAGTGAGGCCGACAAAAAACAAAATGGAGAGATGAGCTGGATAAATTTAGGAAATACTGGCTCCGCGAAGCCCATGATAGAGAATTATGTCGAATCCTTGGGAAGGTCTATGTACAACGACAGACGTTGAAAGACTGATGGTGATGAGGAGGATTTACGTTGTCTAAGGCGAATGATACATTAACCGTGTAACGATGGGAGATCATCTCGAATGAATTTCTATATGATATAACGGAAATTATAATTCATTGTTGGACCAAATGTCCATCACACACACATATATATATATTTATATATATATATATATATATATATATATATATATATATATATGTGTGTGTGTGTGTGTGTGTGTGTGTGTGTGTGTGTGTGTGTGTGTACTCCCTCATGTATGACTCTCTACATGTTAAAATGTCCCCAATACATTCTTTATTAAACTCAGGACAGTCTTTTTCTTATGAGGGTAAAGTTAGTCTCAAACTATAAGTTTGATCCACAATTTTGAGCCATTGAAATAAATCAAGCAGAGAGGCAAACTGGGTTAGAACTGATGACACTTTTATTCTTATAAAAATGATCTCTCACTCTTCTGATATACGTGGGCTTGCTCTAGAATATAAAACATACTTCTGGGACAGCCTTGTGGAAGGCCAAGTCATGGGCTATGGGAGAAGAGATGAGTATTTGGAGCTGATCTGGGAATATTTTTCGATTAAGAGATATTTTTCCATTTATTACCCCCAACAGACCGACGGTTATTTTTCTCAAGCATCGTAACTATACACACGAGCTGATTTCTATTCAGAGTATAGGGTCAGTATAGGTGTGAGCTCTCTGGGTGCTTCCTATTCTTTTCTGTGATGAAGACAACCCGATCAACGTGAACTGATTTGGATGTTTAGCCCACGTTTCTCCCAGCAACTCCCCCAGTGGGTTCCTCCCATCCGGGGCAATTCCCTTTGCAGTTGTTAGCCAGTAATTATTTTAAATACGGGATGACTTCGGAGCTTGATTCGTGCCACCTGACACTCAGCGACAGACGAAATCAGGATTTTGAGAAAACTTTAGCCGAATTGACCTCTGTACCGTCTGATTCTAATTCTGCACAAACCATTTTTGCTAAAATCGGCCGTATGGTTTTGATCACAAACACGCGCATACGCACACACATGCTCATATTCTAACACACATACAACACACACGCAATACACGTGTGTAAATGTACACATATGGAAAAACCATAACCGGGTTACACGCGTACACACACATGCGCACAAATGTATATGCAGACGCAAAAACACGAATAAGCACACTCATGCATACACATAACGATACGCAAACATAAATGTATACGCACTTAGACGAATGCACACCCTTTTGCTCATCAACACGGAAATATATATGTGTACGCGAATGCATGCAAGGAAAACACGGACATAAAAGACGACACTCTAACGCATACACTCTAGTACACACATATACGCGCATCCGCACACAAACAAAACAAATACACACATGTACGCTAACAAAAACACACACAGACAAACGAATACACTCATGCACTGGTCGGAGCACTCACGCACACTAACATATAGACACAAGTGCAGACATGCAAAAACTCATACTCATGCACATGCACACGTTTATACACAAACATACACGGATACACATATGCACCCAAGGAGAAGGAAAAAACACACATATACTCTAACGCACACACACATGCAGGCCTGAGCTCACACAAACACACACGAACACGTACTCGGAGAGTTACATACTTATAGATATATACGAAACAAAGTTGGAAATCTGAATTGAAATTCCAGACTCACCTGGGAGACTTCTTGCTCCAAATCATCGCAGGTGTCAAAATAGTTCGCCGAAAAAATAATTGGGAATACCAGAGGTGTGTTCATTTGTCTGAATAAATCTCAAGTCGTGAAAACAATTGTCTTTTTTTGTTGTTTTTAACTTCAGTTGAATATATATATATATATACATATATGTGTGTGTGTGTGTGTGTGTGTGTGTGTGTATGTATGTGTGTGTGCATGTGTGTGTATTATACATATTACGCATATGAATACGATATTGAGTCCATCACAAAATAACCACGGGTAAAAAAGAGAATAGAAAAATGAAAAATTATGTACTATTTATAAAATTTCATTTAATAAAGACTATGAAAAATAAAAACAAAGAAAGAATATACGTATAACGAATCATATAAAATACATTTTTATATACAATGTAAAATATGAAATATGAAATACAAAATGTTAGGGTGTTCGGGAAGTAATTACGTGTTATCGAAATTCATTGCTCTAAATTATAAGCCAGCCTTGAGGAAAGACCAAGGTTAAATAGTACAAAACGACATCTGGATTCAGTTCATTATATCTTCAATCAGGTGTTTCGTGTGTTATCTATAGTGAAGTTTAATCCCGTGGAGGATAAAAACTTTGAAGAGCAACATTCTTACCATTGCTCGCTGACGAATTTCGGTAGAGTATCACAGCTACTCAGGTAATAAGAAACATCTGTGACGTCTATCCTGATGTAGTGGAGACTTGTTAATGCCATGCGTGGTTTAAAAGGTTCAAAAACGGCGTGATTTGGGAAATACGTTCTTACTTCCCGAATATGAAAAATGCGTAATCACTTTCCGAACACGAAAATACGTAATTACTTTCCGAACACGAAAATACGTAATTACTTTCCGAACACCTAACTATTATGGACAGCGTCAAGAATTGCAACTTTTGTCTCGTAGCAACTGTGGATGTCAGGGTCAGAAGTATATATGCAGGTAAGATGACCTCAAGTATTTCATTTCCAGGTCTTGAATGCCACAGTGTACGGACAAGGAGAAATATTTGATAAAGGCCAAATTGTTATAGCCAAAGGTCTAAGAGCATTTCCAAAACGGAATGACTTGTCTAGTGCTCACGTTCAATGGTGTTACGTACTTATCGGCAGAAGTCCGAAGAGGGGAGAATCAACAACTGCAGACAAGGCGTCGGGCGGCCGAGATTCATTGATGCAAGAAGTTTCACACTCCACGAATTGTACGGGAATTGTTCCAAAAGAACGGAGAAGGCTCCACAGTATAGCTCAGATCCCCCAAATCCCCCAAATTCCCAGATCCCTATGACTTTGAGTGCTTTTTGTGACCTCTTAGGCCACCATGTTTGGTTTGGAGAAAATTGACCAGGTAACTTGTCGCTCTTACTGGAACTGCATTCAACATCTTGGCATCAGATTCCAAAAGAAACATTCGGGAATCTTACAGAGTCCATGTGTGATTGAGTTGAAGCTGTTCTGCGGGTGAATGTAAGACCAATTTAGAGTTATCATTATGCGAATACGAAAAAGTATGAAAATTGTCCTAAAGACGTAAAAAAATAAATTTGCTTGAATCATTCAGGATTAAATAACGTGTTAAGGTACTTAATACACTTAATCTAGGTTTTTTTAATCTTCATATGATGAGGTTTTGTAAATCAATATTTTTGATTTTCGCGTCTACTTTTCGCCTTCAAATCAATTTATTTTTCACAATTTTTACACGGTCCAATTACTCTTCATTGCAATAGAGGGCAACAAGCTAATCAAGATAAAAGCAAAAATATAGTCATAAATCAAAAACAAAGATACATGATATTCTATCTAACGTATAAACCCCTGTAGAAGTCGGATTCTTCAGACCATTTTTCAAGGTTAAATTTTCTAGAGTTGAGTTTTTCGTGGGTACTACTTTGGGGCTGAAATTCACACTACAATCCAAAATATTGTATCAGTAAATTGAAGTTCAAATAGTCTCTAAATGGATAAAGGAGAAAAAAACAATGATTTACAATAAAGATGACGATGTTTGTGTGCATCAATACACTCATCCTTCAACAGAAAATATAAATAAAAACGCGTAGCTATTTTACTCAATTAAACTCAGCGAGCTGGATTGATGAAAATTCAAAGCTCATAATTATAGTGTATTTTATTCGCAAATGTTGATTGGTTGTCCGTGAAGACCCAAGGTCGACATTTACGTGAAATAGATGGCAAAACCAATTTTTTTCGCCAAAGATAGAGGTCTGACTTTTACATGAAGTCAGCTTATATATATTTATATAATGCTCTTCCATAGGAATAGAGCACTCTGGTGGATGAGGAATTTCTGTGTGAATGGATATATAACTTCAATTCAGCTTTACTGACTGTCCAGTTCCGCAGTCCAGAGGTAGGATATCAGCCTCTGGATCTGATATGACGGTTTCAATTCTGCCTCGCAGTAATGGGAAGTCTATAGTCACACTGAAGGGATATAATGCATCAAAACAGCTGTCTGTGGATGACGCGATGATACACACACACACACACACATATATATATATATATATATATATATATATATATATATATATATATATATATATATATATATGTGCATGTGTGTATAAGAACAAATGAAGATGTATCGGAACTGTAGCAACATGAAACATGGCCGCCGATCAGAATAAAAGATTGGTTCAAGAGTATTATTTCAAATTGTTCCTCATGCTTGAGTCTTATTAGCTCAAATGGTTGAGCAGCCTTTACCTCTGATACAAATCCACTGTATAATCACCCATATAATCGACTCAGTGCAATAGCAAATGGTCTACGAGTCCATAGAAATAGAGCATCAATTGAAAATCGGACACAAGCGATGGTCTTCTGAACTACCTTGCTACAACTGGCCACTTTTGAGTAGATATTCAACAAGTTTAGCTAAGTCTGATACAGGGAGGTTATCTTTGGGTACCTAGTGAGAACTGAATTTATCGAACAAGCGAATGATCAGCGCAATTTGCTTTCAAGGGCCCTAAACTGATTTTCACCTACCATAGCACAATAAAAAAAAGGTAATGAAATCCGTTTTTCGTACCACTTAAGAAAGTATTCACCCGTGCCCCGCTCAACAAGGACAGAATATGACAAAGGATTTATGTCCCACGTTCGAACATGTGTATAATGCAAAAAACTTTCTGCTCTTAGCAATCAGAATCGCAAGGACATCAGAGTGAGTTTGAGTTGGACACAGAACTAAAACTGATCCTATTTGGCTTGACTGCACAGATCAATATCACGCTTCAGGAAACCCTACTTAGCTCTGACATCGCATCCACATCCGTGTGGTCAGAAAAAGAACTTGAAGGCTCAATACCAGGAAAGTAACACCAGAGAAAGTAATCCATGAGAAACCCCTAATATCGAATTCGCTTTACAAGGACACTTTAGGACAACTGTTCTCTACTACTCATCTTAAAACCACTTGTACAGCAATCCGTCAATGCCAGTTTCTTATCAATATTACTCGCCAATTAGACTTAGTTTCATACCTCGAAAGTAGCTTATTACTCGTAAAAGATGAGCAGATTATTTATGCATGAATCAGCACTTCAGTCTAGGTATAAACTCTAAAATCTGCGTTGACAGAAAATTGTTTCAAACACACATATGACATATATATATATGTCAAAGTGCAAATCAGTAATTCAATAAACGATGTGAGATGGGTTCAGTGCTCTATATACAGACATTGAGTTAGAGTAGAGCTTTAAATATGGTGAAATAATTGACTTGCTAAATAACCACGTTTATGGTTCTGCCTTTTCTGCCATACAAGTATAAACGTGTTTGTGTAGCAAATCCATTATTTCACCATATATATAGTCATAAGCTTTACATTTAAGCTTTAAAAGAATTTTAGTTAAGAGATTTCATAATTTTAATACCATTAGTCCTCCAGATCATCCTACGATGTCTCGTCGTGCAAATCGGTTATTTTTTGATTGCTTTTAGTGTACAATGTCCAGATATTTTGCGTTTTACCCAGAATGGAGAATTTTATTATCCTTGTTTGAATTTTGATTCTATTGTTGTACCTTGAATAGTATAGTGGGGATCGTCAGCTTTTTAGCTACGGACCTGTTTCGGGTGCATATATATATATATATATATATATATGTATATATATATATATATATATATATATATATATATATATATATATATATATATATATATATAGATAGATAGATAGATAGATAGATAGATAGATAGATATAGATATATCAATGGTGTAAGGTGTCAAGGGTGTGCTCTGAACTACGGATGCGCAAAAACGCAAACATATTTTACAACTTTTAAAAAGTGATGGATAACAGAAGATTTTTGTACATCATAATGAAGGTGGTCCCGATTGTAAATTTCAAATTGCCCCCCCCCCTTCTGTTCATTCGATGTTACAAACGGTGTTGAAGGGTCATCCTCTGATGAGAGTGTTGGTCAAAAGAAACTTTTAGGGATTTATTTTTCTTTAAACAATTACAAAACTTTTTTTGTCCCTTTCTCTTCTATGTTTTACTTAGCATCTCATTAGTTCGCCGTTTGTATCATTGAATGAGCGAGTGTGTGAAATTTTGCAATTATATATGATAAAGAGCATCGCACGCCACCCATGTATCATCAAAATCATCATCAGCAGCAGCAGCCTTTTATGCATATGCCATTGATCACACACCTTCTTCAAGATTCGCTAGACCTCTCTATCATGGGCGACGCGGAACCAATACTTTCTGAACTTGTTTAGTTCGTAACACCATCTTATAGCGGTGATATTTTTGTATATAACCTCTAAGGTTCAACGTTGTAAGTCGTGGTGTCCAGGGGTTGTCTGACATTCTTGCAACATGGCTAGTCCATTGCCATATTTTTCATGATATTTATAACCCTTATTTTTATCTGTGAAGTCTTATGATATCTCTATGTAAGTTGAAACATGGTTTTCTCTTATGCAGGTTACATATTTCTCAGTTTTAGAGTCAATATTATGGTTGGGTTCCATATTTCAGCTCCATAGGTGACAACAGGTCAAACTGAGACAAGGACACCACATAAATAGAATTGGAGACATCAAATTCCAACTTTCTATGTTTGATGTGTGATGAATTCGATGACAAAATACTGACAAAAAAAAAACAAGCTAAACGTAATATGCCAACAAGAAATGAGAATCCACGAAGAAATCGATATCAAAGAGTCTGGCAGACGGAATTACAAGGGCTAGAGGGACATCAGCTTCCGTTGATGGTGATGCAGGACTCTTTCAACTAAATAAAAGGAATAAAAAAAACTTATTATTCACATGGAAATTACATGATGTATGAAACAGACTTTTGTGGGGAAAAAAAGATTATTTTTTACCTATGTGGATTTTCTAATCAGTGCGTCCAAGAGGCCACCGGACATTGAATAACTGTGGCCATCAAAGATGACGTCAGGCTCTACCCTTTTTCGTATGAACATGTGTTTGTGAGTTTGATTATGCATTTGTTTATGCATTTGTGCTTTCCAGAGTTCCTGTCCATACCGTTTTGTCTACAGACTTAGAAACTGGCATCAATACTCCTCTGAATACCCTCTAAAAAAATCTATTTTTGATGTTTTGGGGGGTCTAATATTGGTGGGTTTAATGATAGTATCTACATTCTCCATAATAAGGAGGGAGTGTTCAAATTTTCATCTCCCTGGCTCCATTGGTGCAGCCTTTACGCGTGACACGTACATAGATAGATTGGCAGTCACCTAGAACAACCTAAAAACTGAAGAAATCTATTTAGTCACTTTAGATGACAGTTCAGTTAACGGTTTCTGATGAGTTTGGTTGTCTGAAAGACTCTTTGAATTCTTATCACTGCTTAACAGTAAAATTGATTTTTACTTACACCTCATATCTATAATTATTTTAGGAATTATCCATTAAAACGACTTGCTACTTCCCTTTACACAGAACGCTGGGAAATTATTTGAAATCTCCTGAGCAAACTTTCAATTTTTTGAATAACCTCCTTTGTTCTGCGAGTTTCTTTCTTTCTTTTTTTTTTTTAATTAAGGTAAAATGTTGCTATAAAAAACAAATTATTGAAAATACACCACGTAATTGGAATGGAGACTTTTTAGTGCTTGCATTTTGATTTTATCTGATCAAGTTTTAGTTTTGGACAGAAATAATTATTCCGATTCTGGCCGGAGATTAAAGTTTGTGAAGTCCCACCAGGAATGATCGTTAATGACTTCCAAAACGCGATTTCCCCATGGACCGGCCCTGTTCTCTGGTCACGTGATTCAACACCGCCAATCGAGGAAAGATAAAAGAAACATAAGACCCTCGACCACTGCTGGGAAGGTGCGGTTCCGTAATACAGCAATATGTGGATTGGCTCACTGCTAGATTTCAATTTGATCAATTGAATACATTAAACTGAGTGGAAACAGATTTTGTATCGTTGCCATTCGAATCAGTGCGATCAGAGACACGTGAATCAGTCACATTCATCGGCCTTCGTTGAAAAGTACGAAAGAAACACCACCAGGATCAAATCTTATCTCATTCAGAGTAACTAAAAATCGTTAAAAAAATATGTATATTACACTGAAGGGTCGAAATATTATGACTTCCAGCCTAAAAATGTGTTGGTCTTCCATACGTCCTTAAAGCAGCTCCTTTTAGATGGGGGTAGACTTTACAAGGTCTCTGGAGTCTTCTTCCAGGACTTCGTGCCTGGATATTAAGAGCAGATACTCTATATCCCCCAATTGGTGGAGCCATACCAAATCCCATCAGTTCTCAAAGGATTGTTACTTAGAGTATTTGGCGGGCAGAACGACACAGTGAATGTTTCCGGTTCAATTCCAATTCAACCCATATAGTGAGCTAGGATGCATTGTTCTTGTAATATATGCCACTGGAATCGTAGAAATTGTTGCCTTAGAGGCTTGCATTTGGTCATCAATGGTGTTGAAGTAGGAGATACGCGTGAAAGTAAATTATATACGAATGATAGGCATCAGTGCTTCCCAGCAGAACGTTGTTTGAACCATCACACTGCACCTGCCATTTGTTTTCAAACAGAGTATCCTGGTGTCATCGCTTCCCCGGAATAACGAAGCATTTTCTGCTACCCTTTGTAGGATAGCAGTAATCATGCAACACGGGACTGTTTCGAAAGAGACGTTGTAAAGTAAGTTTTAAGGTGACTAATTGTTTTTATGTTTAAACTATCCAAGTTTTTGAGCAGCATTTCGTACTGCTTGAGTGGAATTACATTTTTCTGAAAATCCCCACACTTAATACATATGTACATAGATAGTTAGCCAGAGAAAGCTGAAGAAACCTACGTGAGCACTTTTGGTTCTGTTTGATTTTAGAAACTGAATAAAACAGTCAACACTTTTTCCATTGCGCTAGAGGGCTAAAACTTCTATCCTTTTTCTGTCGAAATAGGCCTTTACTGGGGGTTCAATTTCCTATGTAGGCTTATGTTGAATTAATTATAGTCTTTGTCCAGCCACATTCACGCTTGTTTTATTCGAAAAAGTTTTACTTCAGCGCAACAAAAGGCAAGAGAAGTAAGTTACTCTTCGATCACAACACTTATTTTTATCACCCCCAACGAGGTATGCTGCCAAGAGACATTGGTCACGTGACGGGGTATTTTGATTGATTAACCACACCTGTATTCTTTTCCATTCTTTTTATACCCTGTAACACAGTACTGAGTTGTTAGAACATCTTGGGTGTGTCAAGGTGTGTCCTCCCTCTTATCCGATTCCTAAACTGATCGCCAGCCATAGCTAGAGAGTTCTGTCTTCTTTACCATTCATTCAGCTAGCTGGAGAGAAAAAATGGATTCATGCATTTCTCAAGGAGGAACAGTGTCTCAGCCAGAGTTTGAACTCAGTTTGTCGATTTGATTCTCAGTGCTGTTAACCGCTTGGTCATACCGTGTCTATTTCGAAGGAGACCGAGGAAAGTAAGTGTTGAAGTAAGTGATTATTTTTAAAGTTGAATCACTTGAACTTTAAAGTAGGACATCGTACTGCTTGAGAGGATTTGTTTTTTTTTTACCCGGCAAGTTCAAGCTGATTAAGATTTACATTGATCACCCTGAACAGAGACAGCTCCATTTGTGTTGCGCGTTTGGAACTGGTTAATAAATATTTGCCGCATGATCTTTCATTCATACGCTTTTTTATTCGCTTCATGATCAATAATCCAGATGTGTTTGCTGTGTTTACACAAAACTTCTTCCGTTGAACACACAAGCATTCAACTCGCAAATTATTGAATACAATCATTTTTATGGAGAAAGAGAATCATCGTTACGTTGAGCTCGGGAAACTTGTCTGACCTTGTTTCGTCGTTCACCAAGAAGAAAAAAAAAAAGGAAGTTTTAAAACGTTGCTGCACGTGACCCTTCGAAAAGGCTTTTGTTTCGATCGACCTGAGCTGTTGTTTGTTAAGAAAGGAATTCTGCAGTTGTAAATCAATAACCCCTTTCTTTCCTCTCTTGCCCCTACAACGCTTAACCAACCTTGCTCACCACGCCCAACCCCGACCGTCGCTCGTTAATGAGACAAAAGTCATTGGAATCAGCAAAACACCCAAGGAAAATAACCAAACTAGTTGATTGATTGGGAGTTTGCCATCTGCCAATCGTGGGATCGATGAACCCTCTCCTCGTGATATTGTTTGGCGTGAAAAAAAAAAAAAAAAGCATGACAACGTTGCGCGTGGAAGGAGAACAAGCATTTTCTCCTTCAATCAAGGGGTTCCAATTTAGACAGTTTAAGATGAAGAGTTCTCTGCCAGGCGCCGAATGGATGTTGCGTGGTTGGATTCAAGCAAGCAAAGAGGCCAAAATTGTCTGCCTTTAAAGGCGCGAATCCAGTCGGGTCCAGGGGGTCCGGAATATCCCCTCACCAAGCTTAGGGAATTCACGATTGATTTTTAAAAAAATATTTGGATAAAAAAGATTAATCAAAAAAAAATTAACCATAGAATAATCATTATTTTTTTTTTCTATTTGGACCTCTTCTACAGCAGAAAAGTCCACGTCTGCTTCATATTCCATTTCCTAGAAAGCAGTTTTTATAATATCATTTTTTGCCTTTCCGTAGTTGAAAAAATGAAAAAAAAAACCCCAAAACATTACAGGTCTTTGAGCGAATATTTAGATCGTTGAAATATACAATCAATATTTTTTTCAGCGTTGAGTGAGCTGGTTTCTAGAACAGTAACATTTACAGGGTAACCATTTCATAACCGTTTACAATCGGGGACGCCATTTTATAGTTAACCAAAATTGGGCTGCGTATAACCGAAGATTACTAATAATTCTCAATATCTGAAGGTCACCATAACAATTTTGTTTATGTAACGTAATGACAGAATGGATATGTGTTGATCTTAAAACAATTGAAAGAACAATTTGCAGGGTTTTTTTTAAGAATGTTATCATTCGATGATTGTATAAGTTGTCTTTGATTCTTTCAGACAAAAGCTGTTAATTATCAAAGACATATTTTCTTTTGCGCGTCGACTTCAAAGAGATCGCAATATTTTCCGAATCAATTGGATACAAAAAAAGATATACGTATACAGGTCTGGTTAGTTACTCAATAAAAACTGACTCGTGAAAAACACTTTTTGGTAATACGTTGTGAAGGGATGATCAATTAAATAATTGCAAAAAGGGATGATGATAAGTTACTTTTCATCAAAAAGGTGTAAATTTTCAAAAGAAACAAGCGTGTACGCTGCCAAGCACAAAATAAGGGGCCAATTGAGCATGAAATTACATTGCAAAGTAGAACTTATTCAGAGGGTTAAAAGAAGCTTTTTTTTCTGGGCATAATAAAAGGTAAATGTTAAAAATATCCCTGTAGCTTAATTAGTGTGACCTGAACGTGTTATATATATATACATATATATATATATATATATATATATATATATATATATATATATATATATATATATATACATATATATATATTGTAATAGATATCAGTCGATCTTGATCGCTTAAACGCTTTTAAAATTATCTACAAATTAGGTATGTACATCAATTATATTGATTGTAATGATGTATATGTGCTTATAAAAATGAATTTGATATCCTTACGTAAATTGATATCCACACCATCACCATAGCTCGTGCGTGTACCTGAGCTAACCATCTAAAATATTACAGAAAAGTATACACAGGGAATAGATTGGTTTATCTTAAATTATAAAAGAAAATCATCTTTAATCTGGAATTATCTTTTAAAGAAATACCAACAAAAGATTCGGGCTTTTTGGGGTCAAAATAACCACGGAAACCACAGAAGCACTTTTTTTTTTAAGAAGAATATTCAGATGGTGTTGGATGGTGTACGTGTTCATGATTTCAATGCTGTAGCCCCAAGAATGTAACCAGGGTATTCAGGAGACTCAGACGAGCAAAGAGAGAAGAATCTGTAGCCTACTTGTCTGGTTGATCAAGTGGGCCATTCGAAGGGCTATGGCTATTTGATAATATTTAATGACTTGATGAGAATGAATGTGAATTGTTACGGTTTTTATATGCTTTACTTGATATCATCAATCGTTTATTGCTATCGAACTGGCACTGTCTAAAAGTGACCGCAATGAGACTCCCTCTAGTATTCATGGTGTCCCAGAAAAAAAAGTACACCGATTTGTTATGGTTGCTCTGGTTCTTATGCTCCAACAATTAGGAATAAATGGAAAAATGTTTATTTATCGATGTGGAAGGGTTTAATAAACTTTCAGGTAAGAACTATGGTAGCTAATAACAAAAAAATCTGTGTTCTATTTTGGAATATTTATTCTTTATTGGGTTACTCCTCGCCATCAAGGAATAACGGAATTAATTAATTAATTTGGTAGTTGCATTGTACTTATAAAATATCAAAAGCATTATGTTGTGCTGCGTTTTTATGTTTTCTCAATATTTCCTGAATATCAAACTAATCTGGAGAGGTTATCAAGTGAAGATATAATTCATCGAATTTACTATTACATGAGATTATATCACTACGAAGTTACGTCACCAGACGTCACTGATGACATAAGCGTAGCAGACGAAAAATATACATTTCTAAGTATTGTACAGGGTGTTCTTAAAATGTTGGGTACAGTTTGAAAAGATACACACATCAAAATAGACTTATGTAAATAGTTTTCCTAAGCATTGCTCTTTTTATATCCAACTCCTATCAGCTTATTTTGAAAAATCATCCAATAGATATCTCGCTGCTTTAAGCATTTCTATTTTCATTCAAATTAAATTGGTCTGGCTGGGTGGGTGTGTATATACGTATGTATGTATCTGACACAAAAGTACCCAGCCTTCAATGTGTGGATTGTGAAAGTGTTTAACTTTCAAACAAAAACAGGAGTTGCCATTGAAAAGTATATATATATATATATATATATATATATATATATATATATATATATATATATATATATATATATATATGTATATATATATATATATATATATATATATATACATATATATATATATATATATATATATGTATATATATATATATATATATATATATGTGCTGGGGACAGCTGGCATTCTATTCAATAACACGATTTCTTTATTATGAAAGTATTTAAGGAACTTCCAGGCCATAATCATCAATGTTATTTAAGTATGTATATATATGGGGACATAGTGGTTATGGGCCATATTTTTTTCAAAATCAGACTCGAAAAGCTTATACCTTTCATTGTCTTTCTCGTTAATTTGCTTTTTTTTCTCATTAGATAAAGAAACTTTCCACAGAACTTATTTTTCTTATTCTTGTTTCTATGCACACTTAAAATTAAATTGCAAAATGGGAAGAACAGGAGGGAGAAAAGAAAAAAGAAATCCATCTTCATGAGAAATCGTGAGGGCCAAATGAAAATAGCCTTAAGCACGTAGATAAACACGAAAAGCCTTGTCAGTCTCATTGATACTGATGGACCTCCCGTCACCACAGACACTAAACAACTCAGACACATACCCCACCTCAAAAAGAAAATAGAAAAAGAAAGAAAAAAAATGTACGCTATCACATATAATTACAAAATGGCCGACACAAGTATAAAAGCAAAAAGGAAACAATGTCCAAAAATGTCAGTAGAAATCAATACCCTCCTTCAGGCATATTTTCTTTCCATCTATATCTATATCTATATACCGCACCCCCACGTCAGCTCAAGAACGGTCGGGCATAAGCAATACAGCTGCATCTGCCGGTTAATTTTCCTATTTACCCCTTTACTCTTTTCTCCTCATCGACCAAAGAGGAACGAATATATTGTCTTCTTCTTTATGAATTACGGACTACAAGTTTTTTTTAAACGTCCAATGCCACCGTCGTGGTCGTGATCGAAGTATTGGCCTGTTTAATATCAATTCTCGAAACTTACATCGCCCCCTTTAACCGACCATCTCCACCAGTACCACAACCACTACCAATGACATCATCACCAATACCACCACCATTACAACCACTACCACAACCAAAATAACGCTACTACTACTACTATAACCACAAACATACCACAACCAGTACTAACAGAACAATCACCACCACCCACATCAATAACACCAGCAACACCAATACCAACCACCACCGACACTAACCTCACCATCATTGAAACCACTTTTACTATCCCCCCAACCAACACTACCATCCCCATCACTACTACAACAACTACTAACCCACACCAACTGCTTTAATGATCTCTTATCAACGATAAACAGATAAACAAGCTCGGCTGTGCTATGGTGAAAGTTTCTCGATCCATTAAAATCTGAAAGGTGAACAAAACAGAATTCATATCTCTGTGCAATATTATTCCAAAACAACGTGTTCTATTTCGTTTCCTCTGTTTGCAGTTCCCTGAAATAGGATTTTCAAACTTTTGCAGAACGAATCAATCTGAGTTGGGCTTCAGAAAAGGGGGTGAACTTGTCTTCAGTGTTTGTGAATGTCACTGTGTCACTGTTATTCGTGCGTGGCATTACTTGGTATTTGGTCTGGTCATTGTCATCTGTCATTTGATACAAAATAGTCAAAACTCCATAGTATAAGTTTAATAGTAAAGAAAGTTGAATGAATAATTGTTTTAATCATCCTCATCAACTCTGGTCATGGCTGACCTTTTCTTGGTAATTTTTCTCGTTTTCTTTACTATTCTTTCGGGACTTGGTCATTTTTTTTGGAGGGGGGGGTCTGTTTCGTGGCTCCAGTTTCTGAGTTTTATATATATATATATCCCTTGCTGTTATAATGTTCAAAGAAAAGCACTTAATAAAGCCAACGCTCACATTGACTCTGCACAGTGTTTTTTCTGTGATCAAAATTGTTTTGTTTTTTTACTTTTCAAATTTCAATTGATCCAAATTAAAGATATATAGTATATCCCAATCCCAACTGTGACTGATAAAGTTTTTCCCAAAAACTTCTTATTGATCCAATTTTAGAGCAGTTAATCCATTTTTAGAGCTGTTAATCCGTAGTGCAAACAAAAAAATTGAAATATTTCATTCACTCTAAATTTTTATTCATTCTTGTAATATTATTTCGAATGAAAACAAATGCGATATTTTTTCAGCGTGATTGAATCATATATCGAAATGATTTTCAAAAAATTTTCAAAAGATTTTTGGAAACCACAAAAAAAATAAAAACTAAGCTTCACAGTCCGAGTTCCGGCAAGCTCTAAACTACATTATCAAAAATACATCAAAAAATATCAGGCATATTCTGAGAACATTTTTGCTGAGAGGTTTTTTAACGGAAATGTATAGATATCAAAATGTTTATGCTAATCTAAAGATTTTTTTAAAGATATTAAATGGACTGAACAAATCCTTTTTTTTTGTATTGTACACATACTTGAATTGAATTCTCTTTCAATCATTAATTTTCATTAATAGATACATGATTTTTCAATTTATGGAAAATTACGAATTTCAATTATATTTTACTTTTAACCATTTTTGCTTAATTCTGAGACACTGTGCACTGCCTCGATGAGAAACCTTTCAATGTCAGGAGGCAGGTTTACAGAGAGACCCTCACAATATGCCGACTTGAAATGCTTTTTTTAAATAGCCAAAAAAGAATGGAGATTTGTCAAGGGAAATACAATCATTTTTTTTTCAATCAGTCCCAACAAAATGTACCAATCATATTTTCCCAAACGTTATACTTATGATTAAAGCACCTGTGTTCGCAAGAGTAGAAAACAGATAGAGAGATTTACCCTTGGGACATCTTATTAGAAACTGTCGATCAAAACTGTCATTAAAATTGTCAAATACACATTTTTTGACTTTGAGTGGATCTGGCTGGCTATTCATTAAACAACCATAGCGATTAAAGACGGCAAAGAGTTCTATCTTTTTTTATGTCACGCACTAGGATGGCAAGACTTCAGCAGAGCTAGCTCAACTTTCAAAAATAAAAAGATCCCATTAATCCTAAAGAGAAGGGTGTAAAACCAATGCATCCTCCCAATAGTCACTTATGGGGCTGAAACATGGAACCTAACCAAGAGAAAGACCCGTAAATTGAGAACCATGCAACGTGCACATAAAAGAATAATGCTGGGCCTCACATGGAGAGACCACAAGATAGCACAGTACATCCGAGAAAAAGCAAGAGTCAGGGACATCATAGAATCCATTAAAAAGCTCAAATGGCGGTGGGCTGGCCATGTTGTGAGAATGGCAGACAACCGATGGACATCACGACTTACGACAATGATCCCCCGAGATCACATGCGCAACCGAGGCCGGCAGAATATCAGATGGAGAGACAAGCTAGACAATTTCAGGAAGTACTGGCTCTGCGACACCCATGATAGAGAAGTGTGGCAAATCCTGGGGAAGGTCTATTTCCAACGACGGACGTTAAAAGACTGATGATGATGATGATGATGATGATGATGATGATGATGATGATGACGATGATGACGATGTGCTTGATTAAGTGTTGGTGTGTTCCAGCATTCATGGCCTTACAGTTTTGTCCATTGAATTTAAAATTGAAATCAGTAGGCCACTAAACCTTTTTCTTGCCAGTTTTTTTTCTTTTGGTACGGGGGAGAAATACAGAAGCTTTTGGACATGGGTTAGCATTATTCTGACGAGTTAAATGATAACATCTAGATTCCCCAGAATATATATCCTTTTTTTTTTTTTTTTTTGCTCTATTTCAGATGCTTTCCGGTGAAAAAACCCTGTGATGTCATGAAGAGAATTCATTCTAAACATGTTTCTTTTTCGATTGACTTCTTTCACAGGATCTTAAATTTTGACGCTATTTTGGGTCAACTAATGAATGTAATAGCAAATCTATCTATATGTTACTTGTACCACATCAATCAAGCTAGGGGCTGAAAATTGAAACATTTACCCTTCATCATATCCTGAACAAGGTTTTTACTTTGTATTTACCGTTTCCAACTCCGAAAAATATTTTAGGAGGTTAGTTTTACGATGTAGATTTATGCTAAATTGTTTTGTTCTGTTTTTTCGTGACAGACAACATGCATGTCTGTTTTTTGAAAATTCATACTTTTTAGTGATCCCTGCCCTTGAAAAGTCAAGAATAGTGAAGTATTCATTGATCACCCCAACAAGATATGCTGCCAAAAGACGCTGGTTGCGTGATGGTTTTTACTGAGTGATCTAACAGGCCTGCCCTAGGGATATTTTGCTTAATTATCTTTCCGTTATGAATACTTCCGCTTGTTGAGAATGTTTATAGAACTGATTAATTCCCGAGAAAATTGTCTTGGACTAGTGCATGACATACACAGGGGCGTGGTTGGAGATTTGGGGACCGGGGGTCTTGGCTCCCCCAACGTTTAGTGTAGTTGTTCCCAATTCCAGGGGCTGCAGACCAATGAGGGTCAACAAAAGTATTTACTGGGGGCTGTGGACAGATATTTCAAAAGCCTGGGGGCCATACTATGATTCATTTAAATAAACGGGATCCTTGGTGATGAAAAGGTTGAGAATAACTTAGTGAGACTTATCATTGTATAATGTCAATAGACATATAGACATTTATTCATAGAGCTTCTTGGGTTTTTCTGGTGAAAGATATTTCGCACCAGTGCAATGGTTTCAAACGCTAATTTTCAAGATATGGATACTTTTATAAAATTGGCGTTTAGTGCAATGCTAGTTTAGGAAGAATTCAACCCTAACCTATCAATAATCATACCGTTTACAATTGTGTTACTCTGATTGACCATTATCTTTAATCTTTGTATATGCACCTGAATGTACCTGTCAAAAATGGGGTTATATATTATATAGTAGATCGGCGTGAAGGAGCCTAAACTATTAAGTAATTTTTAAAAATAATCCAGAAATTCAAATGTTGAGTCCTTTTTTTAGTCTCAACTGGACCCTAGCGGTTTTAAAGGTTCATCGGTTTGGTTTCATGTCGCAGCTCCATAGGTGACTATCGCGAGTATGCTTTGATTGTTAACCCTTCTCTCTTCAAGACCAATGGGATTTCCTTTTTCTTAAAGGTGGGTTATGTTGAGTAATTTATTTTTGATAATTCAAATGTTACGATTTTATGTTTCTTCTCTGGTTTCCATCCTACTCAAGCAGTTAAGTCTTAACGGTTTCTATGACGTAATCCTCATTGTTATGTAAATATAGGGAGGTACATCAACCAATGAGATGCGACGCTGCAAACAAACAGAGAAGAAATTTGCATATATGCCTATTATATGATAAGATCGTCTTCTTGCTTTAATTTCCAACTTTATCCAGCCTTGTTTTGAATTAAGCTACCCTTTGAAAATATCCATGAAGCATAAACAGAAAATCATGGTACAAAACAAAACGGAATAAATCCAATAACAGGTCTGGTTAGTCCTTCATTAGAAACGGTAGCGGGACCAACGTCTTTTGGCAGCATGCTGTGTTGGGTTGATCAACTAAAATTTTGAAAAGAGGATGATCGATGAATGAGTTACTTATTTTGCCGTTTGTTGGGCAATGGCCACTAAAAAAACATTCAAAGCTTGAATGCTGCTGGACATTGGCCAAGGGCCCAATCTAGCATAAAGTTATAGTGAATATTGAATCCCCAATTAAAAGTTATTTTTAGGGAAGGTGATTTGAAAGAAAAAATTCTTTATCTAATCAGGACAACATTTTCAATCCTCTAGTTTTAGTTTTGCAGTCTGCATGCGTGATACAAACTCATATACTTGTGACTTATGATGCTTTGTATCTTCGGGTCGCTCTGTGCTATGGATGCATAAGGGCGTAAAATATTTCTGTGTCTGTAAAAGGCAATGGATGGTTGAATCTTTTCAGACAAAATGTAGGCAAGGTGGTCCTGATTGTAGAAATTAGAGAATCTATAGAAAATAGATAACAGAATTTGGATTAGACACTATTATCAGCGGATAACAGTGTTAAATCCAAATTCTGTCTTTCTTTCATTAATTCTCTTATTTCTTCTTATCTACTAGCCGTATATAACTTCAAATGAGAGAGACTGTGAAACAATTTACATTTACCACATTCCCTACATTGAACTAAGAAAGCTTTAACCGTCCGTTACTTTTTACAGACATTAAATGGTTTTGCGTGTTTGTGCACCCGTTGCACACAGCACACCCAAGTCACAAAGCTCCAAACGCCGCTGGTACATACACACATTTGTACACAGCTAGCAAGACCAGCTTGGAAAACTGAAGAAACCTGTGTTGACAGTTTGTGTGACAGATTTAGTTGACAATCTTTAATGAAGCAAATAACAATCTGAGAATTTGCTACCAAAGCAGCTTTTCTTAATGGCAAATTTCATTTAACTATTCATCGAGAATTCCAATTTAGTCCTGGACTATAAAAATGATATTCTGTTAATCTGCCGAAGCCGTGAATGTATTACTCGGTAACTTTGCTTAAATTAATAAGAATAAAAAAGAACACGCAAAAAAAAACACACAAAAAACAAAGGCGATATTAGAACAATTCTTACGCAAGGTCGACTGGTGGAAACAATTGTGTTCTCAACGACATCTTTTACCGGCAATTTCATGCATTAATACAAAGATTAATTGACCAGATTAGTACAACGAAGCCAGAGTCATTGAGGGAAATTTGTTTGGTAACTGCAGTTTTTCAAAATCGGTTTTTGTGTTCGTTGCCTCGTTTTCAATATAAACTGGCATCTGCGTCATTCAACCGATACGAATATGATATTACTGAGCCACAATGGAGAAAAATGCCAAACTACCTTGATCAGAGGAAACACGAGAATGAAACAAGAAAGATCAATAACTATTAAGAATTTCAATTTCTATAAAACTCATTTTCCGCCAGATCTTTTTTTGTGTGTGTTTTTTGTTCACGCAATAACCAACACGATGTAAGGTCAGAGTGACGAAACGGTCTGAAATCGCTGACGATGGAATCGGAGAGCCGGTTTTGAAAAGAACAAACTCCGGCCGCGGCTATTGACGTTCAGTTTGCACTAATGCCTCTGGCAAAGGCATGAATCCATCTCTTCTGTTCTCTTAGCTATGGGGTAAATGACAGGGTAGATCACGACCCTTAGTTTTGGGAGACAATGTGAATTAAAAATTAGGAGCTGAAGTCCCTAAGGCAATCGGGCGTTGTCTTCAGTCTTGTTCTGGCAACTCCTGTGACCACACTGGTGCTAAGCTATATTTGCCCTTGCCCTACCCTTGGATAATATCATTGAGAGGGGAGACTTGCTGCTTGGATTTTTTTAGTATCCAACAAATGGCAAAAGGAGTATCTTATTCATTGATCAACCTTTTTTCATTTATTTCTATGGATCACCCTAACACAATATGTTACTTAGAGACACTGGTCTCCTAGAGGTTGAGAACACATATATCCATCATCATCATCATCATCATCATCACTCTTTCAACGTCCGTTGTTGGATATAGACCTTCCCCAGGATTTGCCACAATTCTCTATCATGGGCGTCGCAGAGCCAGTATTTCCTGAATTTGTTTCTAACAGCTATCATTGTAGTTCTTTTAATCACCGCTCTCCACGACCGACTGGATAACACACTTTGGCTGGGCTTAAGCTATTATGTTCTTCATATATACCAGCTGTACCCATGGGAAACTTGTTGACAATTAAGATAATCCATTATCCCAGCCTCTGCATTTTCCAACCTAAACCCGTATCTTCTCTGTGTCTCCCTCACCCCTTCAAATCTTTGTTGCCAGTCCGTGACGTTTTGGGTGTGGATCCATAACCGACAAGAAAGAAACGTGTCATCATCAGCTTTTTTAACGTCTTTTTGGGGCATGAACCTTCCCAAAGATTCGCCAGGTCTCTTTTTTGCTGGCGTCGTGGTACCATTATCTCTTGAACCTGTCTGAATCATCAGGCTATTTCCTTTTTTACCGGCTACAATTTCTCATATGATCTTTTTGGGGTGACAAGTAGTTGGCTGACATTCTTGCAACATAGCTTTTCCACTGTTATATGAGTTTTCTAATGGATTCTATGATATCTCTGACTCTTGTTCTTTTATCTTTAATGTAATGTGCTGCTATATGTACTCGCTGGTTGCCGATGAGTGCCGGAGACACGAAATGTCAACATTCACCGGATATGTGTCCTTGTGATTATAATTTTTTATGTAGTAATAGCTTTTTTTGCTGTGTTAGATAATGAACATTGTGATTTTTTATTTGCTATATTACAAGAGAAAAAACATATATTGATATATATATAGAGAGAGAGAGAGAGAGGGGGGGAGACATATTGGAAACTTTATAGCTTTAAACACTAATCGTAGCTGCAAGAAAGAAAATTACGTCTTTTCCATCAATCATTTCCAAATATTTGTTCATGCAATTAACATAAGATTTTTCTAAGGTTATCCAAACAGAATTATATATTATTGTACTACATGTGAATTTTTCTTTTTGATCTAACACTGAATAGATGATATTTTATTACTTACTTGAGATTTGTACATGCTTTGCATAATGATGACCCAAAAGGAGCCATCTTAAAATTTCCGGCCGAGTGAACCACATTGGCCTTTTCGGGAGAAGGAGCTCTTAGTTCTGTGTCCCGGCATTAAACTGTCGGGATCTATCCGACCTCCTAGCAGGGTTCGGCCTTGAGGGAATCATTAGTTCTGAGGTTTGCAAAAATCTGTCTTGCATAAGCATAATCGAATCTGAGTTTTACATTTTGTGTAAGCTTTTTAGAACAAAAAAGCTTCAATATCTTTGGTACAAGGGAAATATGCAATTAAGAGAAGAAGGTAGCTATATCTATATATATATATATATATACATATATATATATCTATATATATATATATATATGTATATATATATATACTCACTAATCCCTTATCGTTAAAAATGTTTTTCGAGAAACCTACGTGATTAACCACAGTTTGAAAACCAAATATGTATAGAATAAGTACCAATATACAATACACATAATACCTTATATCAAATGTCAAATAACGTGTATGGCATGAACTATATAGTAAGAAAGGGTGGTGGTGTTTGATCAGAATTACCACGGTACCATGTTAATATAACTGTTTTGTTTTTAAAATCTCCGAAACAGTTGCATTGTAAACAACTGATGATCCCAACAAGAGACAATTTGTACATTGTACTATAATAATAACAGAGTATATGTGGAACAAGGAAAGAAACACAGGAGAAAATTACATACATTGCATTGACAGATATTGGGAAATAAGTGATTGAAGTGACAAAAAAAATATTTTGAAATAATTTGTTAATGTTTTTCTTTAAGCTGTAAAGGTTTCTAGACTATATATATATATATATATATATATATATATATATATGTATATATATATATATATATATGTATATATATATATATATATATGTATATATATATATATATATATGTATATATATATATATATATATATATATATATATATATATAGATGTGTGTGTGTTTGTGTGTGTGTGTGCGTGTATGTGTTTGCGTGTGTTTGTGTGTGCCGTGTTAGTTTTGTGGGCGTGGGCTGATCGGACAGACTGTTGGTGAAAGTGACGATTGGAAGGTGAAGAGAAAAACGCCCATGTGATAATGAGAAATTTCTTGGAGGAACACAAGCTCCTCTCTTATCATTCTCTCTCCATATATACACACACAAACACACACACACACACATACACACACATACACACACACACACACACACACATATATATGTATATATATATATATATATATATATATATATATATATATATATATATATATATACTATCCCCTAAAGAATTGTAGAATAGATAATGATCCCCACATTGAAAATTTGGTGTACAACAATAGAATCCGAATTCGAATAATACAAACAAAATCAAATTCTGTATAAAACACAGAATACATTAACAGCCATCGGAATATAACTGACTTGAATGATTTAGAACAGTTTATAGTTAATGGAATTTCTAAAAGGAAAATACAATATCTATAAGAATATATATATATATATATATATATATATATATATATATATATATATGTGTGTGTGTGTGTGTGTGTGTGTGTATGCATCTATCTATCCATATATATACACTTGTTTCATGAGATTTCCACTTATAAAGAGTGTTAAAAAATATTTTGTACTAGACAAATTACGTTATTAACGTTAATTTAAACTTAATATTTGAAATAACCTAATCCAAACTCTCCAATGATTCAATATTCAACAAATGAGCATAGCAATGCGTCATAACTTTGGATATTTGGAATATTGGCATCATTCCATAATATTTAAGAAAAAGTAGAATTATTTATATAAATCATTTGGCCTTTGCATTTCTGGCGGCTGAATAGCTCAATGATAAGAGTAGTGCTACGTCGAAGCGGCTACCTTATCGGTGGCAGTTGCGATTCTCCTTCAGCAGCCCCCTTTTTTAATCGTTTGCTCTATTCACGCAGTCTAAATCGAGGGATATATTAACTGTGTAACGACAGGAGATCATTTCATATAAGTTTTTATATAACATAACGAAATTTATAATTCATACATACATATATATATATATATATATATATATATATATATATATATATATATATATATATATATATATATATATATATGTGTGTGTGTGTGTGTGTGTGTGTGAAACAGAAAAAGATGTGAATTGTTGCATTTCCTCTATTTGTAATACTCTGTCGACTTAGTTAAGTTGAAAGCAACTTCTTAAGATGCCATCTATTTTTGTTTTGCATCGAAGTCCTTTCGAATTCTCTTGGCAAATATACGATAAGGGATTTGTGTTTGATGTCGCCTGTCTTTGAATCCTTTTCTGGATTAGGCAGACTCTGAACGATCTTCACCAGCTCGGAGATGTGTCAGCGGTAATCCATGGCTGAGACTGGAGACACACATGACACGAACTATTATACAATTGTACTACTTTACCACTACCATCATCATCATCATCATCATCAGCAGCAGCAGCAGCAACAGCAGCAGCAGCAGCAGCAGCAACCTTCTTAGTGTTTATTGCTAGACACAGACCTTTCCTCACTAAGATTCGTTCGAATCGCTACGTTTTATTTCCCTGGCCATAGTTCCGCACCTGACCCTCTTTGGGAGCTGTGATGTCCACCAGTTGTCTGACAATCCTGCAACATGACCAGTTCATAGCCATTTCGGCTTTCTTAACGGAATATATGATATTTCTGACTTTTTGCTTTTCTATGCTATAATATTTTATCTTGTGCTCTCACCGTGTGAGGTTGAGCATGATTCTCTCCTGTGCACATTACATGGTGTTCAGTTTCAGGGACAATCTTTTCGTTAGGATCCATGTTCCAGCTCCATAGAAATTTGCATGGATGCACATCATATCTATGGATTGCTCAAACACGCTATACTTATGTTATAATGACGTCACAGTGATGATATCATTGCTGATATTGCTCTGAACTTCCATTATGATGACGACACAGTGATGGCGTATTTACCATATTATTACATCTGAAAACCCCAAAAATTGCAATTTTGAGATGCAAGCACAAAATCACAAAAACAAATTCTTGATACGCCTCAAAATTTAATCAACTGTTCTTTAGCTCCTGGTCCACGCTTCCAAAATATATAATTTAAATTGGTTGCAATGTTTTAGGGATATTGCATGAACATCTAGGCAAACATGAGTGAATAATAACATAACTTCCGTTCAACTTCTTTCCTAGAGTTGAAGAAGACTATATTTGTTTGTTTTTTTTTCTCCATCTATAATGTTTGGTCGTCGTGGGATAGTTGATAGATGCCATCTATTTTTGCCTCGTTTCCAAATCAACTATAATTCTTGTGGCAAATATATGATGAGGGATTTGCGCTGGATGTCACCTGCCTTAAAAATCCCTTTCTGGATTATGCCGACTCTGAAAGATATTCACCTATTCGAAGATGACTCAACGTTAATCCATCGCTGAGACTTGAGACACACATAACTCGAACTATCAGAACGAATAACCCTTCCATGACGGAATCAGATATCTTGACAGGAATACACTCAGACAGAAAGAACTACAACGTTTCAGAAGTCTATCGCTAAGATAGACTTATCAAATGTTGGCGTTCACGTCACTAGGAATCATATCAAACTGATACATATAGCATCTCCCAGAAGTAACCATTTATTTTGAGAAATAACACTATGCAACTTTTTTTGAAAACTTTTCTTCTGTTCCTGGTTGATAAATGTATATTTTCTGAATGATTATGTCTAAAAGTATAGAAATTGTCAATCATTCTCGTCAAACTCTGCTTCTGTGACCAAGACAGATGTAATTTGAAATATAATTATATTCAATTGATCAACGGACAGATATGCGTATTTTAATCAAATTAAGTAAGGAAAACATATGAATAACCGTAGCCATCAATGTTGATCACGTTGTTTGTATTCCAGTGCTCCTGGCCATACTGATTCGTCTACGGACCTGAAAATTGGCATCAGTACTCAAATAGACCTTTTTCGGTTCAGGGAAAAAAGCTTGTTTGATGTTGGGGATGGGGAGCTTATTTTGGCTGCTCCATTGATAACATCTACAAATTTCTTGAATCTAGATATTTCTAGATGATTTTTTTCACTCTAATTAAGATGTTCCCCAGAGGAAACACAAGTGATGTCGTATATCGAATTTATTATGGCCATTTTCATTCTTCCATGGAATTTTCTCTCATGACTTCAGAATTGAACTCTACGGTTGTTTAATTATTGACTGTGATGGCAAGTTACACACAAATATCACTATCCTGGCCACAAAAGGCAATGCCTGAAGGGGATGATAGCCTGTTTGTATACTTTTCTAAAGCAATTAGATAATAACACTCTCTTCCGAAAAACAAAAACAAAGATAGCGTCGCATGGTTTGAACGGGATAGTATCATAAAGCATAGGTCGAGAGTTCGGTCCTTGTTAAATGCTTCACCTTTCGCCGGCTCAACTGCTATGAAAAGACATCTGTTTAGGAGCAATGTCTTTTGAAGTAATCTATGTATGTTACAATGTAAAACTTTATAATTAAGAAATTGAATGATTTGAAATCTATTTATTCTCAGTGAGGGGTGTATTTGCACATTTTTAATCACTTAAAGTGAGAAAATCAATTATATATGAATATCGCTGTCACCATCTTAGTCACCATCAGCCTTTTAGCATCAGTCGTTGGACGTAGACCTTTCTCAAGATTCGCCAAACCACTCTGGAGCCAGTACATTCTTAATGTGTCTAGCTCGTCATGTCATCTTACTTTCTGTCGGTCACAATTTCGCATATGATCTCTAGGGATTCATGTTTTGAGTTGTGATGTCTAGTGGTAGTCTGTCATTCTTGCAACATGATCAGGTAATCGTCATTTGAGTTTTTCAATGGATTCAATGATGTCCCTGACTCCTGTTTTTTTTCTTGTTTTTTTTATTTTTAATATAGACTCCTGTTTTGTGATTCAATGTGTGATGTTGAGCATGATTCTCTCATATACATGTTGCATGGTTCTCTATTTGAGGGAGGGTCTTTCGGTTAGATTCCATGTTTCAGCACCGTAGGTGATAATTTGGAGGATGCATTCGTCGTATACCCTAGTAGCGAGATTTTCTTGTTCTTGAAAGTCGAACTTGTTCAACCAAAAGCTTACCAACCTCGTGTGATTCTTTGCTTGATTTCATTTTATGTACAGCAAATATTAAGACAACAATCAAAATCGGAAATGCAGAGTTAAAAAAACTAGACCTCTACTTAGAATTATTAATCTTCGTGAAAACACCAAAATATGATTAAATCAAGCAAAGAATAGCACTGTAGTGGCCACAAAATATAAGTTTGAAAAGATAAATAGTCATTTCTTTTATCTTTTTAGATATATGCAAAGAGAAAATAACCCTCGCTACCCAGGAACAAAAGAATTGTTGACGGTGCAATAGGATTTTTTAAAAAGAATATAAGTTTTCCCCTTTATCTGAAATTGTGAAAATAGTCGAAATGAATTTTCAGTGGCGGAGAGCATGTGGATTTGAACTTCACTAGATGATTTTTTGTTTAGAAAAAAAAAAATGAAAAAAATATTCCAGTGAAAAAGTCCGCTGTTTTGAATGGTCGATAAAAGATATTTTTATTCGCAAAATTCCATGCTTACTAAGAAAGAACCAAGAAAATAATTTTTCAAATTATATACTTCACGTTTCAAGTTTGACTCAGTAATTGACGTCATCATCAGTATCAGCAGCAGCAGCATACCAACTTTTGTTTGAACAATCTAATCTCATCTTTACATATCTGATGTTGACGAAACGTTTTCGTCGATTTTTCTTCGGGGTTCAAGAGCAAATGAACCAAGCCGAAGCTAATATCATATGATAGAAGTTATCGATTATCGGTTGTCCTTGCTTCCGCTAAACTTTTAACGGTTAATCAATTTAGCGTTTTTCGTTTGCTGACACCCACTTCTATGAATTGCCTGGTTATTAGCTAATCGAGGTTATGTATTTGGTTCCAATCTTTGTGTCACATGTCACAAAGATTTTAAAATGATAACATCACTGCCATTCTCTAAGCAACTTGATCATTACCCTTGTTCCTCAGTGTGTGTGTGTGTGTGTGTGTGCGTGTTTTATGAATAGTTTTATATTTCGGTTTGACCTTTTGACCTTTTGGCGCGTAAATGGAACACTGACATTTCGTTCGCTGTTCACAGTTTTAGGATTAGAGAGAAAAAATAAAAATGAAGAAAATATCATTCGACTTGGACAAAACACGCTGAAGGAGCATCAAGTCATGCTCATTTATTGTTCGCTAGTATTTGAAACTGTAAATCAAAACTGCCATGAAAACTGTCATTGTAGGTTTCTTCAGTCTTTGAGTCAGTCTAGCCGGTTGACTGGCTGGCTATCTATCGGTGTATTAATAACGCGCGCTGATCATACTTACGAAGCTTGGGTGCTGAAAATTTCAACATTTACTCATATCTAAAAAAACTGCCATGAAAACTGTCATTGTAGGTTTCTTCAGTCTTTGAGTCGGTCTGGCTGGTTGACTGGCTGGTTATCTATCTATGTATTGATAACGCGCACTGATCATACTTACGAAGCTTGGGTGCTGAAAATTTCAACATTTACTCATATCTAAAAACAAAAACAAAACCGGTTTTTTAAAATTCTCTTCTTAATAGGCTTTTATGGGATGATTCAATTTACAATACAAGTTCATGTTAAACTGATCCCTAAGTTTGTGTCAGACAGCATTCACCTATTTTTTTTTCAAATTGGAACTCTTAGTGACCAGTGTCTAGCAAAAGGCGACGGAAATAATGTATTAATTGATCACCCATATATTCCAGTTTTTCAAAAAAAAAAAACACCAAAAACAAACAAACAAACAAAACTGATCACTCTCAAGAGAACATGCTACCAAAAGACGTTGCTCATGTGACCGTTTCTATTGAGTGACTAACCAGACCTGTTTTTTGGGTTTTTATTTTTTTTCACCCTTTTGAAATTTCTGCAGCTTTACTTCAACTTTGCTTGTTTGCCACCTCAGTCTTGATTTCTTTCTGCTGGAACCAAAAATAAATAAATATTTTTTCCCCCAAAATACAGAAAAACGATGAGGAAAAAAATTATCAAAAAAAAAAAACAAAAAAAAAAAAAAAACAATGTTTGTCTGAAGGTTGTGTATAAAACGAACTCAATGTGAAACTGCAAATTATACTTTGTTATTTTTTGGTGACTTGATAAACTTTTTCGTCTTGACTGTTGATATCTTTTGTCTGAAGGGAGAATAAGTCGCCAACACGAAGGTTGTATGTGAGACTCCGAATAACAGCAGAAAGTAGTTGATTTTTACCCTTGTAAGGGCAGATGGTGATGATACATATATATATATATATATATATATATATATATATATATATATATATATATATATATATATATATATAGATATATAGATATATATACACATATATACAAACATACGTATAAATATATATATATATATATATATATATATACATTTGTATATACATATATGTATATATACATATATATGTATATATATACATATACATACATATATATATATATATATATATATATATATACATATATATATATATATATATATATATATATATATATATATATATATATATATATATATATATATATATATGCTAACACATAACCGTAAAAATGTGACAGGGTTATCTATGTATGGATCGGCATAAGTAGCATGAAGCTGTTTCATTGGGTATTTTCTTCTTGAAAAATTCAATAATCCAAATTTCAAGCTTTTCTTCAAGTCAAAAACTGTTTTAATGTGTGACGTTTTGTGTCTTCCGAGTTTCTATAACGTAATTGTTGCGTCACAATAGGAATGTAAATTAACCAATGAGATGCGTCAATAATAAACAAGCGAACAGTAAATTCGTATACAAGCTCACTATATACATATATATATATATATATATATATATATATATATATATATATATATATATCAAGTCAGAAGCATCAAAAGAATTACAAAACATGTTGACTGATTTAGATAGGAAAAGTGAAATGGATAGGCCGAAAATACCTAAAAAATAGAGTGAAAGAGAGGCTCCAGGAGAGGTCAATAACTACATTTACTTAGGATAGATAATACAGTTAGAGAAAGATTATGAGAACGAAATAAAATGACACAATGCGAGCGATTGAAAATCTTCTCGTATAAATGAAAGATATTGAAAAGCGTCTTGCCAAGGTGCGGAAAACTTTAGATATGCACTAAATGCATAATACCAGCTAGGACTTACTGATGCGAAACATGTAAATCAATGAAACGAACTTATGATCAACATAGAATTGCGCAGAGAGTGATGGAAAGAGCAATACTAGGGATACCATTAGGAGATTAAAAAATATCGACATAAGTCAAGGATATTATACAAATAATTAGGAAACGAAAATAGAGATGGACTGATAATTTAGCAGGAACAGATGATTATAGAGGCAACAAAAGAATAACTGATTGGTGTCTCCAGTCTCTTATATGGTACAAGGTATTAGTTTTCTATTGCTAAGATCATCAGTTGTTTACCCTGTAACCGTTACGGGGATTCGAAAAACAAAACAGTTATACTAACATTTTTGTTTATGTCATACATTTATTTTGTCATTTATTATAAGGTATTAATGTTATAGCACATTGATATTATTTTGTACATAATATCATTCATTTCTGAAACAGTGATTACTTCTGTTACCCAATATAAATATATATCACAGTCATGTTAAATTGATTACTTATTTTTTGAATTTTTTTTAGCAATTACGGCCCAAATAAAGGCAAAGAAGTAATTTGATCATTGATCACCCCTTTTCCAATTTTGATTGATCATCCCAACATGGCATGCTGCAAAAAGATGCTATCTTTTATTTTGATGGCCAAAGGTTTGCATCTGATCAACGATGTGAGCTATGATGTCCAGCGGTTGTCTGAAATACTTGCAACATAACCAACCCATTGCTATTTGAATTTGCTTATCATTTCTATGATGTATTTGACTCGTGTGAGTTTCGAAATGATTCTCTCTTAGAATTTATGCATTTTGTATTGTATCAAGCTCTTGAGTTGGAAATGTCTTTTGCATTTCTGAATTGTCACTCGGGAAATACAACGCCTTTTGGTAGACCAATTCAGCACACAACTACATTGTCTAAAACCCCAAACATCCGTGTGTGTGTGTGTATATATATATATATATATATATATATATATATATATATATATATATATATTATTTTGTCGTCCACAGACAACTGTTTCGATGTATTACATCTCTTAAGATATAGACTTTCATTATCCCATCCAGTACTGCGAAGTAGGATTGAAACCTTAGCTCCAGACCCGGAGGTCGATATCCCACCTCTTGGCTACGGAACTGGACGGTCGGTAAGGCTGAATTTAAGCGTTGTATTTATATACGCAGAAATTCCCCATCCACCAGAATGCTCTATTCCTGTTGAAGAGCATTGCATAAGTTTACAATGGATAAGTTACCTCACTTGAAGAGTGCTCAACCCTGAAAAAGGTTTTTTTTATTGACATAATAAGTAAATGTTTTGATTTATAGCACTCTTGTGTCATTCTTGCTGCCCGTACGCGTGACATAGGAAGCCAGTCAGCTACACCATCTTAAAAACTTGAGAAACCTAAAATGACAGTTTTGGCTGTTGGATTTTAATCTTATTGTTGGGGTCGAGTGGTTTCTGGAGACAAATCACGTTTAGCTGAAAATCTTTAGCAAAAAAAAAAACAGTAAGAATAGGAATAAATCCCAAATCAGACATTCATCAGAAAGTGATTGTTTTTTTATATAAAAACGAATGAAAGAAAGACATCAACCGATTCATGATGAGTTATAAAAGTTAGAAAATGATCCTTCATTATAGTATTATTATAGAAAATGCAATTAGAGAGAGCGCTGGATTCATTTAGGTATCATTACATGCCGTAATACGTTTCTTGATCGAAGAATTAATGGCTTTGTCAATGAATAGATCAGGGTCTTTTAAGAATCTGTTGATACTGGGATTTTTTCATGGCGACGGTTTCGTTAAAAATCGTCAACCAGAACTGTAAGGAAAACTATTGAAAAATGTTTCTTCAGTTTTCGAGCTAGTCCTACTTGGCTAACTGACTGTCAGGGTGGCCAGTTTAGATGTCTTTTCTGTTGATTTTTTTTCTTCGAATTTGAGAGCCCAATGTTGGCAATATTTAGATTTAAATAATGTTCTTCGTGCTCTGAAGTCTTGTGTTGCCAAATGAGATATTTTTTTTGTTTTGTTTTTTAACTTTTTTTAAGTTGAGAGTGACTTTCAGAAACGAGAGATTGAAAAATCATGTCTAAATTGGCAACCTAGGTCTGGCTGGCTATGTATGGATACCATATACAAATCACACCAATGGAGCTAGAGGGGTGAAAATTTAAAGATTTACTTCCTATCATGTCAACAAAAATTTTGATTCAAATTTCTTAAAACGTTTTTAGTAGGGAAAGTCAATTTGAAATTTAATACTTGGCCAAATTGATCACATAGTTTCCGTCTGGTAGCATTAATGCTTGTTTTTTGAATGTTCAGACTATTTTTGGTGATCGCTGCCCAACAAAAGGTGGTGAAGTAACACATTCATTGGTCACCCTATTATTCAATTCTTTATTGCTCGTACAGTCTACACCAATGGAGCTAAGTGTTTTTGTTTTGTTTTTTAGAAAAAAAAAACAGGCTTTTTTAGTAATCACTACCATTCATTGATCCCCACGGTTTGTATTCTGTTTAATTACTTCTATATTTATTGAAGGATGAAAGAAAATGTTGTAAGGTTAGAAACTCCTCCCCAATACACACATTAAATCCCTGGAGTTCCACTCCCCCTTAAACATTTTCCTGCTAGATATTTATGTTGATAAATCGGATCATGTAACATCACATGAATCTGATTAGAGCAATATATCCATATCATTTTCATGGGTTCAAATGATTAGTGAACGATGTGAATGTTTTGGCCTCTCCTCCGTATCCAGTCATCGTGCACATCTGATCCTCTCAGAAACCGAAAACCAAAACATTCACAAAAAATGTAAGCATAGGTTACTTAAGTTCGTAAGCATTCGAGCTTGTTTTTAGTTTTTGTTTTCTTTAATTCAGACTCTTTTAGTGATCATCATCCAACGAAAGGCGAGAGAAGCAATTCATTCTTTTATCACCTTTTTTTTCCAATATTTTAATCTCACCCCCAACACGGCATGCTGACAAAATTCTTTGGTCACGTAACAGTATCTATTGAGTGACTAACCTGATTCGTTATCTGAAGATTCATCCATTATTAGTGGGTTTTTTTTCCGAATTAAAGGTCGTATACGAGTTTTCCTCGTATCATTCGTGTCGTTTTTGTTTATAGTTTTAGTTTTTAAACGTTTGCTATACATGCTACAACATACATTGTTACGGAATAACGGAGATAGTGTAATATATCCGATGCCTCGTCAACTGTGAGACGAGATTGGAGTAGCATCACGTGAATGGATGAAATTTGGTCGAATTAAGCTTATATACGTTGATTAAACTGAGTCACGTGAGCAGTGAGACGAGTGTTTCAGCGAGAGGTTGACACAAGGAAACAAGGGATAGCAGACCACAGGGAAAACACGCGCACACCCTTGCAGTCCAGCCAAAGAGTGAGAGTTTTTACCCTGGTAGCCTCTCCGTGCACTCGAAATGATCAGACGATGTGTATAGAACAAACATTGTTCTGTCTGCTTCTCGCTATATATATATATATATATATATATATATATATCTGACAAAAATTATTAACAGATGACCGACGTCTTTTGAAAGTGGGTCATGTGGAGGGTGATCAGTTGATAAAAAGGGTGATCAATGAATAAGTTACTGTTAACTCGACTCTTGGCTGGTAGTAATCACTAAAATTAGTCTGAAACGAAAAGATAGAAATAAAAACAAACCTGAATCCCACCAGGCATAAGCTGAAGGATCAATTTAGCATTAATTGATATTGCAAATTGACCCCCTACTAAAACCTATTTGGGGGGACTGATTAAAAAAAAAAGTTTTTTTTTCTGTACCTAGTGAGTACATGTTTAAATTTCCAGCCCTCTAGCTCCGTTTGTGCGATCTATATGCTTCATATATACCTATACATACATAATACATACATACATACATACATACATAGCCAGCCAGTCTACCTTGAAAACTGAAGAAATCTGTGTCGAGAGTTTTGCTGATAGATTCTAATGAAACACTAACTCAACCGCAAAAAAACCCGAAAGTATTTTAATTGTATTTTGACGGACTTACCACTAAGATTCTGATCACCAATCTACGCAGAAGTACGAAGTTGAAGCTGTTTATTATAACAATAGTCAAAATCACACAGTAAGAATTATTGTGAAAATTATATTGCAAACATCTGATCTGTTATTTGAGTAGCCTTTTTTTTTACTGGAATTTTTCTCATGATTCTCTTGTGAAATGCCAGACAATTGCATGACCTCTGCTATTACGAAGGATACCTTTTCGACATCAATTTAATGATACAGGGTTTTTTTTTTCTTTTTTCTCTCTCTGTCTCTCTCTCTCTCTCTCAACACACCAGAAGATTCATTTGAATCGTGAAATGAATTGACGTTCTCAGTCAATTCTTACAGTTTTCTAGTCGACCATTTCCTGGGCAAGAACGAATAAACATGGTGTGTTGCATTAACACCGGGCCGAGAACCTCAGCGATTGTAAGGCGAACAAATGCTTCAATGGCATGCAGAGACCTGATTACGACTGACGCCAGAATCTTAGCTTCGGTCGGGGTTATTTCTCAAAAAAAAAACAAAAAAAAAATGAGAGACTGCAGAGAAATTTGATAGCTTTTTCACAAACAAATAAAATGAATGGACGTATGAGAGATATAAAAAAAAAAAGTTCTGAAGAGAAAGTAAAAAAACGAAGGCTGTTTCGGACAAGGTTACAAACGCAAATTTGTCTGCAGTTGTTGAGGGTCTATTTATCTGCTGTTGGCAAAAGAAAAATGCTGAATTCAATTCGTCGTAGACTGCGAAAAAATCTTTTTGTCGCTGTGTAGTTTTGCAGAGGAGAGACTTGGTTTGTTAATAGGAAATACTAATTGATGACCAGAAAGTTTTCTGTTTTTAGATACCGTCAACCAAAAGTGCCAACATAAGTTTGTTTTTTTTCCAGTTTCCAAGTAAGTCTGGCAGACTGGCTGGCTGGCTGGTTATATATTCGCTGCCCGTTGGAGTCGCACCAACAGAGCTACAGGGCCGAAAATCTTAAGGTTTCGGGGAAAAAAACTGTCTGTTTGTTTTTTTCTTTTTTGTTGTTGTCGTTGTTAAGATTCTCCCTTCGAGTAGGTCTTTAATATCAGGTTTCGATTTACAGTGTGAATTTATGCTAAATCGATCATACGTCTGGCAGCATCCACGCTTGTTTTTATTCGAACATTTTTTTTTGGTAATCACGGTCCAACTAAAGGCAACGGAAGTAATTAATTCACTGATCACCCTTTTTTCCATTGATCAACCCCAACATGGTATGTGGCCAAAAGATTCGGTCATGTGACGGTTTTCTCTCGAGGGACTAATCAGACCTGTTGTAAAGTGTTTTCAATCTCTTTTAACATATTTTTCATTCGTTTTTTTTTTCACTTCCTCATGCAATATCCAGACGAAACTCATTTTCTTTCTTCTTTTTTTTCACAATGTTTCTTCAAGTTCATTCTCCAGCCGTCTGCAAGGAAGATTTCTTTTTACAGATTCCACCGAAGTTCAAAGTTGGAAGAGGTATATGTATCTACTCATTTTTGTCTATTCGTCCAAATAATAATAATAATAATAATAATAATAATAATAATAATAATAATAATAATAATTGAGACTATGTTGACCCCAGCACTATAAGGGATTGCATGAATACTGAGGAGAGCACAGGAAAATATGAAATCAACGGCCCCCGGATGTTAACAATGGCCAGGCAGCCAAGAAAAAAGCATGATGGAGATGGTACAAACCACAGCACCGCTGTGATTGGTGAGAACAATATGAGAGGAGGTTCGGAGACCTAAAGCAATAACCAACGGGCAACTCATGAGAAACTGTAAATCACAGCACTGCTATGGACTGTGAGAGTGTGAAGAGTAGGGCTGGAGACCTAAGGAAACTTGCTGTCACTCGGTCTCCAGCATTGACCACCAGGCATGAGGGTACGGAAATGCAATTATTATTATTATTATTATTATTATTATTATTATTATTATTATTATTATTATTGTTGTTGTTGTTGTTGTTGTTATTATTATTATTGTTATTGTTGTTATTATTATTATTTCACTGAGTGTACGTGCCGATTTTTCGGTCTGTAAGCTGGCTATCAAGCTTCAACAAATTGCCTCCTCCTCCTCTTCCTCTTCATCATCTTCATCACTATCGTCATCATTGTCCCTCTTTCTTAAATTTTTCTTTAATGCTTCGTATTGTATCCTGTAGAGCCGGGTCCAAATTTTGGTCCTGTTATTGTTGTTGTTATTGTTGTTGCTGTTTCTTTGATGTGTTTTTTTTTTCAACGCATAAAGAAGGTAAGTTATATACTATATATTAAGAGAAACATTTGACTAACCGACCCTTGATATGCACTGTGCGTAACTGTTCCAACTTACATACAAAGCCGACGTAAAGACGGACCAAACCGTTCCTAACCCGAGGACTTTCTGTATTAACAATAACTCATTCCAGAGTCTCAGACAAAAAAAAAAGAGTATGGTTATAAACATCCAATGAACAAATCGTCTTACAGACACAGACGAAAAATTATCTTTAAAAAATGATGAAGATGAGTAGAGTCCAAAACATTCGTTGAATATCAACAACTCACTTCAAAGTCTTAGACACAAGAACAGCAGAGGTTCGAAATGTAACATGAGGTTGAATTTTCACTGTGACTCGATTTTTTTTGTTCTGTCTTTTCTACACAACACAGCTCTTTTCAAAATGTGTGATAAACTATAAAACTGTTACTAAAAGTTTACACACACACACACACACACACACACACACACACACGTATATATATATATATATATATATATATATATATATATATATATATATATGTCAGTGGCTTTTGTCCATTTGTGGAAGTTGATACCATACAAGATAAAAATCTTAATGGAGCACTTGTATCTCTTCCGTCGAACTTCATAGTCCCGCTGTCTCGTAGACAGTTCACCAACGGTCAAACCTTCACCACCTGACGTGCCGGGGCTATATGTATCTTGTGGGGCTTGGCCTCTATGCTTGTGACTTTTCCAATTTTGACATGGGCACAGTGTCACTGACCGATCAACTCAGAACTTCAGTCTCTTTCACATCGTAAGCAGACTTGGCGCTGGTTTTTTTTCTCTAACAACAGAAGCCGATGGATTGAAATTCAAACCTCTATATCATGTCGACTATCCATGAGTTCTAAGTTTATCCAAATCGAAAGAAAAATCAAAGTATCAAATTCCGTTTAAATTCTCAACTCATAAACACAGCTCAACTTTCTACTATTCCACACTGTTTATAAGATAAACTACCACGTGACCAATTTCTTGTTTCAGCAAGCTGCGATGATCTATGTATGAATCGCTTCTCTTAGTCTTCCGTTAAGTGGTGATCACGGAGAAAGTTTGAATAAAAAAAAAAAAAAAAAAAAACCAAGCATGAATGCTTAAAAACTGAAGATACCTATGTTTACAATTTACATAAACGCTTTGGTTGCCGGTCTCTAATAGATTCAGATGTGCACAGTGGTTATATACAGAGGAGAAGCCGAAACATTAGAAAAATGTTTACTAATTATGTGTACCCATAAAAGTTATATAGATATATTACTCTAATCTGATTCATGTGATTTTACATGATTCGATTTATCAACACAAACATTTAGTAATAAAATGTTCAAGAAGCAGTGAATCTCTGGGGATTTGATGTGAAGGCGATGGGAGTTATTAACCCTACAACAATTTTTTATCTTCCAATAAAGATAGAAGTAATAAGACAAAAAGCAAAAGGCAAAAAGCAAAAGGCAAAAAAAAAAAAAAATCAAACCTAGCTCTGGCCAGTCGATCGATACAAACCCTCACGTGACTAACGTCTTCTGCAGCAGGCCGTGCTAGGTGATCAATGAAGAAAATCGGAAAAGGGGTGATCAATGAATAAGTTATTTCTCTCACCTTTTGTTGGTTGGGGATCACAAAAATAATAAGTCCAACTTTTCCTTTAAAACAAGCGTGAACACTAACGAACATAAAACAAAAGGGCTAATTTAGTATGAACTTACACTGCAAATGGAATCAATACTAAAAACCTGCTCGTGCGGAGATTTAACAAAAATTGAATAAGCGTTTTTCCTAGACATAACGAGGAGCGAATTTTTTTAGATCCTTCCCCACTCTAAATCTATTGATGTGGCCAATGCACACAATACAAACATACTTACATACATAGCCAGCTAGACAAACTTGAAAACTGAAGAAATGTCGACGGTTCTGGTGACAGTTTTCGTTGTTGGTTTCTAATTAGTCAGAGGGACCACAAATCTGCATAAAACACCTAAGGAGGAGAAATCAAGCAAAAAATCACACTAGGTTGGCAAGCTTTCAGTAGAGCGAACTCAGCCTTCAAGAACAAGCAAATCCCATTAGTCCCGAAAGAAGGGTACAAAACCGATGGATCCTCCCGATAGTCACCTATGGAGCTGAAACATGGAACCTAACCAAAAGACTGACTCTCAAACTGAGAGTCATACAAAGTACACTGGAGAGAATAATGCTCAACATTTGCGTAGAGAGATCACAAGACAGCACAATACATTAGAGAGAGAAAAATAGGAGTCCAAGGTATCATAGTATCCATTAGAAAACTCAAACGGCAATGGTCTATTCATGTTGCTGGAAAATCAGACAACTGATGGACATCACAATTCACAACGTTGATCCCCAGATATGATTTACAAAACTGTGGTCGGAAAAACAAATGGCGTGACGAAGTAGTTCAGAAAGTATTGGCTCCGCTACGCCCATGATAGAGAGGCCTAGCGGATCTTGGGGAAGGGCTGTGTCCAATGACAGACGCTAAAGAGCTAATGTTGATGGTGATGATGATTCAGTCGGGAAGGTTCGAGTAGCCCAACAGGCAACGATACGGACAATAGAAACGAGAAACCGAATTCAAAATCCTAACGAGACTGTTCATATCTGCTCCCTGATAACGATCCTGAGAAAGTGAGTTATCCTTCTCTTCTATCATTGTTCTTCCCAAGCTATGGAACGATAAAGAAGGGGGGGTCCAGGCTCTGTTGCCTTGGGAGGCAACCAGTCTAAGAGAATTCAAAACCAGCCAACCAGGAAATAGTGGCAACGAATGAATTTAATTAGTGATAACCTTGAAAATGAAAATAAGAAACAATCAAAAGGTCCGGCTAGTCACTCTATAGAAATAGTCTTGTGGTCGATGTTTTTTGGCAGCATGTCATGTTAAGGTGATCAATTACAAAATAAAGAGGGGGTGATCTATGGATAAGTTACTTGTTGGGTGGTGAGTACTAATAAATTCCAAGCGTGAATGCTACCGGACACTAGCGGAAACCAAGATCATAAATTGAAACGATAATGACAGTTTACATTTCAGCCTTATCCTTCCTGAAATGACCATGATGATGATGGTTTACTTTTCAGCCTCATCTTTCCTGAAATGACGATGATGATGATAGTTTACTTTTCAGCCTTATCCTTATGAGATGACGATGATGATACTGATGGTTTACTTTTCAGCCTTATTCTTTCTGAAATGACAATGATGATGATGATGGTTTACTTTCCAGACTTATCCTTTCTGAAATGACAATAATGATGATGATTCATTTTTCAGCCTTATCCTTTCTAAAATGACGATAATGATGATGATGACGATTTACTTCTCAGCCTTATTCATCCTTAAAAGACAATGATGATGATGGTTTACTTTTCAGCCTAATCCTTTCTGAAATGACGATGATGATGATGATGATTTACTTTTCAGCCTTATTCTTTTTGCATTGACGATGTTGGTGATGTTTCACTTTCCAGCCTTATTCTTTTTGAAATGACGACGATGATGATGGTTCACTTTTCAGCCTTATCCTTTTTGAGAAGACGATGATGATGATGGTTTACTCTTCAGCCTTATCCTTCCTGAAATGACGATGATGATGGATTACTTTTCAGCCTTATCCTTTTTGAGAAGACGATGATGATGATGGTATACTCTTCAGCCTTATCCTTCCTGAAATGACGATGATGATGGTTCACTTTCCAGCCTTATCCTTTTTGAGAAGACGATGATGATGATGGTTTACTCTTCAGCCTTATCCTTTTTGAGATGACGATGATGATGATTTTTTTTTCTTTTCAGCCTTAACCCTTCTGAAAGTGTGGCTATTACAAGTGAATTGACTCCACTTCTCCGCTGCAATAGACTTCGAATAGAAAACCGGCAACTCCTAATTCTACCGTTGTTCTGTTTTCTCCTTCCCTTTTTCGTCTTATCGTCACTTGTTCTGTTGGCAAGCCTATCTGTTTCCCTACTATTTCAACTAGAGCTGCAGTGGAGCTGAGGTTCCCAAACTTTATCGTATTACTACACACTAAGAAACATTTGACCCACGCAGCACACCAACTGTAAAAATTATCTGAACTAGACAAAAACATTTCAGTAGGGATATACGCACTTTTAACCCAATTTACCCTTTAATCCGTCGCTAAAAGGGATGAGATCTCACAAAACGTGCTGGCAAAATCACTAGACTGATAATCTAGAGTGGGAGCGGGACAGCCATAATAATACACGCACTGTACTGCTCGAAATTTTTGTTTGCATATTTGGCGAATTATACGCGGCACCCTTAGCAGATAGTTGCGGCCTACTCTTGCGCCACGGCTCACAGTTTGAGAACCATTGCAATAGAGATGGTAGTAACAATGATTTCGGTTGGCGTAGAGTTGACTACACCTACTTGTACCTCTACTACTCTGTGCAGTACAACTTGAATTCGCTACCTATGCTTTTGCCGAGCTTCTCTCGTTCGCTCGAGAAGTACAAATACAGTAATACCCCACTTAACACGCTCTCGCTTAGCGCTGATTCTCAAATATTTCGCCAAATTTCAAACCTGAAGTTAACTTCGTTTTTTATCGTAACAAGAATAACAAGAACAATCCTCACGAAATCTAGGAGAGTAGAAATCAAGAAATCCACAACCGTGATTTGAAAATTCGACAAGCTGATTGGTAGTCGTGTCTTTTATCGACTGAGCTAAATTGAATAGTCTTATGTACTTACCAAAATGTATGTTAGCAATGCAAAGGGGTTTATCTCATCCTAATAAATGAATGCATCCATAAAATTGAATTTTTTTTTTTAACGCAGATTGAACGAACGACCAAGTGAGTAATAGCCGTTTCTCTTTCGGACTGAGCCGAACTGACAAGTGTTATATATCTACGGAATTTATCTCACAGATATGTATTGGCTTATCTAATTCTGGTAGATAGATACACTTTTACATAAATCATATATTTTTTTCTATATTTTTTTTCATTTTCTTTGTTATATCACAATACAAAAGTTGTAGATATCAACTTCAGTCGAAATGGGAGTAGCAACAGCCAGGCTTGTTTAAAATATTCTTCGCAACGAATACCATGTTGAATTTCCGAAATAAATGATGGTAAAAGACAGCGTCATGGACAGTCTCCGAACTGACTGTAAATTTTACACTTTAGTTTATTTGCCACGTGTATAAAAAGGAACACACACACACACAAACACACACACACACACGCATATACACAATAATATATCATGTAGCGATGTAATCGATACTGAGTGATATTTCACCAGCTCCATAAAGTAACTACTAGATGGGATACACAGCACTAAATCATTCCATCTTGTTGCGGCTCAACAACGACATCATAAATATTTTCAAGTGATGGCCGACACTATTTTTCAGTGGGATAACAGTACGTACATTCTTATAACAATTGCATTCTATTGACTTGTAAGAAATGATAATTCAAAAAATTCATGCATAATTCTGCATACAACGATATTTCTTACACAGTTTGCTCTCTATCCACTAATTCACTGAATTGTTCATCCATCAGGAATGAATAGCGGCCTGCAACTCTAAGTACTGAAAGCTCGTACCCGGCAATAGACACAGGTTTTGGAATCTAGGTATGCGTTGAGGCTGGGTTTTGGAAACTAGTTATACAGTAATCTCTCCATTAGCAGACAATGAACATACCAAAAAAATATAGATATTGAGAAGTAGGTATATGTTGTACGGTCACGTATACCTGTATTTCTATCCCTACTCATATCCCTACTTATGCTATATTTCTGCGACGCCTGCGTTCGAGAGATCTGGTGAATCCTGGGGAAAGTCTATGTTCACCGACGGACGTAAAAAGACTTATGATGACAGTGGTTTTAAAACTTTGAAAACTCAAAGATCCCATCTATGAAGGTAATTTTCTGGTTGACCCCTTTTTTAACATTGAGGTCTTTTAAACTGTAATCATTGAACTACAATAATATTTTTTTGTCTCTATAAACATAAATTGGTTACGTTTATTCCAATTCTTATATATGATACAGGTCTGTGTACAATAATCATATTTTCGGTAGCTCTTCGAGGGATAATGTTGTTACCCTGCCACAAGATTCACAATGTCAGGTTAAGAGGAACACTACTACAGACCCTGGGGCATTATTTGATGGACCCCCTAAGGGGCCATGGACCCCAGTTTCGGAACTACTACTATATTATAATGACTTCGTATAGCACGGTTTCATTTCGCGCCTAATTTTTTTTTGTCTGAATGTGCGCTAACCGAGGTATTACTGTGAGTGTACTACTACTGGGTCTCCATCCCTGCCTTGGCTGGTGCTTCTACTGCTTCTGCTGCTGCTGCCGCCGTTTCCTTGGCAACCACTGCAACTCATTCTGGCTCCTACTAGTAGTATCCCTGACCTTAGCATGACAACTGGAACACTTTGGAGGTTTCGCGATTTGCGATAAAAACAAGTAAAACAACAACTGGAATAGATTGCTTGTCATACACCTCTAAACATTTCCATTGCCACGAAAGAGCACAATCCTTTCTTTTTTTTCTTTTTTTTATTACACAAGAAAGTAAATTCATATGCAGTAGACTTCCGTTATTACGGCACTCTCCGAATCTGCTGTGATAACGAGTGGAGTATGCAAGAAAGTACATTCAAATGCAGTAGTTTCCGTTATTACGGCACTCCCAAATCTACCGTTATATCGGTTGGAGCATGCATGAAAGTGCACTACTGCAGTAGATTCCCGTTATTACGGTACCCTTCAAATTTGTCATTATAATGGACGGAGTATGTGAGAAAGTGCATTCAAATGCAGTAGTTCCCGTTATTACGGCACTCCAAAATGTGCCGTAATATCGGGTGAAGTATGCAAGAAAGTACACTCATGCAGTAGATTCCCGTTATTATGGCACTCTTCTAATTGGCTACTCTAATGGATGGAGTATGCAAGAAAGTACATTCATATGCAGTATATTCTGGTTATAACGGCACTATTCTAATCTGCCGTTATAACAGATAGAGAATGCAAGAAAGTACATTCATATGCAGTAGATTCTCGTTATTACGGCACTATTCTAATCTGCTGTTATAACGAATGGAGAATACAAGAAAGTATATTCATATGCAGTAGATTTCCTGCTTCAGGGTGCCGTTATAACGAATTTGCCGTTGAAACAGGGAAGTATGCAAGAAAATAAAATCATATACAGAATATTCCATTGCTGTTATAACGAATCTGCTGTTATAGTGGGTGATTTATACAAGAAAATAATCATATATAACGGCTTTTTTCCCGGCAGCCCCAGGCTGTCGTTTTTATTAATTTACCGTTATAACGGGGGGCATTATGCAAGAAAGTAGATTTATATGCAGTTGATTCTCGCTATTACGGCATCCCAAACCCGTTGTTACGACAAAATGTACCGTTATAACGGGTACATAAAATATACAGCATGCAAGTTGAAAATTACAAACCTATTTTATCAATTTATCTTATTTTTTTTGTCCATTTGCTCGAAAGAGGGTTTCATTTCCGATGGGAAATAAAAACAAACCTACCGTAAGAACGCGTGCATCATTAAAATTGTGCCGTTAGAGTGGGTATATTCAGGATAAAAGCCGCTACATTAAGAGTTTTCGGAATTGTGTTTTATTGCTTTCGATCATAATTTGTAAACATAATGAAATCATGTCTGATCTCGTAACTTTATATTACTGATACCAAGGTTAGTTATTATAACACAAGACCGAATAGCATTGCTCCAAATTAAGGAGAGTCTTCCAATCTTAGAAATCAGCGGAAGGAATATCAGGGTTTTTTTTTTTCAACTTACATTCAGACACCGAACTCTTGTATTGCTTATTATCATATTTACTCAGGTAGTGCCCCTTCCAAAGGTGCATGTTTGGAAGGCGTCGGACTTAATGATGTGTTGAGTAAGCCTGCTACAATAGTCATGGAAAATGATTTTCTGACTGCCGTACGAAACTACGACTTGCAAGTATTTCCGTTACATCACTTTAGTGTCGCCAATTTTAAAAATTTATATGCAAATTGAGATCCATAATTTCATATAAAAGCTTTTCAGGATTTAATTACATTAGATCTCTCTAGAACCACTGATCAAAATACTTTGAGAGTCGACATTGCACTGTCTTGTGTGCTGACCAATATTTCTGGAGAATATGAACTTCGTACAATAATCTGTTGTTGAGCAATGCACACACGCACACACACACACAGATTTCTTCTGCTATAGTTAGATTAGTTAATCTCTATGGAAAAAAGTTGTATGAGATGATTTTGTTTGAAAAGAAACTGGTGGTTTCAGTGGAACAGTCCATCGCTTTAAATCACATATGGGCATCCATAGGCGCGGAGGACAGATTTGGCTCACGGCAACATTTTTTGTGGCCCGCGGCCAATCTGAGCATTTATTTAAAATCGAATCACCGTATTCCCACCGATGGCCGACCAACCATCCAAATGGGCTACAGATTCTTCTCTCTTTCAGTGTCCGTGTGTCCGCATGTGTCTCTGAGTCACATTTTGGGAGCCACATCCATGTGAGTCTGCATGAGTACACCACTAGACATCATCTGAAAATTCTTTTTAAAAATTTCTCCAAAAAGTGCCTTTTGTGTCTCTTTGGTTATTTTGAGACGGACATAGTGAAAATCTTATGCTGGTATTTTTTTTAGATAATTTTAGATAAAAGATTTAGATCTAATGGATAATTTTTAGATAAATTTAGATGATTCTTTAGATAATTAGTCCCAGTATACACGCGGGATGTGGTGATTCATTCATGTGGAGTACAGATATCTTATGTAATCTTTTTGAGGGTCAATTTTATTATTTGAATTGTAAAATTACAATTGATTTGGCTTTGAAATTCAATCATGCAATACCTCTATTTACCGTAATACGAAGTAAATTTTTGGAATGAATGTGTGGCCTGAATAAAGACAAAAAATGTTTATGTGGCCCGAATAAAGATCAAATTTTTTATGTGGCCCGAATAGAGATGAAACGTGTTGCCAATGCTTGTAATAATTTGAGACTAGGAGATACTTTTATTAGAAAAATCGTTCATTGTTTTACGTAAAGAAAAACAAGAAAAAAAACACGCTATCCATAATAAAGATAGATTAGTGTCGACGCTCTGCTTAAGCAAGTCAAACGGGGGAAATTGAGTTGCGCCAGTCTCCCTAGAGGAAAGAATTTTCCTCCTTTCAAAATCAGCATTCGAAAACCGGGCTTTTCACTGGACTCTGGTGCTGTTTATAATTATAAACTGTCGACCAAAATTGTCAGCATAGATTTCTTCAGTTTTCAAGTGAGTCTCTCTGTTAGTCTGCCTGACTGGCTATGAATGTATCACGTGCACAGGCCTCACCCATAGAATTAGAGGGCTGAAAATTAAACATTTACTCCTTATTGTGCCTAGAAAAAAACCCAACTATTTTTTGTCTTTATAAAAATCCCCCCTACCACTGCTGTTTTAATTTTTTTTTTACTTCGGGTTCAATTTACGATGTAAGTTCATGCTGAACTGGTCATTTACTTAGTACCCGGCTGCACGATTTTTTTTTTTTTGAAAATTCGAATAATCCACTGATCATCGTCCAACATAAGGTAAGAAAAGTAGTTTATTCACTGATCACCCCTTTTTTCCATTTTTTTTGTTAAAAGACGTTGGACTAGTTGTGGTTTTTATTAAGTGACTCACCAGATCGGTTTTATTAGTCGTCTGAGAAAATTGGAAATTGGAATTGTCTAACATAAATAAATTCTAATAAATAAATGTCAGTTGGTACATAATTTTGATTTCAGACTTTTAAATTAAATGTCCAGTGCCAAGACATTTTTGCATTAAAAAAAACAAAAAACAACCAGAGAGCACTCGGAGATCGCTTACCTCTGTCAACGACATTGTCAAGGAGATGGGTAACTGTGAAAGGATGCAACAGACATGATACTATTATGTTTTGAGCATATGACTACGACGTAAGCGAGATAATTGTGCATGGAAATGCTCCAAAATTCAATTTGTTACTTCACAGCAATTTACCCGCCCACAGAATATCATTGAGATCCATAGATAACTTTTGGTGACATCGAATATCCATTCATAAGCGTATACGTGGGTTTGTGTTTGACAATTCCAACGTGTAGATGTAACTGATAAAACAAAAACAACACAAAAATGCATCTCGATCAGAAGAAGATTCCTTTATCCGCCCCTTAATGTTCACCACCCCTTCTTCAATCCGTTGCCCACCTTTATACAGAATTTAATTTAGTACATCTGGAGATATTGTTTTGACAGACGAACGAACAGACGAACAGATGTTACCGAATACACTGAACATTTTCCAACTTCGTTGGCAGAGAAACACTAGCTTACGGATTAGATTTTCAGCTAGACGTCTGCTTTATAAGGTTAAAGAAGAAGATGAAGATTAGGTCAAGCTAACCTGACGGATGCAAAGTAATGGTCTAGTTCAGCTTTATACATACATTTTCTGAAATCATCAAAAGTAATAGGCGAAATTCGTGTTCCGGGGTCCCATTAGTAATAACAAATAATTGGTAATCATAGCTCGAGCCGTCCTAGATTTATTCGATAACAGAAATACATTTAGTTCAGTAAGATATAATTCTTTTTTTTTTTTATAGGTGTACAGGGACTCTCCGATCAGCGTTGTTTCATTCAACGTAGTTTCGTAATAATGTCCTTCTAAAACGAAGTTATTAGATATACGATGATATAAAATATTGTGGATGGAATTGTGAATTAAGTGATTTTTCTGACTAGACATAACTTAATCTCAAAATTCATTCACTACAATTTATTAAATTTCACAACTCCTTATTGCCATGGAAACGCCTATTAGTCATTGTCGAATGGCGAAGGAGATGAGAGAAGAAACCCAAGCGAGTAGCAAGCGAAACAAAGAGCAAAGGGAGGTAATATGTTTAGACGACGTATATTTATGACTGGACATATTAGTTTTGAGTTCTATTTATTCACTAGGTAAACGGTCAGCTTGGGCAAAGTATTTGTTTGTTAAATAGACCACTTTATCTACCTAGGACAACGAATCTCCGATAGATTTTCAAAAGAGGAATAAATAAAACGGAAAATAACCCTAGGTTGGCAAGCCTTCGGTAAAAACAAGCCCAACTTCCAAGAACTAAAAAAAAATGCCATTAGTCCTAAAAAGAAGATTATACGACCTTTGCATCCTCCCGATAGTCACCCACGGAGCTGAAACACGGAACTTGACCAAAAGGATTAACACTTAAACTAAAAACCATGCAATGTACACAAGAGAGAATCATGCTCAACATCACATGGAGAGATCACAAGACAATACTGCATATAGGAAAATGAGTAGGTGTCCGGGATATCATTGAAAACTTTAAAAAAACTCAAATGGCTATGGGCTGGTCTTGTAGCAAGAATGTCATACAACCGATGGATATCACAATTCACAATATGAATCCCCAGAAATCATATGCGAAACTGCGACAGACAAAAGATGAGATGGCGTGACGAACTACACCTATTCAGAAAGTAATGGCTCCACAACTGCCATGATACAGGCGTCTGGCGGATCTTGGGAAAGGTCTATGTCCAACGACGGACGCTGAAAACGTAACCACGGCGTTAGTCAGCGATCGCTGTTAACCAAACAGCCTTTCTAACTCGTTTGAACAATATCAAATCCGTTCATACTCATATACTAAACGCCATCTCTAGGCATATGATTTTCGGAAGTCCGTTCAAGGCCACTTTTTCTGCTGTTATAGAGGAAGTGCACACACTCTTCATCATTTCATGTCCAAGTTTTCTGTATTTCCCAGCGCTCTGAACTCTGACCACACCACACAACACACCATTATCATCATTATCTTTTGGTCTGGAACCCCCATGCCCACCAATTCCTCATGCATACGAATGGTGATTGCTTCTTCGTTTTACGCTACTTCGGTTAACAGAAAAGTTTTGTTCGAACGCTGAACTTTTAGATAGCGGCGGGATAATTCAAAATATGTTTGATCGGCTTGTTAGATCTTTAATCAATTAAAGTTATCTTTCAGATGACAGAAAAATATCGATCTCCTGCTTAATTGCAAAGATGTGAAAAGTTTTATAAGTCAGTAGTTTGCCTATACTGTCAAAAATGATGACATATGAAATATATGGATATACATTGAATTTTATATATACGTAGATAATAGAGATTTACACTGCAATGAGCTTGGAGAATAGCCTTCTATACACATTGCATTTTATATACGTGAATAATAGAGATTTGCATTGAAGAGAGCTTGGAGAATAGCCTCCTATACACATCACATTTTATAGACGTGAATAATAGAGATTTGCATTACAGTGAGCTTGAAGAATAGCCATCTATACACATTGCATTTTATTTGGATGGATAATAGAGATTTGCATTGCAGTGAGCTTGGAGAACAGCCTTCTATACACAATGCAATTCATATACAAGGCTAATAGAGATTCGCATTATTGGAGAATAGCCTTCAATGCAAAATACATTTTATATACGTGGTAAAAAGAGATTTGCGCATTGCAGTGAGCTTGGAGAATGGCTTTTTGTTGACCACAATGGATTTTTCATTATTTGTTTTTGCTTTTTATCACTTTCAATATTTTCATATTATTCAACATTTTTACCAAGTCATCAGAACGTAAAATTCTATTTTACTACGTCAGCTGCATCCCAGAGGTTGCCTAAGTACAAACTCAGATTTGTAATTATCACATGTGCAGATTAGTCGACCATCAGAGATTTCACACCCCAGCAAGATTGACCCCTTAAGGCATAGGAGTTTATTTTGATCCTCATTGTTTGTGAAGAGCTGAAACAACTAGATTTTCTTACAGGTGATATTAATTCAGAACCAGATGGATACAAAATAGATATTGGGTCGTTCGTTACCACACACCCGCAAAGCGCTTTGAAAACATCTTCAATCAAGCAGACCCACTCGTACTTTGATGATATAGATATATACGATGTCTGCTTGGAAAATTGAAAACACCGAGCAATTGCCGTAATTACCATTTCGGTATGTCAGAGACAGTAATCGATGCTTTAGATGCTAGCGCATCTAAAAAGGAAATTAACTGAACCGAACTCCTTCATTCGGGTTTGATTAAATGTAATTCATTATCCCAACTATGTCTGCCCCCCACCTTTTTTTTTTAGTCCATCCTGAAAGTGTAGAACGAATCACTTCTTGAGGATAAAAATGCGTATTATCAACCTTTTAATCCAACAATGGAACATCATTGATATCTTTAAGTGTTGTTGATTAATCAGGAATTCTCGTAAGGAGCTTCATTAAAATCACGTTGTTACGAGATTTCAAGAATCTAAATATTGATCCCAGACATTAATTTTCCCGATTGTTGAAAGAATTCACATTCCTCGACATTGAAAGAGGAAATTTCTTTGTGGTGAAATTGGTCTTTAAATAAAAGTCGATAGAATTAGTGACTGATATAAAATGGGATTTTTAGAATTGTCGGAATTTCCTCTACTTGGACGGCAGACCAATTTCGGCTTGGTGGAGAAAAAGAGAAAAATGCAGACAAATTGCTGAGGGGGTCGGACAAGAATAGACGTGCCCAAGGAGAATTTAGTTACTGTGGGGTAACAGCCATACAAGTGTGTATTATTAAAGCAAAGTTGCCTAGCTTCAAGGTTTGAGGGGTTTCATTTAAATTAAGACCTCGCTTCTTTAAGCGATCAGCCCTGTAAAAATCGAAATGTGAGGCTGAGAACAATAGTTCCCAACGTACCCGTGGAAAATATGCATCTTATGAATACTGTCGGAAATTCTGATATGATTCATTCTAATTATTCTTTTAAAGCTTTTTGTAAGGAAAATATCGGATGGTTCCTCTTACGCAACATTTATGTACTTAAATGTCCTTGGTTGTACTTGAAATGGTCTTTTTTAACAGCAGTTATTTGCGTTATTGAACCAGCTTCAATTTAGTTAGGGGAGGGGGTTAAACTGATGAGAAAATTGTTACTTGAATTCGGTAATGCCGATATCAGAATTAGGATTATTTTTTTCAAAAAGTGATATAACCAGGTAAGACTGTCTTTTCACTTAAACAGTTCCTTGCATTTGGTACTTTTGTCAAGAAGATATTTTTTCTAACACAAGTGGAGGTCTGAGTTGGTAGTTTATAACCGTGTCCACTTGCCTTACTGAAGATATGTGAAGTCAGAATTTTCTTATCAAGGCATTTCGAGGACTAAATGTCAGTATCCATACTATGCATGTTCGTCCAAATTCTGTAGACTTCCAATAGGTCAGTATGTTTTCTTCTGTATTCCAGAGTTGCTAGATTTAATCTTTCGGTGTAAGATACACATCCTAGCTCTCCTCTACATCCTCTGTCGGGCAGCTAAGCATAGTCCAAATGGAAAGGTACCAGATACTTTATAACATGAACCTCTTTCTACTTGATGAGAAGGGTTGAAGAATAAAAGGGCTACATCTATTGTACATTAGCAAAGTTTGACATATTTGCATACTCGATGTAGAAAACAGTATTCGTGACATCGAATAGGTGAGTGTGTGGCTTGTGTGTATTACCCAATATAATCTACGTATTAACTTCTGTTTTTTTTCATGAAATTTCCATACACTTGCTCATTCGATGTTAAAAGCGGTTCGCATAAATTGACTTTTAACATTGAGGGAGCAAGTGTGTGAAACTTGGTCGCATATAAGTTGTAAGAAGGTTGAAAAACTGGCCACTAATTCAGAGAAGCAAGCAAAAATTCCCATCTCTTTAAACATGGAATCGATACCGTCTATACTTTGAAGATGTTGAGCATGAATCTCTCCTTTGCATTTCGTGTGGTTTCCAGTTTGAGGGCCAATCTTTTGATTAGATTGCAGCTCCATAGGTGACTATAGGGGGATACATTAACTGTTGACTCTTCTCTTTAGAACTAATGAGATTTTTTTGTTTTGAAGGTGAAGCTTGCTCTACAGAAAGTTCAAAATTAAATCTGTCCCTAATAGTTTTTTTAATGGTGATTGAATTTACGAAGTAAATTTATGCTAAGTTGATCCTTTGGTTGTGTCCGATAGTGTTCGAACTAATTTGTGTCTGGAAATTTAAACTTTCCTAGTGATCACTGCCCAACAAAACTTATTTATTGATAATCGTTTTCCGATTTTTTAAAATTCATCACCCCCAACAGGGTAAGGTAAGATAAAGCAACCCGTCTCCTAAGAGTTACCCACCAATGGATTATGAAAGCCGATGAAGAAGTCCCAGTTTCTACTGCATACGTCAACTTAATGGTCGCTGCAAGTTTTAAGTCTAGTCAAGACAACAACTTTATCCCTGCGCATTATTAATGACTACCCCTTGGCAGGATGCAAGTCCATCGAAGGAATATCTCCATACGAATAGCATAGCTTAGAGTTTACTCAATTAGCAGCTGAATAGATAGGGGAATTTATTATAATGACGAGTTTTCCACACTCAACTGGGTTACCAATTTAGATGTTATTTTTCAATTTTTCGATTCCAAAAATCCCTCTCAAATGCGAAAAAGAAACGAAAAAAAATCTTCTGAACTTTGAAAAACGAAATGATGTTTTAAATCTAAATATTGTTAATACGGGGTTCACAAATTCTAAAAAAAAAAAAAAAAAAAATCGTTTTAATTGGTAACCCTGATCCGAGTGCCCAACCCCATAACAAATCATTCTTTTAGTATGGTAAAAAAGTAATGACCAGACCGGTGAAGATATGGTGTTATGGCAGATTAAGATTTTGCCTTCTCGGGTCTGGTACCGCTCTGTATAGTCAAGTCAAGGGGAATCAGGATTCGTCCTGAGACATCAACATCAGTGCTCATGTATTTGCGATAATAGTTGCAAGGACTAAGAGGATTAGGGTGATTTTCTTCTCACACGTTCGCGTGTTTGGGAATCCCACTTTAAACCCACCTTTTATCACAATCTGTTCTCGTGAGTTTTGGACTAATAGACACAACTGCATAACAGCACGGTTTCTATCATGTGACTAACCAGACGCGCTATTGTGTACTTTCCACTGAATGAAGATGAGTATTGTGGGTTGAGTTATTATCCGTAAAACATTACAAATATTACAGAAACATTAGAAACGAATCAAGATTTCTGATTAGTTTTCACGCCATTTGTTTTTTCTTTTCAAGTATTCGTGAGAATTTTCCTATTTATTCCGTTTCTTGTTTCCTACCAAGTTGTGTTCTTTAGAACGAAAAAGGAAAATAAAACATCTTCCTCTCGACTCCGAACAGCAGGATATTATTCAATATTCAACATCGTAACAAGGCAGCATTTATCCTTTGTAACGCCAGTTTCATACTTCATGAACACACAGATCTGATTAGTCAGTCGATAGAAACCGTCACGGGACTAACGTATCTTTTTGCCAGAATTAGGGGTGATCAACTGAAAGATTGACCCTCAAACTGGGAACCATACAACGTACACAGGGGAAAATCATGCTCATCATCTCGCGGAAGGATCACAAGACAGCACAGTGTGTTAGAGAAAATACATAAGTCAGAGATACCATAGGAATCATTAAAAAAAACTCAAATCATGTCATGTATCAAGAATGTCAGACATCTGCTGGACATCAATACTCATGATATTGACCCCAAGAGATCATATGCGAAATTGTGGCCGGCAGAAAATAATACGATGTGACGAGCTAGACAAGTCTAAAAAAAGTACTGGCTCTGTGACGCCCACCATAGAGAGGTATGGCTAATCAATCCTCCTCCAATTCGGGTAAGTAGAACTGATTTTTAGGCAGTTCTCTCGCTAGTTCAACTAGATTGACAAGTCTGACATATCTACAAAAGTTTGTATTAGAAATTTGCATGTGCTTATTTCATTCTAATATATAAATGCATTAATACTAAAAGAAAAAAAGATTGATAGTTATTTATTCATTATATATTCGATAGAAAAGTTGCAGTAATTATCTTCAGTCGGCATTGAAGTAGGAGTAAAGTTTTGCTCTACACCAACCAGGCTTTTTCACTACTATTTTTCCCCATCCTGATCTCACTGACCGTTTATTATTTACCTCTGTTCTGTTTGTGATAACATGGGGTTTCAGGCGATCCGTTCTACTGCCCTCTTCAGTTGTTATGTAATGGTAATAAAAAGAAAGGATTACGGGGAAATAATGGTCTAGCCAGGATAGGAAATAAAAATACCTTAATCCTACGTTATAAGCGTAGTTGCCATGGGTCTACTATCCTGTGAGTCTAAAGAGGTAAACAAACCCTCCAAAATCGGACAAAAGAGTGTCAAATCTCGGGAAAATCAGTGACATTTGTGCAAAACCATGTAAATTCTCGAGCAATTCAAGCTCTTCACTCCTTAATCAAAGAGTTACCATACATGCATTGTTGGTGTTATTGGGAAGAACTATTTGTTTACCATCATTACATCCAAATAATACACGGGAGGAAGGCCGTGGAATGGATCGGCCAAAAAGCTGCGTTAACAACATAAGCAACAAGGAATTCTTCAATCGTTCAAAGAACTCTTTGAATAATAATAATAATAATAATAATAATAAAACAGCCAAATCAATTTAATGCAAGAATTGGGGCACGAATTCAAGATTTGTGAGTTATAACTGGGAGGTGCTCCCCTTTTAACCAACAGGAGGGACCCAGTTGTCATCCTGCAAATGCTAGCTTAAACCCAGGTTCGTATGCCCTTAATGGCTTCCAGAAGTGACAGAGTCGTTACCAAGTTACTGTTGGCTAAAACCCCAGCTCATGCTCCACTAATGACAACTGTCACTGAACGACAGTCAGCCAGTACAAGAACAGAAAATGGACAAAAAGGGGACAACAGGTTAGTAATGTATTGCTGTTTCGAAAGCAAACCGTCGGTGTGGTCATATAGCGAACGTGGGCTCAAACTATGGAGGGAAGAATCCACTGTCGAGGTATCAAATCAGCGCCTGGCTGATCAAATGAAACAAACCTTGAAAAACAAATGGATCTCAGAGATAGAACTGCAGGAGATCTGCAATAAAATAGAAAAAGAAGAAAATTGCTTACCCGTACAGGAACCTCTCGATACGACCAACGTAATAAACGATGAAATGGGAACAAATCCAAACAAAAGGAAAATCCCTGAACAAAGGCATAAACCAGAAAGAGACGCTGATACCGCAACGGGAGAAGAGAAAGCCCAGATACTAACTCTAAAAGAAATTATACAAGAGAAAACGACACTGCCAACTCTTAGTGTGGGAAGGATGGGAAGGAACTAAAAGAGGGGAAACCGAACATGCCAACTGGCTTATGCAGCATATTTAAACGAACGACGGAACAGAGCTCAACAACCTAATCTACGCTGGGGCGAAAATGGTATCGGATCTCTTTAAAGCACAAGGAAGAACCCCAAATTATAGGAACAAAGAGAAAACAATTGGAAAACAAGATTAGAGAGACAGATCTCCCTACATCAGAGAGATGAAGGACTACTGAAAAATGCACCATACATGAAAAGACCACTTGTAAGACTACGGGACAAGATAAGACAAAAAGGTGTCCCCGTGGCAATGGAAGAGACGTACCCGAGAAGACAAACCAAAGAAGCAAGACTAAAGAGATATAAACTAAGGACTGTCCAGTACAAACAGTACTGCACATTGCAGAACAACGAGAGAAAGTTTAACCAAGATCTGAACATACAAAGAAAACTGAACATAAAGCCGGATGCCACAGAGACAGAGAACTTCTGGAATGACGTATGGGGAGACCCGAAAAGACATAACAAAGTTCCGGAAAAGGATAGATAGCATAAAAAAAAGAATGCCAAGACATGGACAGGAGAGAACAAATAGTACTGAATCACACCACATGAGAACATACCTTATAAAAAAGTTAACTGGAAAGCACCAGGACCTGCAAGGATTCACGAATATTGGTTTAAGAAATTCACCACATTGCACAACAGGCTCATCCACAACCTCTTCCTATATGAAGTTGAGGTCACAAAATGGATGACCAGAGGCAGAACAACCCTCACTCGAAAAGACTCTAGGAGAGCAATTATTGACCAATCACGTGCCTACCACGGATGTGGAAAATCCTTACTGGATAGATAACGGAGAGAATATACATATATATATATATATATATATATATATATGGAAAGAGCAGGACTATTACCAGAAGAACAGAAAGGATGCAGTAGAAGAACTAAGGAGTGCGAATGACTTGCTCTACAACGACCTGATAATCTTTTTTTTTTTTTAAGTAAGAAAAAGGACAAAAACATTGCAATGTGATGATAGACTATAAAGAAACATACGGTGTGATTACACACAGCTGGATACTCGAATGCCTCAGAAATGTTGAAGATCAGTGGTGAGATTTAACTCTATGAATAATTGGAAAGTAGACTTAACAGCTACAGGAAAAAACTTAGCCGAGTAAAGTATAAAAAAGGGGAATCTTCCAGGAAGACTCACTACTTCTTGTTCTAACTTTGATACTACTCGACAGAATTCTGAAAAACAGCAAAAGATACCAATTATCCAAAACAAAGAGAAAAGTCAATAACCTAATGTATATAGACGACACAAAAGTATCTGCAAAGAACAGGGGAGAACTAGAAATGATATTCAAGGAAGTGACAGAAGGTGATGTACAAAGGAAATCTCTCAGCAGCAGAAGGAATCGAACTACCCGACAGCAAAAAGATCAGAGCACTGGCCACACAAGACATATACAAATACCGAGGAGTTCTCGAATGTGACATGTTAAAACGGAGAGAAATGAAGGAGAAAATACAAAGAAAAATACCTTAGGAGGGTTACAGAAATATTACACACTAAACCAAATTGCAGGAACCTCGTGAAAGGAAAGAGCACATGGGCCGAATCTGTATTAAGATACTAAGAACCATTCTTTGGATGGATAAAAAAAGAAATGCAGTCAATGGACCAGCAAACAAGAAAGCTTATGACAAGGGACAAAGTTTAACATCCCAGAGATAGAATGCAGATAAAGAGGGAAGAAGGCGGTAGAGAACTGATCAGCAAAGAGGACTGTGTACAGAGGACCAATATAGGTCGATGAAAATATGTGCAAATGAACAGTGAAGACATTATACAAAACATCCGAGGCTGCGCAACGACCAACTTAAAAGTAGAAAACAATGGAGCAGCACAGCAAACAAGGAAAGAAAAATGGAAACAGAAGAAACTATACGGAGAATCCAAAAGATAGATACAGGATTTTGCAGACATGGCTACGAAAAGGAAACCTGAAAAGAGAAACAGAATTGCTAATCATGGCTGCCTAGAACTATTTTCATCAGGACAAATCATATCAAAGAAAAAATTGACGGACCCCAAACAAACAGCAAATGTCGCCTACACAGGGAAAGGGATGACACTGTAAACAACATAAATAGCGAAGGTGATCAACTAGCCTAGAAGGAGTATAAACACAAATGCGATAGGGTATGCGACTGAGAATTGAGCAAACGAATGGGATTCAACCATGCAGAAAAGTGTTACTAGCACAAACAAGAGAAAGCTATAGAGAATAGACGTCACGAATTACTTTGGGACTTTGACATCCAAACTGACCACCCCATTCAAGCGATAAGACCGGTAATCTGGCGATCGTGAGTAAGAAGAGAAGAACCTGACAAATGACAAACAAATCCTTGCCTGCAGTCAACAGAGTAGATAGGAAAAGGAATGAAAAGCAGGGAAATACCAGGACCTGGCAAGAGAAGTGAAAAAGGAGTGGAACATGAAAGTCAAAGTAGTACCAATAATAATAGGTGCACTTGGAACCATACCAAAGACATTGAGAATGTGATTGGAAGAACTGGAGAAAAGGGGAAGTATTGAGACTAAACAGACTGCAGCTCTACTGTGGATTGCACAAATACTGAGGAGAGTGCTAGAAATATGATAGGAGAAAGGAATAAAATGGAAAAAAAACAAATAAATTAATGATGGTAGAATTACAAACCACAGCACTGCTGTGATAGGTGAAGGAGATATGAGAGGAGGGCTGGAAACCTGAGGAGACTTACTGTCTCTCAGTCTTCATCAAATACCGACCAGACAACTAGTGTGGAACTGTAAACCACAGGATTGCTGTGGACGGTGAGAGTGTGAAGAGGAGGGCTGGAGACTTGAGGAGACTTGCTGTCACTTAGTCTTGAGCTGTGACCACTGGGCAACTGGTATGAAAATGCATCATCATCATCATCATCATCATCATCATCAGTTAACCACAGAGCAGAGTGATCGGTCCTTGCTGCAATTGAATATAAGAAGGGACACGACAGGATTGGACGGTATCTCACAGACCTGGTACATACACCGGCCTGAACCTGTCACAGAAATAAGATATGTGACCATATTATGAGACTTCACTATACATACTCATAGAATTATAAATGCGAACAGGCCTGATATTATAGTGAAATACTTTAAAGAAAAAACATTCCTCCTAGTGGATATGACTGTCCCATTGCTGTCAAAGAATTAGAGAAAGACTTTGAAATAGAAATCGGTAGAATGAGGCAACTCGGAACCAGAATAATACCGATTGTTGTTGGAGCCCTTGGGTGACTCAAGAAAGGCACCAGTGAACTTGTCGACAGCATACCTGGAAAGCCCAACGTATATGAAATGCACAGAATAACTCTTACCTCCACTGCACACATTATGAAGAAAATTCTTGTCAATGTGAATGTATGCACTAAACCTAGCATACATCACTTTATGTATCTATAGATGTACGTTTGAGAAAGTTTTGTATTGTCTGCATGAACAAAGGCCCTTTTTTCTGTTCCCTTTTCTCTTTCATTTTCTTTTCTCCCTCTCTCTAAAACCCGGACTGTCATAACTTACAACGATGCCTGGCATTGGTCTCTGGCTGAGACCCGACTGTCGACTTACATAAACTGAAATGAAAGACGACGACGACGACGACAACAACAACAACAACAACAACAACAACAACAACAATAATAGTAATAATAATAATAATAATAATAATAATAATAATAATAATAATAATAATAATACTGCTGATGTGGAAATTCCTGACCTGACAGATATTGGAGAGAATATATATACATATCCATGGAAAGAAGAGCAGATAGGTTGCAGGAAAGGAACCGGGGGGGTGGCAAATGACTTGCTCTACATCGACCAGATGATCTTAAAAGAAGTAAAAAAAAAAAAAAAAAAAAGAAGGAAGAAATACATCGCAATGGAATTGATAGACTATAAACATGCATGATTCCACACAGCTGGATACTTGAATGCCTCAGAACGTTCAAGATCAGTGAACCAGTGGTGAGATTCATTGCCAACTCTATGAAAAACTGTAAAATAGACTTGACATTCACAGGAGAAAATTTAGCAGAGGTAGGTATAAAAAAGGGAATATTTCAGGGAAATTCACCGTCTCCATTACTATTTGTTCTATGGTACCACTCAATAGAATTCTGAAGAACAGCAAAGGATACCATTTCTCAAAAACAAAAGGGAAGAGTCAACCACCCAATGTACATGGACGACATGATATTATTTGCAAAAACCGGGGAAAACTTGAGATGCTGTTCAACAAAGTGAAGGAATACAGTGATGACATTGGGATAGAGTTTGGAATAGATTATGTGCAAAAATGGTAATACACAAAGGAAAACTCTCAGCGTCAAAGGAATCGAACTCCTGTAGATCAGGAACATTACAACACTGATAAAAAAAAACCGATACAATTACCTAGGTGTTCTCGAATGTGACGCAATAAAACGGAGAGATGTGATGGAGAAAATAAAAAGAAAATAACTTATGAGGATTAGAGAAATATTAGAGACCAAACTAAACAGTGGGGAACCTGGTGAAAGGAATGAACACGTTGACTGAATCGGTAGTAAGACACACAGGACCATTCTTTGAATGGACAAAGGAAGAACTCCAGTCAATGGATAGGCGAACAAGAAAGATTATGACAATGGACAATGTCTAACATCCCAGAGATAACACGGATAGACTGTAGATGAAGAGGGAAGAAGGCGGTTGAGGAATCATCAACATAGAGGACTGTGTAGAGAGGGCCAATACAGGTCTAGAAAAGTATCTGCAAACGAACCGTGAAGACATTATACAGAGTGCCCGAAGCAGTGCAACGAACAACAAAAACTAACAGAACTAGCGAATATGGTCAACTAGCCCAGAAGACACGATAGAGAAGCAGTAGTGATACACTGGGTACTGAGTAAACGAATGGGATTTAACCATACGGAAAAGGGGTAATAGCACAAACCAGAGGCAGTCCTGTAGAATGGAAGTCGTAAATTACTCTGGGATGTTAACATCCAAACTGACCACCTCATTCAAGCAAGGAGAGCTATATTCTTGTAATCGTGGGCAAGAAGATGAAAACCTGCCAAATAGTACACGTGGCTGTACCTGTAGACCACAGGTTAAATAGGAAAGAAAGTGAAAGACTGAAAAAAGTATCAGGACCTGGCAAGAGAAGTGGAAAGGTGTGGATCATGAAAGTCATAGTAGTAAAAGTAATAATAGGTACACTCGGAAACGTACCAAAAACAGTTGAGGTGAGATTGGAGGAACTAGGGATAAAGGGAAAGTTTGAGGCTGTGCAGTCCATGGCACTGCTAGGAACTGCATTAATACTCAGGAAAGTGCTAGATATATGAGATCTACGACACCAGCTGTTAACAGTGGGCCTAACAAAGGAAGATGGGTGAGGAAAAAGACACAAATGGTGATGGAGGTACGAACCACAGCACTACTGTGAAAGGTTAGGGAGAGATTAGATTAGTGAGGGCTGAAGACTTGAGGAGACTTACTGTCTCTCAGCCTTCAGCGATAACCACCGGACAAATGGTGTGAAACTGCAAACCACAATACTGCTGTGAACTGTGAGAGTGTGGAGAGGGGGACTGGAGACTTGGGGTGACTTGCTGTCACTCAATCTTCAGCGGTAACCACCAGGCAACTGGTGTGAAGTTGCTAATAATAATAATAATAATAATAATAATAATAATAATAATAATAATAATAATAATAATAATAATGGAAAACATCTACAAATATCTAGATTCTCCAGCCGCCTAACGTTCAAAAGACCTTTTTTCCCAAAGATCAAAAAATGAATAAATAAATAAATAAAAATGAATAAATAACAAATTCAGAAAGGGTTTAGTGGAGCATCGATGCCATTTTTTCAAGTCTGTAGACAAAACAGTATGGCCACGAGTGCTGCGACAAACAAACAAACACAAATACTCAAATTTTGAAAAAAAAAGGTAGAACGCTTTGCCATCTGTGATGGCTACGGTCGTTCAGTGATGTCCTTTCTTCTCTTCCAGAGAGATCCCTTTTGACTAAACTCACCAATGAGCCACTGCAGACAGTTATATGCACCCAGAAATCTGCAATATATCAGGACAATACATAAATCGAATATTAACAACTCCGAACGTTCAATTTGGAAAAAACAAACAAAAAAACAAAAACAAACGAACGAACGAACTTAAATCAGCCTCAGCTTTGGAGACAAGAGAGGTTTGGTTAGTCCATCAAAAGAAACTGTCACATGAACAACGTATATTGGCAGCATGATGTGTTGAGGGTGATCAATGAAAAAAATTTTTAAAAATTGGGTAATCAATGAATCAGTTACTTCTGCTGTCTTCTGTTGGAGCTCTAGAGAGTTCGAATTTTTTTAAAATAAACAAAAAAAAACAATAAACAAGCGCAAACGCTATCGGATAGAAACTGGTTTAGCATGAAATTACATTGTTAATTGAACCACCCAATGGAAACCTGTTCAAGCGTGGTGGATTTTGGAAGAGCTAATACAGACATAATAAGAAATAGATGCTTTAATTTTCAGCATTCTAGCTCTGTTGGATCCGCCTGTACATAAGATACATCAATAGCCAACCAACTTGAAAACTTAAGAAATCTATGTTGCCAGTATTGGTGACAGTTTTGGTTTACGGTTCCAGATATGAAATCCCGTTATTAATAAAAATCCCTTCTTCAAAGAAAAACAATTTTTTTTAATCAATACGGATCAAAATTCGAATATTAAACCTGAACAATATGGGATCTCAAGTCAGTATCTTGATATACGTCCTTTGCTATATTTTCCTTTTCTTTCAATATCAACCAAATAATTTCTGAAATATGAAGACGTTACTTGGTAACCTCGCATTAGGTAGGAGGGCCATCGCTTGCATTTAATATGTTAACAGCAAGACTTCCTTGAAATATGAGAAAACTTTCTCTTTGATCATTCATGCATTGATGAATAATTTTCGAAAAAAGGGTATCAAATGTGATGAAATGTATACAATTCAACTGATCCTGTAAAGAAAGAACTGGAGAATCTGTTATAATTCCATACCCTGTGAAGAAGTTAAGCTTACCTAGGGAAATCAACCATGCTCTTTGATAAAAAAAAAAATGAAAATATTTTTCAGGAAAAGAACTTTCTAATCTTCTCTAAATCAGTTGTGAATATAAAGGAAAACCGAATCTGCAGTACTTTTCATCCCTGTCACTCCCTGACATTCTGTGCCACTGCCTGCCACACGTTGATAAAATATTTCGAAGCAAAATCTACCCAGCCATTCCTTAATACAACTGGTTCTTGAATATGAATTAACTCCCTGCCAATCCCTGCCACTCGTTAACGAGATTTCTAAATGCAAAATCTATCTCTGTCACAGTGGGTGGTTTAAGCTTGAGAACTAATAATATCAACAAGCGGTAGGGATAGATTTTGTATCGAAATATGTCATTACCACGTGGTAAGAAACAACAGGGGGTGCAGGGATATATACAAGAAATATCACCCGAATCAGTGCGATACTCTTACATACAATGATAGCCGATTCATTTTTTTCTTATTCTGTGGGAATAAAGAATATACTTTAATTATATATGATTAAGTCATCATTATATACACGTTGAGCTTTCAAGCCAGCTGTCATCTGGTGGGGATCAAGTGACAGCAGGTTCTCTCGATATTCTACCATTTTCAGTATTCTTATTTGATGTATGCATGTTCAAGCCAGTCGATTTAATAGTATCAAGACAACCCTCCTTGATACCACCACTAAAAAATTGATTCCCGTAAACTTTGACATCAACTTTATAGTTGCTATGCTATTGTCAGGCGGGGGGGGGGGGCAAGTATCTGGGGCAATTGTCCAGGGTACAGTTGTCCCAGAATCGTAAGTTTCCATGAAAAAAATTTCTCCGTATTCGTCTCCATTGCAGTTATTTATTCACTTGTTGTATTCGGACAGAAAATAAGTTGAAGTGACGAAGTAGATAAGTTTAGAAAATACTGGTTCCGCAACGCACATGATAGAGAGGTCCAGCGAATCAAGTGGAAAGCTAAAATGATGATGATGATGATGATGATGATGATGATAATTATTTGGGGGTTTCTAGTTGCAGTTCAATACATTGCAAATCATTTTACCAGGGTGGCTGATAATTTTTTTTTTTTTTATGAAAAAAATGTTTAATCGGATTTATTCGATTTAAATTGGATGGGTGTGTCTGGGAAATTTCATCAGAGTGTTGACTTACAGATGTTCAGCATTCATTGTGTGAGAAATCTGACAAAGCTTCTGACCCAAACAGAAAAGTGTCAGAAACAATGATAAAAAAAAAGAAAGTAAAGTACAACCAAGTCATCACTAAATCCCACCTTCTTACCAACGAGGCCCATCTTTATCTCCTGAGAAATGCATTAAGCAAGAAAGAAGTTATCATTGCAGTGAAATATTCCGATGAGAAATGTCCCTTACTTGTTCCGACTATCATGAAGTTGCAAGCAAGTCTCCTCTCTTCCAGACATTCCAATTTGTAATACTGTATCAACCATTGATTGATGGAATTCTCATGAAAGTGTGTTGGACAGTGGCATTCTTTCTGCAGTAAAACAATCGCTGTCAGCAGTTGCCTCATCTTCTGTCATTGAACACGGTCTCTCTTCATACAGACCTCTTCATTCTGAACTCAGGAAACGTCTCGGTACAAATAGAGTAGAAAAACCTGGCTTTCTGTTTAAAACAATTGATGCAAAACCTGCAATAAAAATAGCCGATTTATTATTTTTCTGACTCTGTGGAGATAAAGAATGTACTTCAGTTCAATATGATTAAGTCATCAATACGTACACGTTGAGCTGTCAAGTCAGCTGTCATCTGGTGTTTTTCGTAGCGGATCAAGAGACAGCAAGTTCCCTCAACTTGAAGCATTATGAGCCAGTCATTTGTCAGTTTAAAAATTCAGAGAATGTTTTATTTCATAGTGAAAATATTTCTGCAGTCATGAGAAAAAATTCATTCCGTTGATGATTAGAAATGAATATTTGATTTAGTATGTCTTACACTTCATTTCTTGAATGAAATTACAGGTCAACAACAAATTGATATTCAAACCGGTGATCATAAAATTATTTGAGTAAAATCGTAATACTAATCAGTCCAATTCAAGCCAAACAACCCTGATTTTACAATAGAAATAGATGTATATTAAAAATCAGGAAGAAAACGATTGCCAGTGGCCAGGAATAGTTACCAACATTACTCACAGAATAGGGCGATTATATGTATAACTTGAGTACGTTGCTAATATTTCTTACTGTAAAAATGCATTAAATCAAAGTGAAGATGGGTTTGTCAGTGACATATCACCAGCAATACTGACAGAACAGATATATAATTAAATATACAGCAAACGTGTGTATACATATTAATGTATCAAGTAGATCTTAGTTTAAAAAAAAAGCTCAATAGCCAAGCTGTTATAAAATAAGTGAAGATTTTTTCCAACAACTCATTACAGATAGTATTTTCTGTTTCACTTAAAGAAGATTTTCAAATAAAACTTCATTCAAAGTTCAATGTTCATTTGAAAATCTTTTTCAAGTGAAACCGAATATAAGATCTGTAATGAGCCATTGAAAACGAATCTTTACTCATTTTATGCATATATAGAGAGGATTTCGGTTAGTTGTGCCGCATCTGGACCAACGGTTTGGGACCAAATAACCAGTTGGCACGATTAACCGAACAAGAAAATAGTTTTTTACGCAAAAGTATTTATGAAAACGTTTGTTTGAACCAATGAACAATGCAAAAAAAAAACAAAAAAAAACCATAGTGAGAAAATTTGGTTTATTCACGTTTGACTTGAGTCTTAAGCTGAGAATTAATGAAAGATATCTACTTCGGGAAATAGAAATGATCGGTTCTTTCTGTAATTCTATCAGATTTTATTTCAAATTTATTCTGTTACTTAGTCCAAATAACCTGCGTATTGAAAATAACAAACGAAGGTAATCGGTGCGTTCAAATTGGTTCTTACAAGATTGGTCCGAAGGATTGAGGGTCTACTGTACATTAAATTACGAGTAATCATTCGTTATTTCATTTTTCTGTAATTTGGAAAGCGTTTCATCAAGTATCGACTTTAGCAGAGTCTTATAAATATCTTTGTGAATAGACTGCACCGTCGGAAATTGCTATTTAGATGATTTTTCGTAAAAAGATCAATACTTTTATTTGATTAATGGTAATTAAGTAAGTAATACTTTTATTTAATCCACTATGATAGAATAAGTAATCTTTTTATTTGATTTCAAACGAAAAAATAGTGATATTTCTAATACATTGAGTAATATTCTGATAAGATATATGTGGGTGATTAAAGTCTCAGTCAATTTATTAACAATTTGTAATATATTTCCAAGATTTTATATATGTATATGTATGCAAATCTAGATTTTTCAAAGTGTTTTCTTTTTCAATTTTAGATATAAACTTGGAAATAAAGATGGCAACCTTGTGTTAGTTAGACTTCCAGGGTTACCAAGTTGGATGTGATTTTTCAATTTTTTCTAATTTTGAAGGTGACTCAAATTCGAAAAATTAAGAAAAAAAGCATCAGCTGATAACACTGGACTTACATTCGCAAGACGAATAAAATCAACAAGCATGGTTCAATTTTGAACACAAACTTCCTTGCATGACTGAAATCTGAGAGTTAAACAACTGAGATTTCATTTTTCCAAACAAAATTTCAAAACGACGTATCCCTTCTCAACTCATTTATTAGTTAAGAATTCATTTTTTTTCAGAAAAAAATGAAACGCTTTTTAACTTTGAAATTCACGAAATACTACACAGGTCACAGTGTTAAGATTAATCATCTTAAATCTATCAGGTTTTTTTTTTTTTTACCTTGGAATAGATTTGCAAAAACTAATTCATTACTTATTTATTAATTAATTTATTGACTATTGTTTATTAGGTGAAATAAAATATATTATTTTATATTCATTGCAGCGAATAAATCCGACACAGCTATCTGTGTTCTTTGTCAACTCGCCATCAGTTTTTGTGTTCGTCATCGTTTTAAGTATAAGACTCATCAGTTTTGGGTGAGGTAAAATTGTATTCGTACGAAAACAAAGTCAACTATAGAGTTTGACAGAAAATCTAAATTGGCAACCCTGGCATCTATGGTCTTAGTTTCAGGTCTTTTATTTCCTTTTTTTTTAGGGGGGTCTGCATCAACATCCTCTTAATTGGCAATTTCTTTCCTATCCTGTCTTGGCTTTGTGCATCGAAATAAGAAAAAAAAATTCCATTAAATTCTCCTCAGTCCTCATTTCCCGAGAAGGTTGGGGTTTTCGAAAATTGTCTTTTAGTCTTTTGCAGTATTCAATGGGATTTGTCTCCTTGAAGAATCTGCTTATCATTGGTGAAAGGAAAAATGCTATTCGATTTCTCTCCTGACTATCGATTTCATCAGGGCAATCGTTAGCACTATTTATTTGCTATTTTTGTCGACTCATTCATTGTAGATTACCTGAAAGTCAAACGTTCGTATTGAACCTTTCGTGAGCTGGAATGGCTTAAAGCGAAGAAGCAATTACCAGTGATTCGTGTGGGAATTTTTGGAGCGTTCTCAGATCCCCATGCTCAATGTCCTTGTATCTCGTGTAAAAGTGATGTGGCGTAAAGTGAACTTTTGAAAAGCAGGAGATACATGTATTATCTTAAGTATCAATAGCAGCAGGCGAATGATGATGATGTTGGTGATGATAATGGTAGTAGTAGTAGTAATAGTAGTAGTAGTAGTAGAAGTAAAATTATACAACCATGGCCATTGAGGATAGCAGAGGTTTTTGTCCTTTTTATATGTGCGGATGTTCATTTGTTTATAGTTTTTTTTTTTGTGTGTGGTCCAGTGACCCTGACGATACCATTTTCTCCACAAACTTGAAATAAGACATTTGTACTTCTCTAGATCCGTCTTGAATTATTTTTTTAGATTTCAAAAAATTTTTTTCACTCCTTTTGGGGACTTTATTATGACGGGACTACTAATAACATCTAGATTCACCAGAATTTAGATGTTTTTAGATGTTCTTTTTTTTTCATTCTATTTTGCATGTTTCAACTGGAAAACGCCAGTCATGTCATAAATCTATCTTGACCATTTTCATTTTTCCGATCGAATTTTGCTACATGACTTTGAATTTTGACGCTACGGTTGTTGCTGATTGTGATGGCGTGTCAAATTCTCTATTTTTTATTCGAAACCATCAACCAATACTGTCAACCCTAACAAAGTCAACACCATCACAGGTTTTATCAGTGTGTGTCATGCGTACAGACTGCAATCAGCTGAATAATAATTTCTTGCACTGGGTTTAAAATCTAAAAATCAACTCCTTATGTCTAGAAAAAAAAAATGCTTTTTGCTTTGTTTTTTAAAAATCTACCTTCTCCCTCCCAAAAATCGTTTTTAGAGGGTGTTCCAATTTACATTGTAATTTCATGCTAAATTGGTCCTTTGGTTTGTGTCAAACAGCATTCAAGGTTCTTTTTTTTTAAATTCGGACATTTTCGTGATGACCACTCAACAAACGACGAGATAAGTAAATTATTCATTGATCACCTTCTTTTCCAATTTTTATACCTACAATTGCCTCAAACTATATCGAGAAATATCTAAATTGTCGTGCCACCTATCTAAAAAATATCTAAATACCGTTTTTATTTAGTCTCCTTCCATGGCCAAATTTAATTTTTTTTTTCGGTTAAAGGAAAACTGTTTGTTTTTACCAAAGTAGAAATATTTCTAAACTCATAAACTAAGTAATTTAAGTCTCTGCCAGAGCAGAAAGAGCAGAGAAGACGCATAAACTACCAATCTTGTTCTGCTAGTTAACGTTCGCTATCAAGTATAATCATGCTATACGTATTAGGTAACATTCAAATATGATTCGATCGATATAAAAAAAATCGTCTTTATTTCAAAGGGATTTCTTTTATTCAAATCTTAAGGTGCGGCACAGGTCTGTATACAATAATGATGTTTACGATTTCTGTACGATGGGTGATATTGCTTTTCTGTCATAAGATTTACAAAGTCATGTTAGGCTTAATATTTGACATGTTAATGCCTAAGCCATGTCCAACATTCAGTCGGTTACATTCAGTCAAATAAAAAGAGCTCGACCATCATAATTCTAAACTCATGGTTTAAATTTACATTTTCAATTGCAGATCCCTTGCGAATATCTGACGGGCCCCTAGGGGTCCACAGACCTCAGTTTTGAAACCACTGCACTAGACACATCTAGCAGTTTTCCAGGGGAATTCTGTAAAGATCAGAATGAATGGTATCCAAAGATGCAATACTTTGTGAATAAGAAGGATGAGTAAAAACTTCCATCCAAACTGAAACAATTTCTGCTCGAACACCAAAGAATAATTCTATCTAGCGTTATCATAATTGAATGATATGCTTTTTTTGATTAACTTATTTCAGAAGATGTTTGTTGATGTTTGTCGTACAGGGACGGTTCCCCTTTTTTTACTTTGTGTGCATTGCATTGTGGGACTTGAAATTAAAATGCTCATTTTAACACATGTTGTCATTGAAAAATCGAAAAGAAAACATGGAAAAAATTCGATTATTAGACTTATTAGATAAGTAGTGAAAACTTTACTAAAATCCAATAAGTGGTTGATATTTTGTAATTCCAAAAAAATCCAAGCGTGTTCGCTCGTTTAAGTTCTGGCAAATATCCATAATGCAAACAATTTGTTTATTTTTATATTTTCAAGAAATGTTTCGCTCCTGTAAATACCACCCGTTCTACAAATTGTACTCATAATTTTTTCTCAGATTTTTTTTTATAATCGTTGTATTTACTAATGAGATAAAGATTCTGACTATAAAATTAATTTCTATGCGATTTTGAAGTTGTCCTTTTCTTTCTTTTTTTCATTTTTGATAAGGTGACTCTAATCCCATAATGCATTGCGCGCAAGCCGATTAAGGGAGAATATGACAGCATCTTCAAAATCGTATGAAATTTGATTTGATGTTTCTCCTGATGGAAATCATAATAGAGGATTTCCTTCAAATCCTCACGTAATTACAGGGGTCTAGCTGGAGATTTTGGGGGCAGGGGCTTTGCACCTTTGGGGCCCTCAACGTTTAGAGAGAATTGTTATTGTAAATCGTTCGTGTAAATATAATAGGTGAATTACTATTCAGAAAGTTTTTGAGGGGTTGCTCTCCATGTGAGCTCCACCTCGCCTGAACTTGGCCCCTGAATATAAGCGGCATCGCTTTCTGTCAATGGAGATCAACTTTTGGTAAGGTTAGTATATGTTTATTTTTGTATAAATTATTATTGAACATATTCACTTCACGTTGTCCATCACAATCTGTTTTAACGTAAAGTATTACCAAGCCAATACAAGTAATTGATAGTGCTGGGATCATTGACTTCGCTAATCTATGTCCATCTACTCCGGTTCTAAAATCATCGGAATTTTCATATTTCCAAGAGAAAGGGTGATAGCGTAATTAGCTCCAACAGGGTCAACTAGAGAAATTTCATGAGGCAGTGTGAGGCTATTTACATTCCCCCGCTCCAACACACTCCTCAAATACCCTAATCCCTTAGCCATCTATTTTCGACCTTTTCAGCATCCCGTACTACATTCGCTCCTCGGTAAATGAGTCAACATTTTTTCTCGGAATCTACACCAAGTAAGAGCTGTCTTTATTTTTCCTCTGTAACAAGAACAATCCTCACGAAATTTGGGCGAGTAAGCTCTTCATTGCAAGTCTATTTCTCCACGTTAAACTGAACAGATATATGAAATTGACATTTCCCTTCCATGATTTGAAATCGTGACCTGGTGATCGCTAGGCAGCTCACTTAACAGCCTGAGCCAAACAGATAAATCTTACTTATGTACGGATTTATTTATTATATATACGAAACGAATGTTGCAGTAATCATCTTCAGAATAGGAGTTGTGGCCGTATTCACCCCTGCAGAGGCCAAGCTTGTTATCAATTAGTATCGGCATAGAAGTTTCGATACTCAGATCTATCCTAGAAATTCTTGGACCGCCCCCCACTCGGTCCTCCGTGCCCTGGTGCAATGTATCTGTTGCAGTGTCCCCTTGGAGGCCCGAAACCTCTGATTTCCCTTTGATAGAGACAGATTTCGAAGGCACCGATGGATTTCCATACATGTATTTTATCGGCACTAATCTTTATAATAATATCGAAGTAACTTTAGATAAAACATCTATCCTCACCGGCTTATTACTGTGATAACGCAACGCGCTTGTTCGGAACGGGGTAGAATGCATAATAATGAAGCAAATCTAAGTAAGAAACAGGTCTGGTTAGTCACTCAATAGAAACCCTTACGCCACTAACATCTTTTGGCAGCATTACATTTGAAAAAAAAAGGTGATCAATGAATAAGTCATAACTCTCTCGTCTTGGGTAACTAAAAACATCAACTGTTCAACAATAACAAGAAAAAGAGGTGAACTCTGCCAGATACAAACTAAAGAACCAATTTAGCATAAACTTACTTACTAAATTGACCGCAACCTCCCGATTAAAAAAACTATTTTCGATATGATTTTTGAAAGATGAAACAAAATAAAACTTTTCTAAACATAATAAGGAGTAAAATATGAAAGTTTTCAGCCCTCTAGCTCCATTGGTGTGGCCTGTACGCATGATGTATACATAACCAGCCAGCCAGTCAGATAGACAGATCAACTTAAAAACTGAAGAAACCAATGTTGACGTTGAACATATTGATGTTGACAGATATGGTTGATAGATTCTATTTGAAAAAAAGGGATGATCAATTAAAAAGTTACTACTGCAGCCTTTCTTTGGATCACTAAAAAGTCCAAATTTTCAAAACAACAAGGGTGAAAGCTGTCGTTCACAAACTAAGAGACCAATTTAGCATAAGCTTACATTGTAATTTAAATCCCATCGAGAAGGAAAAAAAATTTGAAAAACAAAATGCATTTTTTTTTTCTGAGCATAATGAGTAAATATTAAAATTTTCAGCCCTGTGGCCATGTTGGTGTGGTCAGTGCGTGCGATAGATAGATAAAAATTGAGGAAACCTTTGTTGACAGTTTTAGTTGGCGGTCTCTAAGAGCTTCTGCATAATCCTGGCAATGCCTGTTACCCGTCGCAACAGGTTGCAGATGGGATTCGGGAGCGGGCTTCATTTGTTGATAACCTCTGCAACGTTCGTGACAGAATTTCGTTGCGCGGCGGGAAATAGGTTATCACGTGGCCAATCTGATGCAATTCCAAATCTGATGTATCCCAGGTTCCAAATGTACTACAACCGACAAACAACAGCTGCTGGGTGCATGGGCAGGCAAGAGTTGGGGAACAGAGCCGAAGGTCAGCGTTTGTAAATTCACCAAGTCAAGCGCAAAGATATTGTCAGTTGAGCGATGACGACAATAGCGCTGTTTTTCAAGGGCCATCACTGCCATTGAGACGGGAGACTGCAAGAAAGAGGAAGCCTCGCGGGATAACAATCACAGTAGTCCTGCAGTGATGAATAGGTTGATAATAATCGGGTAATTTCACCCGAGGCATTTGCATACTCTCGTCGTTATTGGTTCTAAAATAAAGCTTGAAAGTACTTCTAAACCTTGCGTTGAATATTCGGCGATAACATCTCTGGTCGAAATTCCATAATGATTAAACAAATACTATTCTAAAGAGCAAAAACCGGTCTGCCATTTCGAAGGTAAATCTCTTGAAAATGAAAGTCAGTTTTGTTCTTTTTTTTTATTTTAAACATATTTTTGAATTTTTTTCTTACAGCATCGTTTTATTATTTTTCAAACTATACATGGAAAAGACTCAGGGAGGAAAAAGGCACCCCCAAATATATACTTTCTAAAATAATCTAAAAAATGAAATTTGCCATAATATGTTTACCTATAAATTCAGTTATGAATTATCTCAAAAACCTACCAATGATCCGACACTTTAAAATCACCATTTCCAACCGACGAATGAGGGCAGCTTTACTGGAAACGTACAGACTCATTCAAGACATTTACATAGTGGACTTCAATTGCCACTGCATAAAATGTCCATCTAAGATAATGCTATCTCCATCGCTCAGCACTTCTACACAAGGGCATTACAAGAAGCCTCAAGCAAAGGAATCTATAGGGATTCGGCACCACCTTTTCTCCTCCAGAGTTCCATTCTGTTGAACCATCTCGATGAGAAAACGGCCACTTCCAAAAATATAGATACTTTCAAAAGTAATCAAGAAGAATGGACGAAATAAATTTACCTATAAATTCAGTTACTAATCATTTACAAAATCTACTAACGAACTGACTACTAAAAATCACCAGCAAGCAAAAGAACCCTATTTACAGACTGGTTTGATAATCCCTTTAGTCGGACTTATATATACCAGAAATAGAGGTAATCATTAATAGAAATAATGTTTATAAATAACTTCTTTATATTATCTGCTATGTGGAACAAACTCCCTTATGAATGTTTCCCTGGCAAGGACAATCTCGTCATTTTTAAATACGCACTGAACAAATGCCTAAGCGAATGTTTGTCGTTTTTAAAATTTCCCTTATTGGTCTCCATTTTGGTACATTTAACTCCTATAAGTCATTTCAACTCGCCCATTCATTTTTTAGTCATTTTTTAGTCTTTATTTTAAACAGGTCATGTTTTAGTATTTCCAACTTTACAGTTTTGAAGTCATTGAGTTATTTCTTGAATTGTTTTTAATTCAGTGGCATAAATAAGTCACTTCTAACTAACCCTTTAATGTAAAAAGTGCCCGAAAGGCCTTGCTTAGGGTGATTAAAAGTTCACCCATTATTTATACTAAGAAAAAATGTTGCCAGAATAAATTTTATCTCTGACATCACTGGTGTTTTCTATTAAAAATAGAGTAAAACACACAGAGAAACGTCGAGATTCTGGAGAACAAGGAGGTTTTGAATGAACCAGTCTAAATAGGACTTTAAAAAGGTAAAAAGAGCTTTTTTCCCTAAATGATAAAAAACCTTTTTGGAAGGGGTGTAATGAGATGAAATTTTCAAGTCTGTTGACAAAACTGTATGACCAGGTGCGCTGGTACATAAAAACATCTAAACAATCACTCAACACATGCGTATATAGATAAAAACCTTTCACTTCCTCCGGTGGCTACAGTTTGATATATTTTAACTCTTGAGCAAGCAAATCGAACATTACAGAATCTTTCAAGAAAATTCGATAGACAATAAAGCTCGTTTTGATTGAACAAAGTTAGCGAAGGGTTATATCCTTTTTTACACGTGCATGTATGTGTTCATTTGTGTGTTCAAGCGCTTATGGTCAACCTGTTTAGTCTATAAACTTGTAACTAGGCATCAGTACTCCACTAGACCGCTTCTAAAAATAATTCTTTCTAATTCAAGGGAAAGTAAATGCTTTTTTGAGCCTTATTTCAAATTTAGTCCAGACCAAGACTATGAAGGATTATCACCTCTGTACATGAATGTATTTGGTCCATACCATCTTTCCGTTGGTTTTCGAGTCTTTCTGTCTGTCCATAAGATATCTTCGAAAGTGTTCAGTCGAACGGCGTTGACACATGTTAAATTCACATAATTTCATTCAAATTTCCCAGGAGGGTGAACAGCAGCCTACGGAATTTTGAGACAGATCAAGGCTCGATTACTTCCCCTGACAATGGCGTTGGCAGAGATATGCGCTCTCTGAGCACTTTCTAGTATTCATTACATGTTGTTGCAAATGTTTATGAGCAACTCTTTGGCAGGGTGCAAGTCGACGCCGAAAGTCCACCCTAATACATACAGCTTAGAGTGTACTCTTGGATGTTAAGAAATTTGTTTAGGAGAAGAGTTTTTCACACTCATACCGGGAATCGAACCAGGGACCCCCTGTGCGTGAGGTAGACGTGCTAACCACTATCCGAGTGGACTTTTATTTTGAAACCACTGCAAACGCGAATTTTATTTTTCATGGATATCATCACTGTCTTTGTTCCAGATCGCTTCCCGAGTCTAAAACTGAGAAGTTTATAACTATATTTGATTCCAATCAATCCTACCCCAGCTTGGAACCTCTTCAATATTTGAAACCCTAATGGAATCAAAAGGCGGCGTGTGCACTCCGAGAGCGAAGTGTTCGTGGTAAAAATCCTAAATATTGAATGAGCCTACGTACGCCAACCGAGCTCGGCTCGGCTCGGCTCAGCTCCTCTCTCTCACTCTCTCTCCCCTTTCTCTCTCTCCCCCCTTTCTCTCTCTCTCTCTCTCTCTCTCTCTCTCTCTGATGAGTGGATCGTTGATTTCAACTGTCACTGGGTTTTTTTTCCCTCCCTTCCAGTCTTCAGTTCTTATGTCTTCGATGAATCCTTTTGAGAGCAGCACTATTCGTTTATATATTATTTCTGTTGGGGCATGCAACACTTATCTCCCTTTCTTTCAGCCTCTTCTTCTTATTCCCACATCAAGCGGCGACGTAGTCGTCGTCGTCCTCCTCCTCCTCCTCTTCCTTTGCTTTCTCCTACCACCACTTCCCTCGCGCTTGTCGCAGCTTAGCCTTATTTTGTGGGGTTTTTCCACTTTTAGCCGAAAACCTCATCAATCAGTTTTGACAGGCAGCAACTTAGAGCCCGTCTGTCCTCGTGTTACAAGAGGTCAGGCAAACGATAAACAATATTCCGCCTTTGACAGTAATATGTGGTCAGTCAGAAGGAACATGCGTCTAATTCCTCCTGTGGCAGTGGCGTAGCTAGAGATTTGGGGTCCCGGGGGGGCTAGGTTTCTTGCTGGGGCCTCCTCCGACATTTAGTTAGATTTGATGGGGAAAGAAAAACGGGTCTGGTTAGTTATTCAATTGGAACCGTCATGTGACCAATATTTTTGGCAGCATGCAGTTTAGGGGGCGATCAATTAAAAATGGGAAAAGGGTTGACAATGAATAATTTATTTTTCTCTTCTTAGCCGTGCAGTGATTACTGAAAAGTCCAAATTTTCAGAAAAAACAAAACAAAAAACAAACAAGTGTGAACGATTCTGGACACATGTTCAAGTACCAATTTAGTATGGACTCACATTTTAAATAGTACCCTCTATTAAAAACGTATTCAGAGAGGTCAGGGTTATGAAAGATTTTTGTAAATATAATGAGGGATAAATCTTCGAATTTTCTGCCCACTAACTCAATAGATAGATAGATAGATAGATAGATAGATAGCCTGTCGGCTAGAGTCACTGAAAAACTGAAGAAACCTCTGTTGACAGTTTCGACAGTACCAAAATTCTACCCTTGTGGCCAAGTCAAGGGAGCATGCGTATAATTCTCCCGGTAGGCACGTAGCTAGAAATTTGGGGTCCCAGGGGACCAGGCACCTTGATGGGGCCCTCCCCGGCATTTAGTGATTTGATAAAAAAGGAAATTTGCAATAACTAGAGACGCATTATTATTTAACTGATGAATAACAACCCCAAAGGCTGAATCATTATTTATGCAATTCATGTATTTACGTATATATCCTTGTCATTGTATAAATGTTAATAGATCTATGAATAGAAACCGTCAACCATATCTGCCACTAAAGTTGTCAATGTAGGTTTCTTCAGTTTTCAAGTTGGATTTGCTGACTAAGTATGCATCATGCGAACATGCCACATAAATGGAGCTAGAAGGCTGAAATTTTACTCCTTATCATATCTGTAAATATACTCATTATTGTATTCAGAGGAAATGGATTCAGGGAAGATTTGGATGGGGTTCTATTTGCTATGTAAGTATATGCTAAATAGATCCCTTAGTTTGTGTCCGGTTGCATTAGTGTTTATTTTATTTTTTGAAAATACAGACTTCTTTATTGAACACAGCCAAACAAAAGGCGGAAGAAGTAATTTATTGGCTATTCAGTCTTTTCCAATTTTTATTTCTATTTTTATAGAAAACCCCCAACAACGCCTGCAGCCAAAAGACGTTAGTAATCTGGCAGTTTCTATTCAATAACTAACCAGACTCTTTCTATCAAGTTGGGGGTAGGGGTTCGTTTTCAAATACCCCTTTTCCTGGTCTATCTATCCTCGAGGGTAGACAGGAGAGGAGCTGTAAGAAGAGGAATAAAACCTTAAAAGGTGAGTCAAATGGAGTAAGTAAAGCAGAAGCCAGACACCTTGCATATTGATTCAAAGATGCTGAAACGATAGTTGGGCTTTTTACGCAATCAGCCTCAGTCAGGAAATTCTTGAATCTTCGCCAAGACGATTCGCATATTAGTGTCGCCACCTTGGCCACTTATCTCCCTTACCTGCAGCGCCATCTACCTTGAAGAAAAAAAAACTCTTCCAAAACACGCAGCACGAGAACTGAACTAAAACGTACTTAAATTTAACTCTGACAACGTCTTTTTGCTGCGTGCTGTGTCGGGGGTGATCAATTAAATACTGCAGAAAAGTGCTATCAATTTAACTTTTGGAGATATCGTATGGACAGATATGAACGTTTGGCGATATTTTTTCATTTAACCACTTCTTCCTTGCCGCTTTGTCCGTCCTTTGATGTATCGTTTGAACGGACAGACGTGACCAAAAAACGGTTGCAGTCTGTTTGCCTGTCTGTCTGTCTGTCTGTCTTTCTATCTGTCTGTCCACCTGATAACTCAAAAATAAAAAATTCTGTGTTGTAGAGTAATGGCTAACCAGCTAGTCCGCTAAATCATTTTTACTGAATAGTGAATTTGATTCTCACTTGTTGCACCCTACTTGAACTCCTGAGTCAAAACTAAGACCCATTTGCTGATCAACTAATCGCCTCGTCAAGGTTCGATGGTTAGCAAGTTGGCAACCAGTCTAGGAGAAGGATGATCATAGATCACTGGGTGACTTATTCTCATTATTTGCCAAAATATATATTTGCAAAATAATTCTTAACAACGAAATAAAAAATAACAGGTCTGGTTAGTCAGCTGCTGGAAAACTTACGCAACAAACATCTTTTGGCAGAAAGCTGTGTTGAAGGTGATCAACTAAAAATTGGAAAACGGGGTGATTAATGAACAAATTACTACTCTAGCCATATGTTGAGTAGAGATCAGTAAAAGGAATCGGAATTTTCAAAAAATAAAGATAATAAAAAAAGCGCAAATATGACCTGATACAAACAAAGCAACCAATTTAGTGTTAACTTAGATAGTAAATTGAATACACAACCTAGTTGACAGTTTCTAATATGTATGTATATGTAATAATTGTAGAGAGACTTTTTTTTTCAGGAAACATAATTTGTCCGGCACCGGTGTTAACTGCAGTGAATCATACAGCCGACCACGTGAATGGATGAAGAGAATAAGCGTCACGCAGGACCAGCTCCCACCAGCAAGCAGTCTTAACATGACATCATTACCAACTGATCTAACTATACTGTTGGCTGGTTGGCTGGGGTTTGAGATAGCACACTTACGTTGCCCATTTCTCTACTCTGTGATCGGGCGCATGAATTATTACATACGTATATATGTGTCGTTTTTTTTTTTTACAGTATTTATAATATTAGATTGGAGAGTTTATGTCTAACAGTATGTGATAATTGTAAAGACATTTTTATTATTATTACCACATCCTGACTGGCATAAAGTGTCCGATCCACTGATTTATTCACTATATATATATAAGTATTTCAATACCCATTGAAAAATCATAGACACGATAAAGAAATTCATATAAATTATTCACAGCAATAGTTTTTTGTTCTTTGGCAAGGAGATAATTTCAAAGAGAAATTTGTTTTTCCAGAGGTCTCCACGGGCGGGGCCTCCATTGTTTGTTGGAAATAAATTTATTTCGTCTCCGTTTCTCACTCTATTTCTCCGTTATCAGGTGTCTTGTTTGCAAATAGCTCTTGACCCAAGCGATGACCTTATCAGAAAATGGAGATAGGTCTCCCCCGTCATAACGTGGTCCGTTCTGGAACAGTTTGCAATATAACGCGGGTGGATAGTGGACTTCAAAATATCATGGATGGTTATAAATGATCATGGGCGTGATTTTTTTCTCTCCCTCAGGGCTCATGCCAGTTAGCCAAAGGTTGCCCATGGGCCTGCACCTGACCGATGGTGTATCTCAAGGGGAAAAAAAGGCAGATCTGAAATCTGCAAATCGCCATTTACCTACAGCACACATGCTAAGGTCAAATTTCATAAAAAAAAGTTGTCGATTTTGGGGGTCTGCATTCGCACTCACATAATAAAAAAAATTAATTTCAGTGCTAGAGAAATCTGTGAAAGCAACAATATAACAATTTAGAAACGAGATATATACAATCGAAAGACCGAGTTCAAGACCTGCTGGAGATGATTTTACTTTTTTCTTTCAGTTTTATGTGCTTTCAATTTATTAGACCTTCAAATCTACTGTAAATTAGTCGATTTTTAGGAAAGGAATAGTTTAAGGTACAAAAGGGGGTTTTATTTATAATGTTGCTATAATGCCAAACTGTACCTTTATTTTCCGTCCGTCATTTTTCTTTCAACCAATTCTCATGCCAGTTTGGCAGAATCTTATAAAGAATCTAATCCTAAACTGATAATAAACGATTTTTTCTCAGAACAAAAACACTAACCCTATCTAAATGTAATTCAAATATAAGCATAAGCAATTTAAACCCAATAGTCTGCTTTGACATACAAACTAAGACCAAACGTGATCAATTAAATTCTTGGTTTTTGGAAGAATAAATGTTCAAGGCTTTAAGAGGGGTTACGCTCGTCTGACTGGAGTTTTTATGAAATCTCTATAAAATATCATTCCCTCTCAGCGCTGTCCGAATTACGTTTTTTTTTTCTCCCGGGAAACATTGGTTTATCCCAGCTAGTATGTTTATGACTTTCATATTTCAAGATAAATTGTGTTGCATTCTGGACGACATTTTCCGTTTTTAGGGGTTTTTTTGTCTTTTTTTTAAGCAATGGTCATTCGTTTTAACGAGGATTAACTTGAAAACTCAATTGGAAATAAATGGTTTAATTACAGAACGAATGCCGGCAAATATTGTCAAACACGGTCAAAAATTGTATATACAACGTTGCAGTTTTTGAACACATTCTGTACTTTTCTTGTTCTCCTCACTGCCGTTTTACATAATGCTTCCTCATTGTCTACAGTCCTGGTCGGAAGGCCAATCAATGCATCTGCTCGAATGATGTATTAATAACAACAATATGAAGATAATAATAAAAATATATTATTTTTAACCTGTTCCGTGAAACATTCCATATCTCCATTCCTGGAACTATCCATTGAGACCCGGTGATCTACCACTAGTGTCCCATCTGAATTCAGCATAATAAATAGCTTCGTACTGAAGTAGCAAAATGTAATCATATGCTCTAATAACGTAATACGAATGCTGAATATAAATAATAATAATAATAATAATAATAATAATAATAATAATAATAATAATAATAATAACAACAACAACAACAACAACAATAATGATAATAATAATAATAAATAAATTAATATATATATATATATATATATATATATATATATATATATATATATATATATATACATACACACAAATATATATAAATATATAATGATAAAGACGAAAAAGAAAATGAAAAATCCATTTGTAGTCAACAGATGGCGAAGGGTTTTATACTTTTTTTCATGTGCCTGTGCATGTGCATTTGAGTGTTCCAGCGCTTCTGGCCATACTGTTTCGTCTGCAGTATTCTCCTTCTAAGAATTTTCTTGTTTTTATCCTTGAAAAAAAAAAGAAACTTTTATAACCGTTTGGGTTATTTACTTTGATGGGTATAGTTTATTAGTAACATCTAGATTCTGAAGAATCTAGATATTTCTAGATGTTTTTTTTTACTCTGTTTTCTCCAGTGAAAAACGCCAGTAAAGTGACTGTCATAAATAGAATTAATCCTGACCATATTTTTTTCTTTTTTTTGATGGGATCTTTTTACATGACTTGACGCTACGGTTGGTAAATTATCGACTGTGACAGTGAGTCTATTCATCTACATACATGCACATACACACGTACGCGTATACACGCAAGCACGAACGCATGCACACGCAAACACACATATATATACATATATGAATTTGTGAGCACAATCCCATATATAAGTGTTTTTGATCTCAGTCACACTATAGATAAATCATAGTAAAATCTTAGTAGAATAAAAGTTCATGTTCTGATGGCGTAAGAAAAATATTGAATGTGAAGAATAATAAAAAAAATATATATAAAAAGTAACATAAAACTAAAAAAGATATAAAAATTAGGTTGTGGTCAACGAAATACAATCCTTCAAAATGGCTACGATGTAAATATCTGTTATCTAAGGTTATATAAAATGGAATGAGTTTATCTATATATTTTATATATGCTTCCACTTCTGATGGCACCATTTCTGACGGCACTATTTCATGTTATGATTTTAAGAATTTGCTTCAAGAAAAATTCTGTAAAGTATTCACTAGAAGAATAGTCGATTACATCTGCGTAATGCAAAGAATATCCGTGAAATCCTCAGTTGGAAAATCAAGTGAACAATCATTCTACTTAGACAAGCTTTAGCAATAAAAACAAGAAGTTCTAAACACTAAAAAGAAGGGCTTACAACCAATTCATCATGCCAATTGTCACCTATTGAGCTGAAACATGGAACCTAACCAGAAGATTGATCCCCAAGCTGAGAACCATACAACGTGCACATGAGAGAATCATGCCCAATCTCATAAGAACAGTACAATATATGAGGGAAAAACGAGAATTTGAGATATAAAATCCGTCACGAAACGCACTGGGCTGGTCATGTAACAAAAATGTCAGACAACCGATGGACATCACTATTTACAACATGGATGCCCATAAATCACTTGTGAAATCGTGACTGATAGAATATAAGATGACAAGACGGAGTAAACAAGTCCAGAAAGTACTGGCTCCGTGTCGCCCATGATAGAGATGTCTGGCGAATCTTTGAAACGGTCTATGTCTAACAATGGACTCTAAAAGCGGCTACCGTTGCTGCTGCTGTTGATGGTAAAATAACTTAGCAGATATCGATATACAATGTGTGAATTATGCTGCATTCAAATAATGCTTATCTGCTGTAATACGTTTGTAGCCCAAACGAGGCTGAACTGTCCGATATTAGTACCGAGTGCTACTGCATATCTTGAAAAAAAATCGACTTGCGAAAGAGTTACGGGTCAACACCGATCGGAGTTTAGACGGCAAGTCCCGATTTCCTTTGCATATGTGATCCTTGCAAGTTTTATGTCCGGTCAAGACCAGGACTTTATTTTTGCAAGATTTTTATGACAATCCCTTCGGCAGGATACTGCTCCACCAATACATCAACCCCAATCACACTACTCAGACTGTATTCAATGTCAAGTGAGGGCACGGGGGAATTTATTCGAATGAAGGGTTTTCCACACTCATACTGGGAATCGTGCCCCGCGCGAGAGGCAGACGTGCTAACCATAACACTATCCTAGTGGAGAAAGCTTTTTAAAGTTGTTCGATAATGAATATTATTTTCTCGTTGGTCTGATCAACACTCCATTTTTATATTCTCACTTGCTACGATTCCAATTGTTTTGCTTTTGTTCCTGCAAAACAGGTGGACTTTTCTTTCTCGTGTCTGCTTCCTGCAATCGATAGATCTTCGGCATGTACCATAAGCTACGCTTTTTTTTTCCTATTTTTTTATCTTCATTTTTATTTCTCAGCTTGTTCCCACACTAGTTGAACCGTTCTCTCATCGTTGTTTGTGTGAGTAAAAGTAAAGAGTCCGTCTCTTAACCCTATCACCAACCGGTCAAAAAACATTTCCGTCACCGTTGGCTGACCGGCACAGCAACATTTTTGCTGTTTCCCTTCGTCGATATCTAAATGAACTCAGGAGTGTACACTCCGATTAAAACTGGGTGTGTTTACTCAGCAATATGTCTTGCCTGGATATTCTCCCTCTTTAATGCAATACATGTATTAGTACCAGGTGGTACAGTAAAGCTGGAAGAAAATCGACCGATTTAAGTAATCGAAAGGGATAAGTATGCAGTTCACGTTATCTTCTTCAAATATTACGCGAAACTTTTGAAGTATTCTTTTTAGAACGTCATACAGACCGAGCCAATGAGTGTACAGAGCTGAAAATCAATACATTTATTTTTTATTATGTCTAGGAGAGCTTTTTTTAAAATCTACCCCGAATAGCTTTTTAGTGGGTGAGGATGTCCAGTTTACAACGTATGTTTATGATAGTTTAGTCCTTAGGTATGTGTCAGGTATTGTTCATATCTGATACTTGAAAATCCGAACTTTTTTTTAGTGATCACACTTGATATTTGAATATTTGGACTTTTTCCGGTGATCACACTTGATATTTGAATATTTGGACTTTTTCCGGTGATCACACTTGATATTTGAATATTTGGACTTTTTCCGGTGTTCACACTTGATATTTGAATATTTGGACTTTATTCCGGTGATCACACTTGATATTTGAAAATTCGGACTTTTTTCAATGATCACACTCGATGTTTAAAAATTCAGACCCTTTTTTTTAGTGATCACACTTGAAATTTGAAGATAAGGACTTTTTCCGGTGATCACACTTGATATTTGAAAATCCGGACATTTTTTTTAGTAATCACACTTGATATTTGAATATTTGGACTTTTTCCGGTGATCACACTTGATATTTGAAAATTTGGACATTTTCAATGATCACACTCGATGTTTAAAATTCAGATTTTTTTTTTAGTGATCACACTTGATATTTGAAAATTTTGACTTTTTTTGGCCAACCAAAGGCAAGAGAATTAATTTATTCATTGATCACATATTTTTTCATTTTTTATTGATCACCCTTAACAAGGTATGCCACCAAAAGGCGTTGGCTACGTGACAGTTTCCACCGTGTGTCTAACCAGACCTATTTTTTCTCTTTTCTTTTTGTTTCCTACAGATTCCAGGCAGAAATTGGAAAGTTTCAAAACTATTGGTTCCTTGGTTTTGCTTGCAGTGTTCACACAGGTGATTTAGTTTACTCCCTGGAAGAGTTAAAAAAATTCCCAAATGGAAATACTGAACAAATCAATACAGGCGTCTGCCGTTATAAAATGGGGTGGGGGTCCAAAAGAGCCGACGGCGTTATAGCTGAGCCGTGATAAATCTAGCTATTTGGGATTTAAATCTAGCTATTTTGGATAAAAACCTAGCTATTTGGGGGCCAAATATTGCAACTCAGAACCTCGTAATAACGGATTTCGTTATAACGGACCACATTACGTGGTAGGTTTGTATCATAGACGCGTCTCTTTGTTGATTCTTACTTTCAAGTTTATCTCTGTAACAGGTTTTGCATTCCCATGAGGCTTAAAAATCAAAAGATAACCTCCCGAATCCAAAGATCTACAAAAAGAAGAAAACATATAGCCAAATAGGTCAAAAGACGAGAAAATCTTTGCCCCCAAAACATGGTGAGATTCCTTTTGGCCTCAATACAACAATCGATCTGCATGAAAGTTTACCGACTTTTGTGGATCGATCCCAGAGAATCGATTTTGCTGACAGCTGAGCAGAAAGGAATCTCAACTGATTTCGGCGATATTGAACGAAGCTTTTACACCAAGATCACTAACGGTTTTTTTTTTCGCAAATGACGTCTTTTCAAAGAAATTCTTGGTGTTTCACTTTCAGAAACTATCATCCAAAACTGTCAACATAGGTTTCTCCAGTTTTTAAGGTGGTCTGTAAGGCTGGCTATGTATGTATGTGCCAAACCAATCACCTAAACGTTCGATTATGTTTTCTTCGGTTTTGAAGTCGGTCTGGCTGGATGGCTGACAAACTGGCTAGCTACGTATGTATTTGCCAAAACAGTCACCGAAGCTTTCAACATAGGTTTCTGCAGTATTTTAGTCAGTCCAGCTGGCTGGATACGTGTATATGTGCCAGAAACAGTTACCAAAACTTTCAACAAAGGTTTCTCCAGTTTTTGAGTCGGTCCAGCTGGCTGGCTATGTATGCATGTGCCAAAAACAGTTACCAAAACTTTTAACAAAGGTTTCTTCAGTGTTTAAGTTGGTCAATCTGGCTGGCTGTGTATGCATGTATCAAAGACAGTTACCAAAAATTTCAACAAAGGTTTCTTCGGTTTTTGAATTGGTCTAGTGGACTGACTATATTTGTACCTGTGTATCATGCGTACAGGACTCACTAATGGAGTTAGAGGGCTGAAATTTTAAACATTTACTCCTTATTGTATTTAGAAAAAAGTTATCCTTTTTGAAAATCGCCCTTAAAAAGTGCTTTGTCAGGGGTTCAATTTGCAATGTTTGTTTATGCTAAATTGGCCCTTTACTTTGTGCACGGCAGCATTGCGTTTTTTTTTTCATTTCAATTCTCTTTTTTAGTGATCACTGCTTAGCAAAAGTTGAGAGAAGTAACTTATTGATAGAACAACATTCTTTTCAATCCTTTAATTGATCATCCCAACACGGCATGCTGTGACGGTTTCTATTAAGTCTTTTACTAAACCTGTTTTTTTTTTCTTGTTATTTTTTCCTTAAAAGTCAGACTCCTTATGAGATAATCGTTCAACGAAAAGCAAGAAGGGTAGATTATTCGTTGATCACCCTTCGTCCAATTTTTTTAATTGATAAACCCCAACATGACACGATGCCAAAAGATGTTTGTCGCCTGACTGTTTCTATTGAGTGACAATCCAGATCTGTCTTTCCATACTAGTCTATTTAAGCTAATGGGAAGAAAACTGCCCCGAAAACCAATCGATCTCCTTAATGGGCTCTTTTAACGTATTAAAGTATTTGCGTCAAATAAAACATCTCAATTTCATCTGGATCCGTTTGAAGTTTTTAAGACGATAAATAATGTTATTTGCAGAGAAGAGATCAATAATAAGCGCTCTCTGTAATAATCGTGGGATTTGTTTTCCTCCATTTTTAGTTCGAGAATCTTTTTTCTCATGTGAATGTGAGAAGTCTACCCAGACTACTAATGCAACCTTTGTTATTTCACGGCATACCAATACTAGCAAGTAAATACTCTCGTGCTGGCTACGTTTCTACACAGGATTCCCAATACTAAAAGTTCCTCTTTTTCTCGACTCGCGATATTTTGAAATAGAATCGACAAGCTATTGGAGTTGTGTCACGTATTTCATCATTTTCGCTACGGCACCTAGTATTTTCGAACGGTCTGTCATTCAAGTATTGACCAGGCTAAACGTTGCTTAACTTCCATGATCGCATGTGAACCGGTGTATCTAAGCAGATTCGACTGCAATATGCCTACTGACGTCAGCTTTGTATTTTCGAAGGTCAGTGATGCATCTTAGGAACGGTCCGTACTAATTTCCCGAATCTCAGATTACTAAAATTTCATTTGCACAAATCCGATTGGCTGTCTCAGAATAGATGCCCTTTTTCCCCTCATCAATCGTGAATATACTCCTACTGCACTGATATTGGAGTTAAAAAGTCAGCTGGTGTTTTTGTAAATGATTAACAGAGGCCTTCGATTTGTTATCATTCGATTTTTGGTGACTTCTGAATCGGCCAATCAGCCTCAAGCAAATGAACTTTCAGTAATCTTAAATTCGAGGAAATGAACTACACCCCACCCATCTCAGTGAGATGTTCCCTACTCGGTCCGGTGCTCGTCTCTGGCGACGCAAGGCGAGGGTTTTGACTTTCCCAGTTTGGAATAAGAGTTTGGAGAACAAAGGCTACAGAGCTAAGTCTACCCTAGCTATTTACCAAAAGCTTTGAGATTTGGGTTCATTCCATGGGTATAATTGCAAAATGAAAGCCAAATGTCTCAGCCGGGGTTTGAACTGGCTTCCTCGATTTTATTCTGCAAACTGTTAGACTACCCTCGCCCCCAGTCCTCTAGGTTCCCATGAAAAACAAAAACAAAAGCAATCAACTCTGATCTATCGTTGTTGTTCAGAATTCTACTCAAAGACTAAGTTATGCATACGAATACTCAACAGGATAAATTTGTTGTCTGTCAATTTTTAAAGCAGTGGTTTCAAAACTTTGAAAGGATCTCTCCTATAAAGGAAATATCCTGGCAGACTCCTATTTCTTTTATTTATCTTTCGATGGTAATTATTATTGAACTTCAATGAATAACAACTTTTGATCTTTAAAAAGGTTTTTACTTTAAATGGACAACATTTAGTCAAACCTTGATACATGATACAGGTCTATGGACAAAAATAATGTTTTTCGATCGGTGTGCGATGAATGATGTTATTTCTCTTGCCATGGTCAACATTTAGTACGTTTCGTTGCTTGCTATTTTTTTTTAAAAACATCATGGAGGAAGCCTGTCCACAAAGGTATATTGTACAAAGAGTACTCAGTTTTTCAATCCATGGTATAAATTCAAAATTCAAACTGTAGACCCCCAACCCTTATTAGACGGACAGTTTCGGTACCATTGAAAGGCCTCGGCGTATTTTGAGGTTGTTAATGTAAGCTGCTTGATATGAACAATAAAGTTGCAGGCATGTGTGTGTGTGGTCCATAATTTATGGCACTGTAACCATAGGTGTAAGGGCCAATGGGGCCACCCCTTACTATTCAGGCAAAACCAGTTAAATTTCTTACAAAATCAATGTAATTTGGAAAGAAACCGTCGATAATTTCTGGCAAATAACCCCCTTTGGCTCCTGACGTTGAAGAATGAATTCCCATACGCTTATATCACTAACTCAGAACGAGGTTTTTAGGTGCCCAGTTCTGAGCCGTAGGAGTATCTTTTTCCTTTTCCTACGTATATCTAGGGCGACATAGCCTGATTTCTCAATCCTATTTCTTTCTATACCGAATGCTTAGCAGAGGCATTATTTCTATTCGATTAGATGTAGGGTGATTGAAGAGTTATCAGCACTCACTCCCCGTACTGAGAATCGAACCTAGGACCATCTGCGTGTGAGACAGACGTGCTAACCATTTCACTACCCGAACGAGTGATAGAAAGAACAAGAATAAATGAGGCAAGTGAAACAATGATCACAGTCGCTATGGAAAGATTTCCTTTCTTTCTCGCATTTCAGCCATTCTCCTCCAGTATCAAAATGGTAAGTAATACTTTTGTGCTCCATTTCGGGGCCCGGAATCATCCCAGAACAGACATTTCCATTTACTTCCTCACCAGATTCAGAATGCGCAATTATCTTGTTCTCGTTTTAGCAGATGTTTTCCTTGTTACTCAATATACACGGCCGATGATTACAGAGAGACAGAAAAGGCGATCGGAAAGAGCAGCAACCGAGAGACTGTAGGCAACAAGCAGCCTCAATTATCGTCCACTTGGGTCTAGTCTAAAAAAAAATATCTCTCCTTTGTCTGGTTTTATCTTCTGACTATTTTCTTATTTTCATATGAGCCGATCGTATTAATAGTCAAGTAATGAATATTGCCAAACATAGTCAAACCTTTTCTTGTCATGTTTCGAAAGCCTGTATATTTTGTTCTCTCATTCGTCTGCTAATGGCCTCAAATCAGCGAGTCTGTCAGCCTCCAGGCCAACATCGAGTGATTTTTTTGGTAATTATACATAAAACTGCCGAAAAACCTGCCATTTCTGAATGGACGGCGTAAACTATTTTTGAAACTACAGCGTCTGTTTAATTCATCTAGAGTGTTCCAGACATATCTCCCGAAATTTCTGTGGCGAAACCACCATTACGATAATGAAACGTTTGCTGTCATCTATTGTTTCACAATCGACATGTATAACCTCAACACTAACCTTTACACTAACCCTAACTCTAATCCTAAGCATTAACACTGACGCCAACCCCGAAATCTAACTTATATCAGTTGTAGTTGAATTTAATAAGATACATTGTCGTGTTTTCTGTTTTCTTTGTCCCGTAATTGACTAATATCCTTTGTAATGAAATGTACATCTTTTATTGTTAAAATTTTTTTAGATGATCAAAATAATTTACGCTTCTTCAATGTATTAGGTATACATACAGACCTAGTTAATACTGCTTCAACCCTTCAAACTCTGCTTGTATGACCAGGGCAGTGATAATCTGAAGTCTATTTATTTTCAATTGGACAACGGGCATATTTGTACACTTTTTTTTATCACACACAGTAAAAAAAAACAATTACACATGAATAACACTGTCCTAGTCGCAAGATTCCATTTTCCACATTTTTTTACACGTAAGCAATCAGAAAATAATACTCACTCACTCAGGACGGTGTAATCAGAATATATGCGCTGAAACAAGCCTTGAAGATTTCACACGTCATTCTACCATAGAGATTACATTTGTCTTCTTTCAAACTCACCAAGGAGGCTGTTCAGTTTGTCAAATACATAAAATTAGAGCGACGTAAATCTGGATCGATTTCGGTCTGATCATACCTATCTATCAAATTCAGTCCATACCAACCTCTCTATCTGTCTGTGTCAGTTCGTACCTATCCATCTATCTCACTTCATGTCCATTTATCTATCTCAGTCTATTCATATCTATCTATCTATCTATCTATCTATCTATCTGTCAATCGATCTAACAGTTTAATCATGTCTAACTACATATCTATTTCAGTCTGTTCATATCTACCCATCAGAGTCTGCTCATTTCTTTCTTTCCCTCTATCTATCTATCTATCTATCTATCTATCTATCTATCTATCTATCTATCTATCTATCTATCTATCTCTGTTTATGTCCACCTATCTATCTCGGTCTACCAATATCTATCTATCTATCTATCTATCTATCTATCTATCTATCTATCTGTCTGTCTGTTTAATCATGTCTATCTACATATCTCATTCGGTCTGTTCATATCTACCCTATATCTGAGTCTGCTCATTTCTTTCCTTCCATCTATCTATCTATCTATCTATCTATCTATCTATCTATCTATCTATCTATCTATCTATCTATCACCTCAATTCTTCCTATCCACCTATCCATCTCAGCTGATCGATTCTTGATTGAAACACATGTCCATATAAAACGATTATTGCATCTTCAGTAAAGCCTCTCTTTGACGCCACTTAATCTAACAGAACTATTTAAAGAAGCACACATTCCAACTGCACGTTTGTTTTTAGATGTGTCCAACATTTCTATAACTCACTTTGCCTGTCCCCAGTTAACCAACGTCATTTGTTCTTTTTTAATAATCCGTTCCCAGATAACTGACGTCATTTATTCCTTTTTCATAAATAGTCCCTATCTAACTGACGTTATAAATCCCTTTTAATCATTATCCCCTAGTTACTTGACGTCATTTATTATTTTCTAAATCAATTGTCCCCAGTTAACTGACGTCATTTGCCCAATTTATAACAACTGTTCCCAGTATCTGACGTCATTTATTCTTTTTTTAATCAGGTGTCCCTAGTTAACTGACGTCATTTATTCTTTTTTAATCATTTTCTCCGAGTTAACTAGTGTCATTAATTTTTTTCAATCATTCGTCCCTTGTTACTTGGTGTCATTTATTATTTTCTAAATCAATTGTCCCTAGTTAACTGACGTCATTTATCCTATTTTAACAACTGTCCCCAGTATCTGACGTCATTTATTCTTTTTTTGTAATCGATTGTCCCTAGTTAAATGACGTCATTTATCATTTTCTAGATCAATTGTCCCTAGTTAAGTGACGTCATTTATCCTATTTTCAACAATTGTCCCAAGTAATCTGACGCCATTTATTTTTTAAAATCAATTGTCCTCAATTTCTGACGTCATTTATTTTTTTTAATCAATTGTCCCCAGTTTCTGACGTCATTTATTCTTTTTTTTTAATCGATTCTCGAGATTGAAAAAATATCATTAGTTTTCCTTTCAATGGTATTTTCTTATGATTTTGTTATCGCATAACAATAATTTTGGATGAAAGATCAAATTCCTTGGATAATTTTTTCAGATAATTTGTTCTGGAACACGTGCGATATATTAATGCAAAGTATTGATTTTTACTGATCCGTTCAACAAACAATTACCTACTCACCACTATCTATATGGTTAACATAATTACTTTTTGGTTCATTCATTTTATTTGCAGATCTATAAACCGTACAGCAAGACAATGATCATGTGCAACAATCATGTCGGGAATAAGAACAATAAGATCAAAATCGAGGACACAGAAACGGAAGAAGTAGACCACTACATCTACCTAGGACGACCAATCTCCACGAGACTCTCAAAAGAAGAATAAATCAAGCGAAGAATCACACTAGGATGGCAAGCCTTTGGCAGAGCAAGCTTTAAAAAAACAAATAACTTTAAAAAAATAAGAAATCCTAAAAAGAAAGGTGCATCCTTCCAATAGTCACTTATGGAGCTGAAACATGCAAGTTAAACAAGAAACTGACCCGTAGATTGAGAGGCATGCAACGTACACGTGAAAGAGTCATACCCAACACCGCATGGAAGGACTGTAAAACAGCACAATACATCCTGGAGAAGACAGGGGTCCAAGATATTATATAATTCATTAAAAAACTCAAATAGCGATGGGCTGGTCATATTGCAAGAATGGCAGACAACCGATGGACATCACGACTCATGACATAGATCCCCACAGACGACATGCGCAACTGAGGCCAGCAAAGTACTAGACGGAGAGATGAGCTAGATGAATTCAGAAAGTACTGGCTCCGCAATGCCCACGATAGAGAAGTGTAGCGAATCCTAGGGAATGTCTATATCCACCGACAGACGCTAAGAGACTTAGGATGATGATGATGAACCCGAACATGGGGCATCAATCTGTGAAAGGGTGATAAAAAATCATCTTTGTACTTTTTTGCTTCACTTTATTAATATATCTCGTAAAAAATCTTCCCATTATAACAGCCCTCTTTGAGGATGCTGGAATAACGGCACTCAACTTCATTTCGCTGTTAACTTTTTCATCGGACTTCTCTTTTAATTCCTTTATCGTTTTTCAGAAACTCCAATTAAAACTGTGCACATAAGTTTCTTCAGTTTTTAAGTGAGTGTGGTTGGCTAGCTATGTATGCACCGCACAGGCTGCATCAAATGGACTAGCACTGGAAATCTAAGCTTATTACGTTTAGTGAAGAACATGTTTCATTCAAATCTCAGACCCCAGTAGATTTTTAGTGGGGGTTTTGATTTGTAATGTTTGTTCATGCTGCCAATTTTGTGTTCGTTTTTTTTTTTGAAAATTCGGACATTTTTTTAGTAATCACGCCCCCCAGGCAAGTCAAGTAATTACTGCTCTGACCATCCATATCTCCAAATTCTCCACTGATCACCTCCAACACGGTGGGCTACCAAAAGACATTGGTCACGTGATGGTTTTTATTGAGTGACTAACCAGACCTGTTTGTTTTGGGGTTGTTTTTTTTTCTTCAATCTTATCCAAATTGTGTCGAGGGAAGAGGAAGGCTCATTTATGATTACTCGCTATTTCACCAACTGCCATTAAAATGATTGATCGTTGGTCCGGTGCGAGTTACGACAAAAGAAAATACTTTTTTCCGGTGTGGGGCGAGGCCTTGTTACTCGACAACCCCCAACGCCTAAAATGCAAAAGCCGAACCTCACATGCCAAATGCGTCCTACAGCTCCACCTTCATTCGCCTAAGAGGTCAGGCGGTCCTTCGGGACCCCTACCGTCGACGACACAACAACTTGTCTCCGAGAAATAACAGATTTGTCGCGTAGCAAGTGTCAAAACGCATCTTCTTTGGAAACAATAAACACCCATTATACCCTAATTCCTGTCAACAACAATAAAGGCTTGTGACTTTTTTTAAGAAGAAAAAAAAAATCATTTCTGTTTGTAGACCCGAGAGTTGGATGTCCGTATGCTTTTAAAGGCTGAAAGGGACATTCTTGCATAAGTTAGGACGTTCAACGAGCATCATTCCTTCTGATTTCTAGTAGTCACTGGGCATAAAATATCCCAAGTTATGCATTTTTCCCTCAGACAAAAGTTATGCACATACTCCACATGTGCAATTGTAAACTTAGAATTGTTGCAAGATAAGTCTAGCATAGCTTATCCATCATATCTAAATAGTAAAGTATGTGAATGATAGTATTCTATAAAATGGCGTATTTAGTCAAAATTTTATTCTATATTTGAAACTGCTCAGCTCAATTTGTTGTTCTATCATTTTTGTTGAATAACATTAAAGATGGAAAAAAGAACTCCATCCTTTTTACACCTGAGTGAGTTTATGTGTTCCAGCAATCCTGACCATAGCGTTTTGTCTAGCGACTACAAAATTGACATCAGTACTCCTCTACACCCTGTCTGAAAGCTTTTTATGCCCCTTTTTTTAAAGGCTTTTTTTTACCTGTTTTTGGCCTTAATTTGACGGGTTGATTAATATAATAGGCTCTCCAAAACCTAAATGCCACTAAATGTTCTTTTACTCTATTTTAGATATTTTTCAATGAATATAACATCTACAAACTTTCCTAGAATCTAGATGTTTTAAGATATTTTTCTATTGTAATTTAGATGTTTTCCTGTGAAAATAACATCGACAATTCCTTGAATCTAGTTGTTTCTAGATGTTTTTTCAATCCTTTTTAGATGTTTTACCCAATGAAAATAACAACGGGGATTGTTCGAATCTAGATGTTTTTAGATATTTTTCCACTCTATTCTAGATGTGTTCAAGTGAAAATAACATCAAGACTTCTTAAAATCTAGATATTTCTAGATATCTAAAAAAAAAGTTAGTGAAAATAACGTCTAGAATCTTCGCTATTTAGATGTTTTTCAATGGTTCATTGCTATTTTTAGATGCTTCCCGCAAGAAACACGAATGATGTCATAAATAGGATTCATTCTGACCATATCTATTCTTCAATGAAATTTCTTCAAAAGACTTCAAACTTTGACGCTACGGATGTTCAATTATTGACTGAGATGACGAGTATTTGTTATTCTTATTAGATGCATTGCATGCAAATGTGGTATTTAAAAAAACACCAACAAGTTAACAAAAACAGTTAGCTGAGAGATTATTTCAATAAGTATATGTGTAATACATTATTATTACACTTATCGTTATACGTATGGGTGTAATTATCAATTACTACGTTATTTTAGGTAATTAACATTAAATGCAGGTCGCATAGTAATGTCATCAGCAGCAGCAGCAGTAGAAGCAGCAGTAACCTTTTAGCGTCCATCGTTGAAAATAGACCTTCCCCAGGATTCACCACATCACTCTATCATGGGTTTCGTGGAACCAATACTTTCTGAACTTGTTTAGTTCGTCAAGGCATCTTATATTTTGTCGGTCACAGTTTTGCATATGATATCTGGGGATCCACTTCGGGAGTTGTGATGTCCATCAGTTGTTTGACATTCAACGTGACCAGCCCATTGCCATTTGAGTTTTCTAATGGATTCTATGATAACACTGACTTCAGTTTTTCTCTAATATACTGCACTATTTTGTAATCCTTCCCGGTGATGTTGAGCATGATCCGCTTTTGTGCACTTTGCATGGTTCTCAGTTTGAGTGACAATCTTTTGTTTAGGTTTCACATTTCAGTTCCATAGGTAATTATGAGGGAAAGTGCACTGGTTTTGTCCCTTCTTTTTGAGACTAATAATTTTTCTTGTTCTTGAATGTTGAACTTGCTCTACCGAAGGCTTGCCATCCTTGACTGATTCTTCGCTTGCTTTTTTTTTCTTCTTTTGAGGATTTCGTGGAGATTCTTGTCCTAGGTAGATGTAGTGGTCTACTTTTTTCAGCTCTGCATTTTTGATTTTGATTTGTCTTTGTCATCTACGTATTTTTTTGTACATAACATGAAACATTCAATCATTGGTCATTTTTTTTTATTAGCATTCCTCTCATTGTAAGTTTACATTGCAAACTGTCATTTTACGACTGGATCGGAAACCAAAGAAATGATCTCACTGTGACTTGAACTAACTCCCCCTTTGTCCTTGGAATCCAGGTTATCTATACCAACAACTCTGCCATTTCGACGACAAGGATGCTACGACTGGCAGATGATCAGATCTTAGCATTAAAATTCAACCACCATTTTTCTCTCTATCATTCAGCCATATTCCTGATGGTCTTTTTTTTTTCATGTGCACAAGTAGTAATTGTTGTAGATACATGGACTCGAATTCTTATCACACAAAAACATTATCAACTATTCTTATTTTTTTACTACTATTTCTTCCGTCTTAATTTTAGTTAATTTACATCGCGACTACTGAAGCCTCCAGTCTGAGGGAAATCAAGATGAAAGAAATACTAGTTAGATATTTGTCCACAAAAATTGAAGTTGGACTCATCTGGGGAATAAGATAAAAATCAACTTTTACGTTGGTTAACGTTGCATTTCTCGCAATTGACAACCGCCTACCATTGAGTTTTGACTTTATTTTCGTAGCTTACAACAACGGGTGACAATGAACAGACCAACAAATAAGTGACAGAGTGACATACGTAAAGAATGATGACGACTTCACGCTCATACCTGAAGCCCGAATCAAGTCGATTAGTTTTGCTAAAATCTGCTGATCATATTTACTGGAACTACTGAGTTAACTATGAGTTAAAATTGGACTCGTAGATCGGGAATAATATTGTATGGAGAAATGAATTCTCTTCGGTTTACTTTTCAGGCTTTAATGAAGCTTTAAGTGGCTTGACCATAGCACAGCCAAGATTGTATTAATTAGTGACTGTCAACCAAAACTGTCAACATCAACAAAGTCAACATTAACGCAGGTGGTCAGGCTGGCTGGCTGGCTATGCGTGTGTCGGGCGTCCAGGCTTTGCCAATTGGGCAAAAAGGACTGAAATCTTTTTAAAAAGTTACTCTTTATGATGCCAACAAAAAGCTTTTTGTTGCTGTCTATTTCACCTCCACCCTTTTTACCGTTGGGTTCAATTTAGGATGTAAATTTATGCTGAACTTGTGCTTCACTTACTTTTCTGCACTATTCATGCTTGTTTTTTTGAAATTCCATACCTTTCCAAGTACCACTGCCCAACAAAACATCAGAGAGGTAACTTGATCAACTTGATTTTTCTATTTTTAATTAATCATTCCAAACACAGCATACTGCTAAAAGAAGTTGGTCACCTGGGCATTTCGACTAACCAAAACATAAGTAATTGAACAACCATGGCCAATAAAGGTGGTGAAGGGTTCTATCCTTTTTAAGTATTTGTATTCCTGTGTTCCAGAGTTCATGGCCGAACTGTTTTGTCTCCAGGCTTGAAAATTGGGTCAGTACTCCCGTAAACCTCCTCTGAAAACATTAAAAAAAGGTGTTTGGACTTTTGGGGGCCTTATTCTGAGGGTGTTTATTGATGATACTTTCAGAAAAGATATTTCTGCATGTTTTTACTCTATTTCAGATGTTATCAAGTGGAAAACGCCAGTGATGTCACCAATAGAATTTATTCTGACCATATTTATTTTCGAATGGAATTCTTTTACATAACTTTGAATTTTGACAGTTGTTGAATTATTGACTCTGATGGCCAGTATCTATTTTCTCTCTTCAAATTATGAAAGTTTTAGGTTTGACTCCAGTGAGGTTTTATAAAGAAAAAATCATCATAATTGGCCTTTAAAATCCTTTGATGGATAGAAACCTTCCTCAAAGTCCCCTCTTGCAAGTGTAATATATGGGGGTGGGTTGATGCGTTTTATTCTGATCCATGACATGTTGACCAGAATAGAGTGATCTTAGTTTTGCAGCTCAATCTCTGTCTTGTCATAGAACGTACTTAGTACAGTCCTAGACTTCTTCATTGCAGGTTATATCTTAGATTACATTCGTTTGAACATCACTGTTTTCTTTCAGCTTCAAAAATAACGTCCATTTTCTTTGATTGTCTCAAACGGCTGACAACAAATAAATGATAGAGAAATAAACTAATGATTAAATTCCGATTACATCCATAGAAAAATGTAGTTTTCTCACAGCTTCGAGAATGACACTCGTTTTCCTTGATTGCCAGGCTTTAAATGAATGATAAACTCATTACCAAAGTCAATAAATGAATTACCGTAGTGTCAAAATTTGAAGTCAAGTAAAAATATCCATTGAAGAACAAATATCGTCAAAATGGATTCTATTTATGACAAAATGGGCGTTTTCCAATAAAAAAAAATATTCAAAATGGAGTAAAAAAAAACATCTAGAATCATCTACATTCTGGGGAAGCCAGATTCTATTATTAAGCCCATGAAAATAAGGTCCCATAAGGGGCAAAAAGCACTTTTTCTCAAAGTTCAAAACACATTTTTGGAAGGGGTTCAGTGGTGTACTGATGCTGATTTTGATCAGTAGAGAAAAAGGTATGGCCAGGAGCGCTGGAACACTCAAACGCGTAAACACATAAACACATATAAAAAATAAAGTATGGATTGAACCCTTTGCCATCTTTGATGGCTACGGTTGTTCAATGCATAATCACGCAATCACCTTTTCATTTCATTCGTCAAAAACCGTGATTTTCTCAGAGCTTCAAAAATGAAACCCATTTTCTTCGATTGTCACTCCCAGCTACACAAAAGATGAAGTTGAATGGATTAATAAATAAACAGGTTTGGTTAGTCACTCAATAGAAACCGTCACATGATCAACGATTTTTGGCAGCATGAGGTGTTGGGGATCATCAATTTAAAAAATGGAAAAAGTTATTTTTGTCGCCCTTTGTTGGGTTGTGATCACTAAAAAAAGTCAGAATTAGAAAAAACCCATAAAAACCCCACAAGTCTGAATGCAACCAGACATAAACCAGGTGACTAATTTAGTATAAACTTACGTTATAAAATTGACCCCCCAACTAAAAAAAAACTTTTGATTTCAAAAACGAAAGAGCCATTTTTCAAGACATAATAGAAAGTAAAAAAACTTAAATTATCAGCCCTCTAGCTCCATTGGTTCAGACTGTACGTGTAATACATATATAGCCAGCAACCCATACACCTAGCAATAAGACGACCTTAAAAACTGAAGAAACATACATTGACAATTTTTTTAAAATACCGTGACTAATTGGCTAGACATTCATTTCCATCTTCATAATTCTTTTATTCAAAAGAAAAAGCTTTATCTACGATATATTCTACTCTTGATTTTCTTTCTGATTTTTTTTCACTTTATGATATCTTTAAATCCTAATAACTGTACGCTAATGTTCGATTTTTTTTTCTCCCTTTATTTCCTTGGGAGACAAGCCCAGCAAGTCACAAAAAATGAGTGCAGCCTAATTGATAAACACTTATCGATTTTCAGTGCGTAACCTTGGCTTTTATGAGGCCAAGAAGAATCAAAGATATTAATCCTCGTCTTTTGAGGGGGGGGCTCCAAATCAAAATTGATCCCCAAGGAAATTTTATCCGTAAATTGATTGTTATGCCCTAACCCGACTCCTACTCGATTTCAGTGTGCGTTTTAAAGGAACGAATCGTTGATCAAATTCATATTCAAATTCTGATCATTCATTTATTTGAAATGGAATTCGAAGTTATATTAGTCAGGCTACTGGCGATAGATAGTTTTGAATAGGCTGATCATAATCAATGATCTGAAATGAACTACTGTCTCACTGTCAGTCCGACTGTCTCTGTCTCTGTCTCTGTCTCTCTCTCTCTCTCTCTCTGTCTCTCTCTCTCTCTCTCTGTCTCTCAACGCATACGTATATACATAAATGTTCGATTAAATATGTCCAACAAGGAGCATTGTTTTTTGGAGTTTTTCTTTTCAGTAACATTTTTTTTGTTTTCGAACAAATAATGAATCTTTGATTTGTCGAAAAAAGTTTTCGACTGTACAGCCCACCGTTTTCGTTACCGGGGTAGAGTTTAGAAAAACCCAATGGCAATCACGACTCACAGCGTGGATATTCAAAGATATGCAAAATTGTTGTCACCAGAAGATAAGATGGCACGGTGATCTCGACAGTTCCTAGAGATATAAGCGACGCGACACGACACTCGTAATAGAGAGATTTGACAAATTTTGAGTGGGGTCCATGTCTGCCGATGGGTATGAAGAGTCTGATAATGATGACTGAGTTTCCAACATGAAAAAATTATCAAAAAATTAAAAAGACGCTTTTTCCATGACGACAAGTATTGCGTTAACTTGCCATGCTTTACTGACAAACTTTCTTGTCTCATCCCTCCATCTTGCGCCTGGTCTTCTCCTTCTATGTGTACCGTCCATGGGTACCAATTGGTTATTCTTCTTGCTAAGTTTCCAGCCAACTTCCATTTTCGTTACTTGATTATTTGTATGATATCCTTCACTCAAGTCTTCCCTCTGATCCATATTTATATTTTTCTACGTCTCGAAGTTATCCCCAACATAGTCATAGCAGTCATAGCAGCTGTCATCTATTCACTGAATTCTTCCATCTTTAAGTATAAGTTCTTCAGTGTGTATCTATTCATACCAAATGATTTCAAGTGGATCATTAGGCGTTATTTTATTTCGTTTTCAAGGTCTTTCTCCAACTTTATCACCCGCCATATGTAAACGTATCAGTCACCTTCATCTAGAGCTTTGCCCTGTACTCTAATGTTCTTTTGAGGGACTTTATTGTTGAACATCACTTCTGTCTTTGTACTTTTCATCTTCACGTCTACTTTTCTACTTTGCCTATTAAGATCAGTCAACAAGTTCTGTAATTCTTTCCATGATGCTGACGTCATGGAAACGTCATCAGCAAATCTCAAATAGATTAGATATTCCCCGTCTCGAGCAAAAAAGAAAAAAAGAAAGAAAAACTTAAAGAGGGAGATAGAGACTACCAGAAAACGGAAGGGTTCAAAAGACGCCCGTACCGGAGATTGTACTGGCAAACAACAGATGCTTGCGCTAAAAGACATAAGAAGTATGACTGGAAAATACAACGAAAATTAAAAAAAAAACAAAAAAAAAAACACAAACTGATACACTGATAGATACTGGTGATATCCCAGACATAACAGAGGACGAAGTAGTGTTTGTCTTATGAAGAATGAAACTTGGAAAAGCTCGAGGTGAAGATGGAATAACGACATACCTTCTAAAAGATGAAGGAGAGATATTTCACAAAGGATTAGCGCAGCATTTCACAAAGAAAATATATGAAAAGAAAGTACCTTAAGATTTTTGTTTTGTTGATCCTATCCACAAGAAAATAAATAACTGAGGCATGGACAACAACTGCCCTATTCAGTATTAAATAATATCCGTGTAATGTAACAGACTACACATTGTATGGCAAGCTATACATCAAAATCATCGCTGAAAGGGAGGTACGGTGCCGTATTAATACAATTGTTTTGTTTTTAAATACCCGAAACTGTTACATGGTAAATAACTGATGATCCCAAGAAAAGAAAATTTACAAGAAAATATCAAAGAATGTGTAGAACATTGAGAAAAAAAAGACACTGGAGAAAATTACATTAATCACATTAACAGGTATTGAGAAAAAAATGACTGAGGTGAAAAAACAATTTTTAAAATATCTTTTTAATGTGCTGAGCGTTAAAAGCTGTAAATCTCTCTTGCTCTTTCTCTATATATACATTCTAGTTCTGCGTAGGACTGGGGTAGAGAATCAGACTCCGAAATTTCAATCCCAACAATTGGTACTGAAATAGATATCAAACTCATTGCCACACTAAAGATTCGTAATACGACGAATCAGCTGTCTGTGGATGACACAATTATTGATAATATATATGTATGTATATGTGTAAATGTACAATGTGAAGAAAGTTGACAATTTGGGAGAGAAAAGACTTAAGGCTGATTAGTATATTCCGTATATTTCAAATTCTTTATTGGCTTATTGATAGCTAACGTTTCATCCGAAATTTGGACTAGAGCTTCAGGAATAGACAGGCGTGAGATAACGATGGTAAGACTACATCAAGCAAAGTCTCGTTGCAATGCTGTGGTTGTGAATTTCATGATGCGGTAAGCAACGTAGAAAATATCAGAATTTCAGATGTACTAATCATCCTCAAGTCATTTCGTTTCCTAATCGTCAATTCCCTTCACATCATCTTGTCGGATCGATATCTATTTTTCTTATATATATGCAATCGTGTATGTTTACTATTAATCTGAAATAGATTTATTATATGTACATTACGTCTTACTTACGGACTTATTTCATTACGTTTGAGACAGTCTTGCCGAGTATTGTTTGTTATTTATAGCCAATACCGTTAAATGCCCCCCCCAAGTCGTCTGTATATTCCTAATCCCAGCTAGATTTATAGCTAAAAATATTATTAATATATACATACTCATTTAAGCTTACTTATCAAATAAAATGGTTATATACTAAGTTCCCGGAAGAAATTCTGAATAAAAATCGAATTTTTACTCTTTCAACAAACTTACCAGTGTATGAATGTATAGATAAAACTTACCATAATATATATATATATATATATATATATATATGTACTTACTAGTGGATATATGTAGAGATTTTTTGGACTATGGTCCTCATCGATTTTATTTTTTTTTTTCAAATTTATCCTTGGATGAAGTATCGCAAATTATGATTGATTTTGACCTGCTTTTTACCTTCATCCTAACTTTCAATTGCTTTTTATAAAAATTTTGAAACGGGCTGTAATTTTACGACCACGATTAAACAGTACAATATAAAAATAAAGAGCAAGCCCAGGTTGAGAATCGGACTCATATTTCCTTGCCGGAGGGTATAGAGTATATGCTTGGCCGCTTTTAATCATCAAGAATGTGCTGCCTGATCGTTGCCGTAGGATTATAGTCTGATTCAAAATTTTGATTAAAAGCAACTGATAGTTAGGACTGAAGAGGAAAAGCTAGTCAAAATTTAAAAAATGATCTTGTCATGTTTTGAACACAACATTTCCGTCGCTGTGCTCTACGGTTATTTCATTGAGATAAGGGAACTCCCACACCCGAAAATAGACAGCAGAATGATAACATTCCGCCCCCAGGTTTCGATGGGTGGCCTTCATCCCAACATTCTAAATTCACCCTATTTTCATCAGCTAGCAGAAGAAGGCCATAGGGTATAACGGCCGAAACGGTTTGTTCAAAAGACGAAGCAAGATAAGAACAGTGTAAAAAAAGCTATACCTACTGATGATCCCAAAGATTCAAGCAGATATAACCAGATTTAATTGGCTATCTTAGATTTTTATCAACTAAATTGAAAAAATACAACATCAGCCTGATTCAACAAAAAAATGGCTAATTTGGCTGCTCTAGTTTGAGGCCCACGTACCTGGTCAAAAATTCCTTGTGTTATTTTTACCAGTATTCTTTAAAATCTGAATGCAAGCCAAAGAACAAAAAAACGAAAAGAAAAGAAATGAGATGCATCGTTATGTCGATGTTATCTGTGTTTGATTCGAACTTGGGGAATTCAACAATAAAACGAAATGAAACAAAAAAAAAACAAAAATAACTTCTTTTGCAGAGCGTAGGAAGATAACTATTTTTTAAAAGCAGGCTTATGATGTTTTGGAGTTTAGGTATGATTAGTGAGACGCCTGTTTGATTTTTTTATACTGTTTTGTTTGGCTCCAGAAATTCTGTCTTACTCTTTTCTTTCTTTCTTAATTTCTTTCTGTTTTTTTTTTCTTTCCTTTACTTTTTTTTCTTTGTCATGTATTCTTTTAGCGTTCTTCACCGTCTTTTTTCTTCCTTTCTCTCTTATCTTTGCTTTGTTTGTTTCTTTCTTTCTGTTTTTCTTTCCTTTTTTTTTTCTTTGTCATATTTTCGTTTTTCGTTCTTCATGATCTTTCTTCCTTTTCTGACTTCCTTTTTTTCCCTGTCTTTCTTTTTGGTTTCTTATTGTTACTTTCTTCCTTCCTTTCTTTCTGTTTTTTCTTTATTTTCCTTTTTTTCTTTGTCATATTTTCTCTTTTCATTCTTCACAGTCTTTCTTTCTTCCCTTCTCTACTTCCTTTTCTTTTACTTCCTGACTTTATTTTTTGTCTCTTTTTTGTTTGCTTTCTTTCTTTCTTTTTTCTTTTTTTTTTTCCAGTTTTTCTTCCTTTCTTTTCTTCACACTTTCTTTTTCAATCATTTCTTCGTTCAGGATGTTTTTTCGTCTTTCTTTCTTTCTTTCTTTCTTTCTTTCTTTCTTTCTTTCTTTTTTCCACGTCTCTCTTCTCATCAGCTTTTCTTTCTTTCTTTTCTTTCTTCCTTTCTTTACTCTTTCTCCCAGATGTTTGTTAGTCTCTTTCTTTTTTCCCAATGCCTTTCCTTTTTTTCTCCCTCTAGGTCTTTCATTCTTTCTTCCCTTTAGACCTTGTCTTCTTCATTCTACCAACTCTAAATATTTCTATCATTCATGTCTTTTTGTGAAACTTGTACGATTGAATTTTGACTTTGTTATCGTATGTAACAACAATCACGGATGACAATGATCAGACTAAAAACCACTGACGTCACGCATTCATTTGTGACACAGTGACGTAAGCAAAAGCTGATGACTGATTTACTATCATTCTAAAAGCCCAAATCAGGTTGACTCGTTTGGCTGATCCCATTCACAGGAATTTCTAACTGAGGAGATTGAATTGGTCACGTAGTATTGGAATAAAATTGTATCGAAAAATCAATTCTGTTTTGTTTACTTTTCAGATTTTAATGAAAAAAAGGAGGTTTGACACTAGCATAGCCAAAGTTGTCTCCTTTTATTGACTACCTGATATTGAACAACTGTAGTCATCAAAGATGCCGAGGAGTTCTCCTTACTCTTATTATAAGCGCATGGCTTTTTCCAATGTGTTTGTTTGTGTGGTCCAGTACTCCTGGCCAGATTGTTTTATCTACAGACTTGAAAATTGGCATCAACATACCCTTGGACAATTTCTGAGAAAAGTTTGTTGATTTTTTTTTGGGGGGAGGACTTTTTTGGACTTTATTTTGACGGGTTTTTATTTTCAAATAATATCCAGATTCTTTACAATGTTTTTATTCGATGTTTCTAGATGCTTTTTAATTCTATCTCCGATGTTTCTCAATGAAAAAATGCCAGTGATGTCATAGATAGAATTCATTCTGACCATATTTATTCTTCTATGGAATTATTTGAGATGACTTCCAAATTTGACTTTACGGTTGTTCAATTATTGACTGATATAGCTAGTTTCCCCCGTTTTTCTCTTTTGTTTATACTTAATTTCAGATTCATTCTTACCTTTCTGATACTTTGTTCATTTATGGGAATCAACTGTGGAACAGCAGTCCCCAAACCTTTTTCTGACACAGCAGATTGGTTCAATATTCTTTCAATATTGATACCACTTTTCTGGTCTGGGGACACTCAATTATTTTTGTGTATAAATCAATGGTAATTGCTTATTCGCTACACGCCATACAAAAGGACTTATTTTACAAAAACGCTCTACTTACTCTGATTTTTTTTTATCCTTCCTTCTTTCTTCTTTTTTATTTTCTGTTTTCGAAAATTGATTTTTAAAAAAGGTATAGAATGATGTAGTGTGACATACAAAGAAATTTCATTCTCCCTCTCTCTCTGATTCACTCTTTCTCTCCCACACGCTTATTAACCACTCTTTGCAGCTTCCATTCTTTGTTACAGATACTGTCTCTCTCTTTATGAGAACTCTCTCTTCGGGTCACTTTATTTCTTACTGGCTGTTAACCTGTTCAAATCTGGACTTAATATGAAATATCTGCCATTCTTAGAACTGCCGATCCCCGTTGCTGTTTAAAATGTCAACAAAATAAAAATACAGGTAAAAGCGAAGCGTTTTCTTGTATATGAGTTGAATTTGATCAATCCATTGCAATTAATCAGCATTGAAAATATTTCTCATTATTTGGTACATATATTGTTGTTTTGATACGTTCTGGCCTGAGCTTTTGGTACATCTGTTAAAAGCTTTGGAGCTGCTCTGTTCCTAAGGGTCCGTTAGTTTGAGGAATCCGGGATCAAAGATCTACTCTGCATTGTCCTCCTGCACACGGCATTCCCTGACAAATTACTTCCTGGAGAGGGCAGTTCTGGATATGAACATGTCCCCACACTCTCCAAGCGTTGGTATCGAGGGGGACATGGCGTCGGAACGCCCCGTAGGAATTGAATAATCCTCATTAAGCGTGAGAGGTGGGAGAGGGGATCTTTCATTGTGGAATTTTGCCACTGCATCATTATTGGCTTAAGTGCCTGGCCTTCGGAAATGATGTCCAGAAAAACAAGAAATTCTCCCCAAAGATTGACTGACGCTCATTCTGCGAGCACATCAATCAAACGGCCTCCAGCCACAAATCATCGTCATAATATATATATATATATATATATGTATATATGTATATATATATATATATATATTCATATATATATATATATATATATATATATATATATATATATATATATATATATATATATATCAATCATAATATCATATACATGTGTATATGCACAATACTATATGTATATAAATGCGCAATATGTATGTACATATATACATATGTATTTCTTAATAAAATATATACATACATACATACATACATATATATATATATATATATATATATATATATATATATATATATATATATATATATTATCATCAGTCTTTCAACGTCCGTCGTTGGACATAGACCTTCCCTAGGATTCGTTACACTTCTTCATCATGGACGTTGCGGAGCCAATAATGATCTCTGGTGATCCATCTAATGAGTCGCGACGTCCATTATGGGTTATATATATATATATATATATATATATATATATATATATATATATATATATATATATATATACATATATATATATGTATATATACATATATATACATATATGTATATATATATATATATATATATATATATATATATATATATATATATATATATATATATGTATATATATATATATATCACTGGTACGCAATTTTAGAATACTGTCCGGCTGTAAACCTGAAGCCAATTAGGTTCAGCATATATTGTCTGAAAAACAGGAGTGGCGATTAGAAAATAAGTTTGTTTCAGGACATTGTGAGTCGGTATTGACAATGGTTTGAATTATTCCTGCTCAACGTGTTTATTATCTGAGTGAAACGAAGATCTACTCCCAGAACCCATTTGACAAGGGGGTCTGTACCATTTCCTTATAGATCGTTGGATTGAGGCGAAACTCAGTACTGGACATTCTGGGACCAAGGAACAACCTTTGTATATAACGAACTGCAAAAATTGCTCCTACACTGGCTATGGCTTTATCGTTCCAGCTTAAATAATTTATCCCTCACCATGCTTCATGCACTGCTAGACAGATTTGAAATTTGGTATTACGTTGGATACGGCTTCAGTCGTTCCTGCCTAGGAAACCGATTTAGTGACTTCAAAACGTACTCTAAAATATTTGAATGTATTGAATCAATTAAAAAATATTCCCTCTAAAATTTATCATAAATGTTAGAGATCAAATTTATGCAGATCACTTGACTCTTTCTCTTAGATATAAATAGAACTGTCACTATATGATGGAGTGTTTGTCAATGTATTAAATGTGTTGTGAATAAAACGTAATTTTCATCGAAGGTTCATTGGTTTCTTACTGATTACGCAAGCAGTGAGATTTCTGCAACAAGACGAAGTCGAAGTTGTGGGCGCCTCGTTATTTAAGCGCATGAGCATTCTGTTTGACGATAAAAATTGAACGTTCTTTCAAAGAGTGAAATCCTCGATTTCTGCCTGGGTTTTTCTACAAGCTAAAAAACAAACGGTCATTACGAAAAGTAACATGCAACTTACACACAGGTCAAAAGTTGAAGCCAAAATATTATAAACACAGAAGGAGTGCGACTTATCTGGCGATGTGAATAATACATGAGTATATATGGTATGTATATATAATCATTCCTGATCAAACTATTTGTTTATTGCCCGGCATTGTTCTACTTTCGAGGAAGAATATATGGTATTTGCAACCATACGCAACATATGGTTCTCCACAATATTTTGAAAAAAATAAATTCACTGAACACATTGTCCTATAAAGGTCACAGCTTGAAGAAGACCGACAATAGATATATGGCCTTGTGTTGGTAGATGTCAAAAAGATCAGTCAGATGGAAATGAAAATACCTCGCATAAATGCATCATCATAGCACGCAAGTGTAGCTGAAGTAATTATCTAGAAAATAGAACCAAATAGAATAATCTTTAAAGAATCGATCTTTTATCTAAAATCATTAAAAATAAAATTGATCTTTCATTAAAAATCATCTAAAAAGATACCAGGGGAAGATTTAGGTATTGTTATTAAAGAAAGTGACCATAGAAGCCCCGAGAAGATTTTTTTAACCCCCAACCCCCTAAAAAATTTCCGGATGATGCCTTTGTGTATACTCGTGCAAAAAGGTTATAGCCTCAAAAATGTTGCTAGGGACACCCCGGAGACACATACACGCATATAGACAAAAACATAGACAGATAGATACATATATTCAAAGAATCTGTAGCCAAGTTGGCTGGTTGGTTGAGCCATTGGCAGGGTTACGTTGATTTGATAAGATATGTTTTTTTTGTCTTTTCCGCATGAAGTATCCTAACAAGAACTCAATATCAGTCCGTTTTAATTTTTGAAAGAACATTCTGACAGCTACAGTTGGACGTCCCTTTAGAAATACGGAACGTGGGGTCTTTTCAGTCATTTCCCAACACTGAATAATCATAGCTTTTACAACTCTCTGTATTTTTGTTTGCAAAATAAATGTGATTTTTTTCTAAGTTAAAAAAAAACTGTACAAACTCTTTGTCCAAACTGAACCAACCCCAGCCCAATCCTAACCCTAATTGTAGGTTATTTTTTCGATAACAGTTGAGTTGACGAAATGTCTGTAACTTTGTTTATTTATATTTACTGAAGAAATGAAAGTACGGTTATTTTGAAATAGCTATAATTATTTAGTGACGTTGAAAGTAACGAGAGGGAAAAATGTGTGTTAAAATTGGTGAAATATTCCGAGTTCATTTCGCACTAATGCCCTTGGAAAGGCATGAATCCATTTCCCCCAGTTATGGGTAAAATGGCGTATGGTGAAGTGAGTGACACCCCTCCAGGTCCTTTTTGCCTCTATTTCACATATCACAAACTGGGGCAGAGTAAGTACTAACATGACAAACAGAACCTGCACAGGAGCAGCTGAAGCCGTAGTTAGCGCAAGGGCATTTTTTGTTTCTACATATCTATCCTTTGTCCTTATAAATCAAACAAATTCTTTCCAGCAAAAGTGACGAGATAATATAACAAGTTTTAAAAATCGGTAATCGAAATGAGTTTCGGGATCAATGAATGCTTAAAGGCGTGGTTTTTGGAACTAGGTATACTGTGATGATTGGGGGAGGGCGGGACCAAGGTATACAATAATGCTTGGCTTTTGGAACTAAGTATACGGTTATATCTCTATTATTAGAACGCTGAGCATATAAAAAAAACCCTGGAAATTGAGAAGTATATATACATCGTTCACTGCAAAACCCAACCATTTTCTTGCCGGTTTAAAATAGTGCTTATTCTTCCACATAGAAATAATCTTTATTTCTTTATAAACGTAAGACAATATTTAGAAGACGTTGCTGCTGTAAAAGAAATGCAGTCTTACCGTATTGGGTTTGTACCAAAACGAGAAAAAAATCCCCAAAGAAAAATGAGTCAACTTTCAAACAAAAACTATTTTCCCCAAATGAGTAAACATTAGCCACCCACCCACAAAAATCTCCCCCAAAAGTAAAAAAGCTTCAAGTAATACCAATGTTACATCTACGCAGTTTTTTTTCGTGACATCTACATACTTTCCGATTTAAAGTTCTTAACTTATTATGGGGCTTGGTAAAAAATAAAATAAATAAGTTTTATACGCCTCCTTTCCGTTTTTTTTCCCTATTGCTTCTGTTTTTGCAAGAGTTGGTATCTGATCCCCCGACTGAATTTTACAAGGATTTTGACATTTGAAGTTACTTTTCATATTACGTAACTACAGTTGGGGAAGAGGGGGGGAGTCCAAGAAGAAGAAGAAGAAGAAGAAGAAGAAGAAGAAGAAGAAGAAGAAGACGAAGAAGAAGAAGAAAAAGAAGACGAAGAAGAAGACGAAGACGAAGAAGAAGAGGAAAACGAAGAAGAAGAAGAAGAAGAAGAAGAAAAAGAAGACGAAGACGAAGAAGAAGAGGAAAACGAAGAAGAAGAAGAAGAAGAAGAAAAAGAAGACGAAGAAGAAGACGAAGACGAAGAAGAAGAGGAAAACGAAGAAGAAGAAGAAGAAGAAGAAGAAGAAGAAGAAGAAGAAGAAAAAGAAGAAGACAAAGAAGAAGAGGAAAACGAAGAAGAAGAAGAAGAAGAAGAAGACGAAGAAGAAGAAGAAAAAGAAGACGAAGAAGAAGACGAAGACGAAGAAGAAGAGGAAAACGAAGAAGAAGAAGAAGAAGAAGAAGAAGAAAAAGAAGACGAAGACGAAGAAGAAGAGGAAAACGAAGAAGAAGAAGAAGAAGAAGAAGAAGAAAAAGAAGACGAAGAAGAAGACGAAGACGAAGAAGAAGAGGAAAACGAAGAAGAAGAAGAAGAAGAAGAAGAAGAAGAAGAAAAAGAAGAAGACAAAGAAGAAGAGGAAAACGAAGAAGAAGAAGAAGAAGAAGAAGAAGAAGAAGAAGAAGAAAAAGAAGAAGACAAAGAAGAAGAGGAAAACGAAGAAGAAGAAAAAGAAGAAGAAGAAGAATTGTTACGATGATGATGATGGTCGTGGTGATGATGGAATCTGGGTGATGATCAACTGGAAATTCTATTTCTCATTATAAAAAAGGGGGTTTCGACGATGACACACCAGTTTCGTTTGTCCCAACCATTATGCGACGTCCACCAGAAGGAGAAGAGGATTAAATTACAGTTTTTTTCCCTCGTCAGTTAGAAAATCAATTCATAATATCAGTGAAGGGTCCATTTTTATCAGCAATCTAAAGAAGCAAAACATTTCAACCTTTTTTTCCCTAACGATCAGTCTTGTATATTGTTCAAGTCAGCGTCATATTTTTGCAGCTAGGCTCGAAGGAAAGGCTAGTGCTGTCAAAAGTTTTAAATAAGAAAAAAAAAATCATTTGTACGGGGCAGAAAATTTTGGGGCTTTTTCGTTAGACAAAAATTACCATAACCTGTGGAAATCGATATATTAAGTTTATTCTACCGGGTTCCCCCAAGTTTCGGCCAATACTATCTGCATCTCTCTTCACCTCTGTTTACCATTTTGATTATTGTGTCTTTGTCCTCAACATGTTTGTGGTACACGGCATTTGTTTTACTGAAGTTCATGTGAAGACCCATTTTCTTGCTGTTTTCATCCAGTTCGTCTAGCATTAGTTGGAGATCATAAAGGGTTACATCTATCCGGGGCAATGAAATCCCCCAAAGAAGAAAAGATCAAGTGAAGGATCACTCTAGGTGGGCAAACCTTCGGTAGAGCAAGCTAAACCTTTAAAAACAAGAAAAAAAATTCCAATTCATCCTCCAAATAGTCACGTTTGGAGCTGAAACATAGAACATAACCGAATTGACCCTCAAACTAAGAACCATGCGACGTGCAAAGTGTAAAGGGATCAGAAGAGAACAAATTAAGTTAGAGAAGAAACAGGAGTTACAGATATCATAGGAACCATTAGAAAACTCAAATAGCAATGGGTTGGTCTTGTTGTGAGAATGTGGATCCTCAGAGAGCATTTATGAAATTGTATTCAGCAAAAGGTGAAATGGCGTGACAAACTAGACATGTTCAGAGAGTACTAGCTCCGTCACGCCCACGATAGAGAGGTCAGGCGAATTTTGGGAAAGGTCTATGTTTAACGAAAGACGATAAAAGGCTGTTGCTGCTGGTTGTGGTCTACCTCTTTGCTGTTTTTAGTAATACAAATTTGAATAAACAATTGTGCAACTTACAGGGCAAAGAAAGTCGGTTATTGGGCAAGTGGAATTATCCTGATCGTGGTTGCCAGGCCAAATTTTATTTATCTAGGGAACAAAATAAGTTGTTTGAAAAGTACCAAAATAGTCAGATAACTAGAAATTCATCTTGTAACTGCGACTAAAGAAATCTCTGTCTGTGTCTATGCATCACGATTACTTAACAATTGGTTATTGTATAAAGTTGACATTCACCGGATATATTCGTTAACACACGAGTTTAATCAGTATGGATCAGTGGATCAGGGGAGATCTAACAAGGACAAACAAACAATTAAAGATTATAGATCAGTCTTCATAGTCGGTATGAATTATCTCCCTGGACTTTTGCTCTTCAGAATAATCCAATTTCATTTATAAAATATTCAAAATGGCAATACTGAAGAAAAGTAACCAAAATACTTGGAAGGCATAATTTCGTACAATGGATGGAAAATTATTTTACATGACAATTATGGTAGGCTGCTCTTTACACCACAAAGTCCGGCCCTTTATATAGATGCTCTTTTAGAACAAGCACTGCTCAAGTCAGACTAAATTGAAATGTATTAAAATGCCTATTCTATGTCCATTGTTCGTGAATATTCATATCGTATGTAAGGGATTATTATCTTTTGTGGATATTCCCTTTGGGCTTCACTACCAAACATCTATTTTCAGAACCAAATATCTTTGTACAGTACCAAATTTGCCCAGTCTTTTTTTTTTGTTTCGAAAAGTACCAAATAGCAACTTTGATCCATACACAGACAGAAATAAAACGAACAAAGGAAATCAAATTTGGCAAAGAAACAGTTCGAAACAAAGCAATTCAAATTAGGTGTTGAAACTGGCTAGATGAAACCAGATGAACACTGCTAAGTCGTGACATCTATCCAAATCCCAATTCTGGCAACGCTGACAGCAACTTTCTTGCGTATTTGTAACATACATTTTTGAAGATATATAAAACTTTTCAGTTTGGCTCAGTTGGTAAGAGAGACGCCTACAGATCACTTGGTCGTGATCTCAAATCCCTACAGAGAAATGTCAATTCTATATATCGGTTTGGTTTAACGTGACGGGACACACAGTGAATATACGTGACATAAGTCGTTATGGCCGTATAAAACTTGCCAGTTTGACTCCGTCGGTAAGAGAGCTGCCTACCAATCATTTGGTCGTGATTTCAAGCCACACTAGGGGAATGTCAATTTTATATAACGGTTTGGTTTAACGTGACAAAACAGACAAACAGCGAAAAGTGTACTCTCCTGAATTAGGTGAGGATTATTCCTGCTGTTACAAGGGTTGGGTAGAAGTCAAATCCAGCTTTTGGAATTACTAATACTTCTGCTACTAATTGGCAAGACCGTGGTTGTGCTGGGGGTCTGCGAGGATACTGCAAAAGGTGCAGGAGATTTGAGTCGACTTATGCCACCCAGACTCCAGCGATAACCACCAGACATCACAATCTGTATTCTAGCATCCGTCATAGGACATAGACCTTCCTGATGAGTCGCCAGATCTCTCTATCGTGGACCTCGTGGTGCCATTGGCATCAACATGCAAATGCATCAAATGGTAACTTGGGAGCATTTAGAGAATGCATATCTTCACTAACGTGACTGTCACAGAAAATTGAATGAATTGGTTCATATATAACTATGATGAAGTGGGGGAGCATTGTAAAAATAGCAGGATCTGTCCCAAACTTCAATCAATCGGTGGCCCCCTTTTACAGGAAGTTCTATTTAAATTCATTGAGAACTTTTATAGATCAGTTCCAAAATTTATTCATTTTTTTCCGTAGCCCATCTGCCACCATTCCCCAACATTCTATCAACATTCATCGAAAACTTTCAGATACATCGTGTAAACCTGCAGATGGCTGGAGAGACTCTTCTCCCAACTCCCTTGGTGGACGTGGTTGTCCTGAGGGAAGTGCTATTTTTTTCTCTCGGAGACTTGTCACTTAATCCAACAGTAAGATTTCTAGAGACTGGCTTGGAAATTAAAGCAAAACATGAATGGAATGATGAAGACTGTAGTACTTTTGAGAAGAAAAAAAAAACACACCAATTAACCCGAAAAGAACGTAAGAAATTTGAGGATTGTTACTGTCACTCGATCTCCAGAGATGCTCATCGATTTTTTCTTGAATAACATTATGTAAATGGTCTAATTCCATAAAACAGAAATTTGAAAGGAAACCGTCAATAATTGAACCTCAGTAAATGGAGAAAACAAGAAAATTGGCCTCCATGTTAACTTCAGCAATACAAATGTTACGTCAGCACAAACATAATGGGGACAAAGACACAACGATTAAAATCGGAAATCCAGAACTGGAGAAATTAGACCACTACATCTACCTAGGACAGTGAGTCTTCATGAAGTCATCAGGTGAAGCGAAAAATCGCATTAGGTTGGCAAGCTTTCGGTAAAGTGAGCTCGACTTTCAAGAACAAAATCCCACTAGACCTAAAGTGTGCACAATGAATGTATCGTGCTGATAGTCACCTATGGAGCAGAATCATAGAACATAACCCAAAGGTTGACCCTCAAGCTCAGAACCATGCAACGTGTGCATGAGAGAGTCATGCTCAACCTCACATGAAGAGACTATGAGACAGCAGAGTATATCAGAGAAAAGACAGGAGTTGAAACATCTTAGGAACTGTTTGATAAATAAAACAGCAATAGGCTGGATATGTTGTAAGAAGGTCAGACAACCGCTTGACATCATGATTCAAAATGTGCATCCCCAGACTATCATCGTCAAAATTTGAAGTCATGTAAAAAAAATGATATCAAAGAATAAATATGATCAGAATAAGTTGTATTCGTGACATCACAGGAGTTTTCTACCAAACATCAAAACCAGTAAAAGGAAAAGAAAAAAACTTCAGAAACATTTATATACCAGAAAATTTATTTGTTATTTATAAATCCGTCAAAATAAGACCCCAAAAGTTCAAAACAGCTTTTTTTTCTCCAAAAATCGAAAAACAAAAAAAAATACATTTTTAGAAGCGGTTTATTGGAATAGTGAAGCCACTTTTCATGTCTATAGACAAAATGGCGGGGCAAAGAGCACTGTAACACACCAAAACACAAACATACGCACATATTTAAAAAGAAAATGGTCACGGTCGTTCAACTGGCAAAATGTACCAAATTTTCTGAGCATTGTACCAAACTCACCAAGATGGTACAAAAGTACCGATTTGTTACAAACGTACCAAATAGTTACCACCCCGATCATATGCCATATACTGGAGTCTCGGTTCGACTGTCGGGAGTAATTTTCCACTTCGAATGATAAAGATTAACGGAAGCCATCGAAAGACAATAGACAGAATTCGCGCCACACTTAAATAGGATTTTTCTTTGTATTAAAGAATGGGCTTGGACCGACGTCAAAATGAAAGAGAGAGGGAAAAAAATAGATGTCTGATTAGTCACTCAATAGAAACCGGCAGGTATCCAATGTATTTTGGTATCATGTCGTATGGAGGGTGATCAATTAAAAAAATCTTTTTCAACCGAGTGATCAATGAATAAATTACTTCTTTCACTTTTTTGTTGAGCAGTGATAAAACAAGCTACAATGCAGCCGGACACTAATTAAGGCACCAATTTAGCATTAACAAATGTTGCGAATTGAACCCCCTTCCCCAATAAGAAAAAAAAACATATTTAGGGAGGATTTAAAAAAAAACAAAAATTCTATATTTCTAGAGGAGTAAATGTTCAAAATTTGATACCTCCACGCAGGATACATACTTAGATAGACAGTCAGCCAGACCAACTTAAAAACTTAAGAAACCTATGTCGACAGTTTTGACGACAGTATTGGTTGATGGTTTCTAAACAAAAAAAGGAAGAGCCGAAATAGTAAACGGGGAGGTGAACGTGCTTAGGTGGAGATAAACGAATCGGAACTGGGAGGAAAAGAAAGAAAAAAACTAATTCAACGGCGATATGAAAAAAAAAATGAAAGAGAGAAAACAGTAAAGAATAATTGGCTTCACTATAAATCGCTTTGGTTGAATGAAAAGACCGTCTTGCTGTCATTTAAGTCTGAATACACCTGTCAAAATATGTGACTTATTACACCGGCGACACACTGTGTCTGTCTCCTGCCTTAATCAGGATCTGTGGCACTCATAGAACGTGAGGCCAAAGGATGGACAGTGAAATTAAATGAAGATTTTGATAGAATCCTCACCAGTGTGCATTAGTGGAGTCAAGAAGTCCGACCAAAGTTCACCATTTCCAGCAATAAAATGTTATTTGATTTCGAGAAATATTTACTTATATATATTTATATATATATATATATATATATATATATATATATATATATATATATATATATATATATATATATATATTCGAGATAACTTTACAGCTTTAAACGCTATACACATTAAAAAAGTTATTTTACGTCAATTCAGTCATATATTTTCTAATATTTGGTAATGTAATTTATATAATTTTTTTCAGTGTTTTTTCCCTTGTTTTACGTATACTTTGTTAATTTGATACAAAGTGAAAATTTTCTTTGTTGGGATCACCAGTTGTTTACTATGTGAAATTTTCAAGGATTTTGAAAACCAAACAATTATTTCAACATGACATTCAAGCTATATTGATCAATCCCCTTTTCAGCTATGATTTTAATATATAACATATGTGGTACATGCAGTTTGCTATTTTATAAAGGGTATTATCATAATGTATTGTATATAAATGTTATTTTATACTGCACATCATTTAATATTTTTGAAACAGAGCTTACTCATGCAGGTTACTCAATATATATATATATATATATATATATATATATATATATATATATATATATATATATACATACATACATACATACATATAGCAGGTTACTCAATATGTATATATATATATATATATATATATATATACATAAATGAAGGAATGAACGTTTTGAGGGGATGGAGTCTGCATCCACTTTGGAAGCAGTCTTATAAGTAGGCTCAGCTGTTACCGACCAAGCTAACGACATTCTGAGACAGGAGTCCGATCACATCTATTTTACCCATTTCTTTACTTACGGTCGCTGGTACAATTTGTTTTACTTATTCACAGAATCCAAGGCAAATAATTTCACAACCGAGTAGAATTGGTGAGTAAAATAAGTTCCTGTGAAAATGTCTTTACGTTTATCATTTTCTGTCGGAAAAATTTGTCTATTTACTGATATTTCATATTGTCAGCATGGGGAGCGACATAAATCAAACAGTAGTGCCAACCGTAAAAAATAAAGAAATGAGTAAAATAAATGAGCCGGAACTCCTGCCTTACCATATATATATATATATATATATATATATATATATATATATATATATATATATAAAATTAATTCATTTTGTCACCCACAGACAGCTGTTAAGTTGTATTACAACTCTTCATTTAGGCTATAGACTATCCATTATCCCACCAAGTACTACGAGACGCAGAGGCTGGTAACTCTCTATGCACTACGCAGAACCGGACGGTCAGTAAGGTTGAATTTAAGCCGTATATTTAGTCACGCATAATTCCCCACCCAGCAGAGTGCTCTGATCCCAACAAAGAACAATTTATGCATTATACCATGATAATAAAGTATAAGAGAAATCGGGGAAAAAACTGAAAAAAATTACATAAATTGCATTGACAGATATTGGGAAAAAAGGTAACGGTATTGACACAAAAATCCATCTAAAAAGTTTTTCATTGTCTAGTGATTAAAGCTGTAAAGCCTACTAGACTATATATATATATATATATATATATATATATATATATATATATATATATATATATATACACTCATAAATTGGGAGAAAAATCACCCAACACGTTTTCCTTGGTTCAGCTTATTCTCAAGAATGGTGGATCATTTTTAGTTTGAACTTACTTACTTTTAAAGTGACCGTAAGCACTTATTCAGAATTAACTGAAATATATTTCACTACATGGATTTTGTTCATGAAATGAAAGACAAATTAATGCTTTAATGAAGTTTTCAATTCAGTTGGAAAAAAAATGTTGTTTTTTCATTCCCATAACGTGATTTTCAATAGATTTTCATACTTATATAATGTGTCATACAAGAAATTGTATACTAATCGGTCGATTCCTGCCATAGCCTCATTTTCTTTTGTTTTTCTATTTACATTGTCTTGGTCAAGTGATACATATGTGCATAATAACGGGCGATGATTTAAATAAGAGTTTCAATGTAATATAATGCAATTTATAATCATTTTGTTGGATCATATATCCATTTTCTGATAACATATTTGTTGCATTGAAAGAGACGTATGGAGCAGATATAGACTGTGAATAAAAAAAAGTGAGAATTTGAAGTTGAAACAGTTTTCTCGGGGCCTTTGCATAAACGGCAGTTGTTTATCTCATAGGTAAGAGCAACGGTACGTTGAAGCAGCTATCTTATCGATCGCAGCTTTGATTCCTACAACACACACACACACACACGCACACACACACACACACTATTCAGGGTTGAGCTCTCTTTAAGTGAGGTAACCTGTTCATTATAAGCTTATGCAATGCTCTTCCGTCGGAATAGAGCACTCTGGTGGACGGGGAATTTAACCTATAATATATCACTTGAATTCAGCCTTACTGACCGTCCAGTTCCGTAGCTCAGACGAAGGATATCGGGTCTGAAGCGGAGGTTTCAACCCTACCTATTGGTACTGGATGGCATAATGGAAAGTCTATAGCCACATTGGGGAGTTGTAATACAACGAAGCAGCTGTCTGTGAATGACACGATAATTAACACTCCTCTATTCAGTGTTGAACACTCTTCAAGTGAGGTAACCCGATCATTATAAGCTTATGCAACGAAACAGCTGTCTGTAGATAACACAATAATTATGTATATATATGTGTATGTGTGTGTGTGTAATGAATAGTGTAGTTAGTGCTGCTGCACAATCTGTAATAATAGAATTGAAGGTAAAAAGTTCACTTGTAAAATATCCTTTACCTTACATTTGTTGCAATAGATCTTTTCGCTGAAACGATTTCAGTAGTTTCTTTTGAGATAAATAATCTCATATTTCATGTTGAAATATATTCTTAGTTTATCTTCTAAAGTATATACCTATGTACATGTAATTGATTCCATGTTCATTATCTACTGAATGGTAAATTACTACATGATTGTATCTTTATTGTATACTGTACTTATGACAATAAATGGAAATTGTTTGGAATAGGTAAGATATGAAAAAAAGCCAATATTTTGCCCGGGAGATAATCTATAGAGACGTTAACTATAGCTACTTCTGTTAACCTATCATAGAGCAAATTTTTAAAATAGCCATTTTGAATGGCTAGAAGTTGCTATGTTTGAGAAAATTCCAAATTACAAATGTCTAAAATTTCATGAGATTTTGCGTAAGAAATGAAAGCCGGAAACTATAAACGTTTCAAACTTTATTTTATCAAATTTAACTTCATTTGAAGGAAAGGATATGGTTTAGGATTAGAGTCAGGGTTAGTGTTAGGGTTAGTGTCTTGTTTGCATTTACCAACCTAAGTTTTTTTTCCTCTTCTCAATACCAACTAACCTTGAATCCAAACTTACCTACTAATCATGAGTCAAAATTTATCTTCTAACGCTATCTTCAAACGCACCAACTTACACTATCAAGAATAATGTTATTTGAGGATCGCAAAAGTCTTTTAGACTTTCAAAAATTGCCGATTGAACTTTTCCCCCCGTGATACTTCAACAGATGCAGCAGCTCTAGCATCTCTGTTAATTATCTTCCCTGTAATATCGACATTTTGTTTGATCTTTACATTTACCAGTATTAAGATTACGTATCCCATACAATTACCCAATAAATCTCTGATTTCTGATTTCATATGAATTATTTAAGGGGGATTGTCTAGTATATTCACACACTCACACAGAAACACAGACATATATATATATATATATATATATATATATATATATATATATATATGTATATATATATATGTATATATATATGTATATATATATATATGTATGTATATATATATGTGTATATATATATATATATATATATATATATATATATATATATATATATATATATAAGTATACTAGAAAATTGCAAGATTTTCAAAAGATTTCACGGAAGAAATGAAAGCAGAAAACTATGAACATTTCAAACTATATTTTGTTAAATTTAACTTAATCTAAAGAAAGCATATGGTTTAGGATTAGCGTTAACACGTTCAGGGTTACACACACACACATATATATATATATATATGTATATATATATATATATATATATATATATATATATATATACATACATATATATATATATATATATATATATATATATATATATATATATATATATATATATATATATGCATTTGTGTGTGTGAGTATACTGGACAATCCCCGTGAAATAATTTATATATGTATATATCATCAAGTTTATTAAGTTCACTGCTGGACAAAAGCCATTCCCATCTCTTCCCATGACGAGTGTGATTCATTACCTAACACGTCTCACTACCTAACATATCTATATACCCTTTCCATCTTTTCCTATTGCGTTAACTGTCCAACAGGCACCATCTGGCTAGACTTTTATTCCATCAGCTGTCCTTTCCTCGTCAACTGCCCTGCCCATCTCCACATATTTAGCTTAATTACTTGTAAAATATCATTTCACCCTGGCTTATCTCAGATCCATGTTGATCCTTCTCTATTGTGAAGATTCATTCCTAACATTGCTCTTTCCATGGCCCTCTGCGCTGTTCTGAATTGGTTTTCGAGTGGCCTCCAAGTTTCCAGGTTTTTACACCCGTACGCCATAAGTAGTTTTACACATTACATTAAAAGCATTCAAATACGTATTTTAGTATAGATATATTTGCACTTATTCTCTGAAGGCGACCATTCGACTTCATGAGTTCACCTTGATCTTCTTTAGATTTCATCTGTACTTTCGTTTCTTCGATTACTTGCTCGCAGTTGGACATGGCTAAATACAAGCTCGGGAGAAACAAACAAGCTTCATCATGAAGTTTATTGTTATTGCTAAGACAGTAAAAACTTGAAATTGTCACCTTTTCATAGGAACGTTGTGTCACTTGGAGTAAGATCAATTTCTTCAAAATAGAAAAAATAACCCTGGCAGGATCAACTTTTTTCCGACTGAAGATGATTACTACAACATCCGTATTGTATATATTATAAATAAAAAAAAATTGTGAATTTTTTTTTTTTTTATTATGTATGTAATTATTTGTTAGGAATCGGATCTAAATTCATGTAATAAGAATTATTGGTTATCGGTTATCATTGTTCTAGATAAACTTTTAGCGGTTTATCAGATTAGCGTTTTTGTTAGCTGCATCCATTGCAAGACCGGTACATTGTATCACAAGCATTACAAGTCCTGCACAGTACATTGCGAAGCATCGTGAGTCCGGTTCAGTCTGTTGCAAAGCAAGGAAAGACCAGTACAGTATATCGAAAAGCATTGAAAAACCCGTACAGTGTATTGCAAAGCATCGTGTGACCGGTACGGTGCATTATAATGCATCGTAAAACCCATACAGTGTATTTCAAAGCATTGCGAGACCGGTACAGTGCATTACAATGCATCGTAAAACCCGTACAGTGTATTGCAAAGCAGTATTGTGTGTTTTCAAAGTATCTTGAGACCGGTACAGTGTATAGCCAAGCATCGTAAGACCGCTGGAGTGTATTGCAAAGTATTGCAAGTCCGGTTCAGTGTATTGCAACGAGTTGCGGTCGGCCAAGGAAGACTAGCAAGATTTTTGACCGGAGGATGAAAGTCTTCTTTATTTAATCTTGCAGAATCATTCTTCACCGTCTCCGGCAGGAAATCTGCCCTCTGGTTATATCGACTAATTAACAGGCATATAAAAAAATGAATGAATAAAAAAATATTTACGTGCGAATAGTAACGATTGGGTGGTGTCTCCGAGGTGTCTGCTTTCGTTCTAGACTATTATCTTTACTTTCAGTATAATTTCTCTCACTAACTTTTTTTTCCTTCCGATAAACAGGATTTGTGGAAAAACGAAACTAATCACACATTTTCATTTCGCCTGGAACTTATTCTTCTTTTCAGAAATGCGCCAGTCGGATATTCTCTGATAAGCGTCGACAGAAAATGGAATCTCGCTGCAATTGAGGAAATATCCCTGTATAAGCGTGCATCGCGGTTACTCGACAACTGGCCACTATACAGACTTGATATTTGCCTGTTATGTTAGTCAGCACGCAGAGCAGCGCAGTGGAAGTTATTTGGATTAGCGGTTCTCGAAAAATCTAATAAGAATAAAAACAGATTGAAGACTTGCTAAGGGAAAACATCAGGAAATAGACTTGAAAACATTTGGAAACACCCAGATTCAAAAGGTCAAAAAAGCTTTGTTCCTCCCCAAATTAAACGTTTTTAGAGGGGATCTAGTGATTTACCGATGCCAATTTTACAAGTCCAAGATAAAACAGTATGGCCAGGAGCATTTGAACACATAAACAAATACACTTCACACACACCCACGCATATACAAAAAAAGGATAGAATACTTCGCCTGCTTTGGTGACTACGATTATAGAATTTATAAATCATTCATCATAGTTTCTATAAATTACCTGCCTTGACCTCTAATCTTGAGAATTATCCGAATTTATACATAGAATTTATATATAAAATATCTAAATTGGCAACTTTGAAGAAAAGTAATCGAAATACTCCCAAGCTGTGGTTCCGGGTGGCGGACGGAATTATTATCTCTTGACAATTATGGCAGCGCCAGACACTATAATGTCTGGCCCTTCCAAATTGATTAAATTCCATAAACCTATTTCACAAAGCTATTTTAAAGGAATGCAGGGGTAGCTAAGCAGGTAACGGTGTCGAAAATAGTCTTGTGGAGTTCAGATTCCTATTTTTGACCACTTATTACTAGTGTCATTTGGAAAGGCATGTATCCATTTCCCTCTAACCATGGGTAAAATATCTCAGGATTAAGTGAGTGACTGGTGACTGTCCAATTTTATTCCACAAATTGCAATCAGGCCTAATACTATTTCGTAACATCTTTATATCTCAGATAATATCTTTCTACACTCATGGTTATCAAATTGTAGTGACACAATAATGTGCCACTATTATATCTCCAAAAGTGCGTCACAGAAATGTCAACACACACAAACATGAACGTATCCAGTACGGCTATTTTGACTGTCCCGCTTCCGCTATTATATTGCCAATATCTTTTTTCCAGCGAGTGAAATAGGAGAATTGTTAAGCATGCATAACAGTATACCGACAATAAAGTTTTTGTTATTTGACTACTGAAACGTTTTTGTCTAATTATTTAATTAATCCCAGTCAAACTTTGGAGTTGACTTCGTCTTTCTGTCATGACAAGAGCAACAGCAACAACAAGTACAGAGAGCGATCCTCTCTGAATTCAGAGGAATAACCTCTTCCCCATTATTATGTGTTCAGGCATGTAAACCAAACCGATAAATAGAATAATGTTTCATCGACAGAATTGATAGGAGCAATCGGAGCGTCGTAATTCGAAGTCATATGGATAATTCCAGTATTCCATCAAAAGATAAATATGGTCAGAATAAATTCTATTTGTGACATCACTGACGTTTTCCAAAGGAAAACTTCTGAAATAAAGTAAAGATAAACATCTAGAAACATCTTGATTCTCAATCAAACCTATGCGTCTTACATATAAAAGTTGCTGTGATTATCTTCAGTCAGAATAGAATCAGTAGTTGAGTTAGCCTTGAAGTAGCCTGGCTTTCCATTTTTATAGTTGGTATGCTGCATAAGTCAAACATATTATATATATTATAATGTGCCGTTATACAGTGAAGCTTGAGAACCACTTTTCTATACGTTTGGGGGGACTTTTTCTCATTGATTATTTTGACTGGCGTCTTTATCCTTGTTGTTTTGATTATGTTTAGACCTTAATGCTCTCCTTTTTGTATATGTATGTATTCTCTGAAGTTCTGAGATGGGATCTTTTTTTAAATTTATCAAGGATCCTCTTTTTCGTTATTTCGAACTTAGTTTTACAACTGATGTGTTCTGATGTACTTGAAAGAAATGTCAAGTAAAACTGTAATTGTTAGTTGTTTTTTTTTCCAGTGGCGTATGGTACTTTGTATCACGGATGTGCTTTGAGCTACGGATGCATAAAGGGGTAAAAATTTAGTTTCGGTAAAAACCGATGGGCAGTAAAAGTTTTTTTGTTACAATGTAGACTCGTCCCCTTATATGAGTGTCAGTCTGTAGGTTCGTTTATGTATCCATTTTTTTTTTTAAATTAAAATCTCCTTGCTTTCTCTTTTATATTTTATTATGCTTCCACTAATGGCATTTTTTAGATTTTGTACCACTAAAAGACCTTTTATTGCGCCCCTTACTTTTTTTTTTTTTGTTAACCGATTGTAAGATCGAGTGAGCGAGAGTGTGAAACTATACAATTTACAATTGGGACCACATTTCCTAAATTGTGCCAAAATGATTTCACTGCCAATCGTTTTTTTACGGACACTAAAAAAAATGCGTTTTTGTGCATCCGTAGAACACAGAACACCTATTATATAGATAATCATACGCCACTGGTTTCTTCAGTTTTCAAATGAGCTTATCTCTCTTCAGCTGGCTAGCTATGTATGTATGCATTGCACAAACATACTGCTCAAATGAAGCTAGAGGGCTGAAAGTTTGAACATTTACCTCTAATCATATCTATTTCTGTTATTTTTCAATCCAGTTTTTAGTACAGGGTTCGATTTACAATGTAATGCTATGCGAAATGGTCATTTAAGTTGTGTCTGGCGTTGTTCACGCGTGGTTCATGTATTTTATATTCAGACTTTCCCGGTAATCATCATCATCATCATCATCGTCGTCGTCGTCGTCGTCGTCGTCATCATCATCATCATCATCATCATCATCCTTCTTCTTTTAGCGTCCGTCGTTGGACTTAGACCATCCCATTTCCAGACCTCTCTATCGTATATTTCATCGCCCACAGTATTGCACGTGATCTCTGGGAAATCATGTTGTGGGTCATGATGTCTAGCAGTTGCAACATGACCAGCCCATTGTCATTTAATTTTTATAAATGGATTCTATGATAAGTCGGACTCCTGTTTTTTTTTCGGTAATATACCGTGCTGTCTTGTGATCCCTCCATGTGAGGTTAAGTATGATTCTCTCTTGTGCACGCTGCATAGTGTTCAGTTTACGAGTCTGTCTCTTGGTTAGGTTCCACGTTTCAGCTCCGTAGGTGACTATCGGGGGGTCGCATTGGTTGTATACTTTTTAGCAGTAGCAGAATTTTCTTGTTTTTGAAGGTTGATCTGACCAAACCAAGATCTTGCCAACGTAACAAAAGAGAAGAGAAATAATTTATTCATTGATCCTTTCGTTTTCCAATTTAAGTCAACCTCAACACTGCATGCTACCAAGAGACTAGGTTTTTTTGTTTTCAAGAATAACAAACATCTTTTCTTCATTTTTTGTCCATCTAAATGTCTATCTATCCCAGTCTGTTCATATCTATCTATCAATCCATCTATCTATCTATCTATCTATCTATCTATCTATCTATCTATCTCAGTTTGTTCATATCTATCTATCTATCCATCTATCTATCTATCTATCTATCTATCTCAGTCTGTTCATATCTATCTATCTATGTATCTATCTATCTCAGTCTGTTCATATCTATCTATCTATCTCTCTCTCTCTCTCTCTCTCTCTCTCTCTCTATATATATATATATATATATATATATATATATATATATATATATATATATATATATATATATATATATATCGTACTCGTTACATGGAGGATGAAAATATTTATTCCTTATTATGTCTGGAACAAATCATTAAAATCTGTCCTACCCCTAAAACGATGTTACTTGGGAGGGGTTTTTTTTTTAGAGACAGTTTTAATTTACTATCTAAGTTTATGCTCGATTGGTCCCTCTATTTGTGTCTGGCATCGGTCCTACTCGTTTTTTGAACATTTTTACAGATCACTATCTAGCAAAAGACACGAGGAGCAACTTATCCATTAATCAGCTCTTTTTCAGATTTTTTCAAAATTAATCACCCCCAACGTGGCAGGCTGCCAAAAATGTTGGTGACGTGACAGTTTCTATTATGACAAACAGGACCTGTTTTGTTTTTCCTTCTTCGAAGGAGCATTGTTTTATTTTGTTAGAGTCTCTTAGATCATTTCATGATATGAATTATTTTAATCTTTTCTTATCTATAGTTAGTTTTATTTTCCCCATTTCGATCGAATCTTTCATTGACCTTTTCCCTGGTAACGTTCAATCTAGTATGAGAGAAAAATTTCCATCAAAAGTCATACTTTTCTACAATCATTGCATTACTTTCCATCGCAATAAAAAAAAATCCCACGCAAAGTTATTTTGGGGGTCTGAGACTGCTCAAAATTTTCTTTATAAAATTCCTATAAAAATTGATGGTAATTATTTCTTTTCTTCACAGCATTTTTCGACCTCCGAAAGGTTTTATAAGAATGCTCTACGTTCGGATAATACGGGAAAGGGAACCTATACCTCTAAAGAAGATTTTACATTAACGGATATTTTTCTTTCTCAGTGAGGTGAACTCCGATGTTGACACCTTCTTCCTTGTTTTACCCTTGTTTCCGCTAGAGACATCGCCCCCCCCCTTTTTTTTTGCAACATCTCAATCTATTTCGGGCTAAAACAAACAAAAGTGTTCTTGGGTTTTCCTCCTCGCTGTCCAAAAACCTCATTAAATCTCCATCCACACATTCCCACCAACCCCGACCCCGGTAGCGATCGGCACCGGTCGCACCATGATTTCTACACTCCCCATCTCAACCGATGGGTTCATCATTCTCCTCGGTCCCTCCCTCAATCGTTCTGTGTCGTGCCTGTGTTGCAGATCAAGCCCCAGCACAGCGAGGGGACTTCCGTGGGTCGATCGACATATGGGCAGCTTTTTAGACGATCTATCATCTCGGGCAACGCATTAAATTCCTTGTCGTCAGTGCACTTTGCAACCCGATATGCCGACTTTCCGTCCCAGGGGAATTATTCTCACCGCCTGCTCATTTTTGATCCTTTTTCCCCACTTATAAGTTTCAAGTGTCACCGAGGAATTCCCTTAATTTCTTGCCTGGTGTTACCATAAGGACCCAAGGTAAACTGCGACTAACTCCCCCCATCGCTCAACTGCATGTCGTCCTAAACCCCAAACCCTTTCGTCCCCATATCCCATTTATTCCATGTAAAGCTGTCCGCGCGGTATTAACCGAGATAGTCGTCTTATTTACGCACGAGTGTCTGACTTTTACTCCGTCAGACACTTTTTATGCGACAGATAAAATCAGGACATGATGGTTCCATTAATATTCATACATTCACCATTAAAAAGTGAGTTGAAAAGACATCGTTTAGAAAACACATTGACGATGGTAAATCAACAATTAACGTTACACATTGGGCGCCTGTCGTAGCACGATGGATTGCAAGATCTCACAGGGGGGATCGGCTAGTGTGTTGAGTTCGATCCTCTCCAGGGGGTGCGGACTTACTATTTTGGTCCTATGTCAAAGAAAAATAAATATAGACAAGCTCATCTACGTCAGGGACAAACTCCCTTGTTTCATTGAGATATAAGAAGTAAACAAAACAGAATTCATTTCTCGATATGATATCATTCAAAAACTACGTGTCCCATTTCAACTCCTTTGTTATTAGCTTCTGTAAATTGGATTTGCAAGTTTCAACAAAATAAGTCGATTGGGCTTTAGAATTGGAAGTAAATTCGTCACTAGTTTTTGCATGCGTACGTCACAGTGCTAGTGCTATTTGTGTATGACGTCACTGTTTTCGGTCTGGTCATTGACATCTGTCACTGTTGTTACATACCAAAATAAAGTCAAGAGTCAATGCTAGGGATCTGACAATCCCCCTGTTTGCTGTCAGGTCTCACTCAACTCCCACTTCTCTTCCAACTGAAGATGATTACTGAAACCTTTGTATCGCATATATAATGAATGAATCCGTAGACATTTGAGACTTGTAAGTTTGGCTCCGTTGGTAAGAGAGCCGCTTATGGAAAGCTGCTCAAGAAAATATCAATTTTTATAGATCAGTTCGGTTAAACTTGACTTGATTGTTCTTCTTACGGGGGAAAACAAATTCGATTCAAACTTGGATAGGAGTTGGACATAAATATGTATATATGGCGCCTGTCTCAGTGCGATGGATAGCAATGCCTTGCATGGGCTTTGGTTAAAGCAGCAGGTTGGATCTCTCCAGGGGCACCTACTATTCTGACCCTGTGTCAGTCAGAGCTAAATTTAGAAAATACCTATTTTGGATGCCTGTCGTATGGATAGCATTATTTTCTCGCAAACAAGTCCTCGCCAGGGGACCTATTATTCTGTCTCAGATGGAACTAAATTTAGAAAATGTCTACTGAAAGTTAGTCTTTTTGAAAGGGGTAATAAAAATCTTCCACTTTAGACAAGCAACTATCAAGTTTATAGTAACTTTTGAACTACTTATGACAGATCTTTCGAGACATTCAGCATCGGCGACACACATTTCACAATTAATTGTTTTTTTAGACACATCACTTGAGTTTTGTCTGCAAAGCCAAATATTTTATGTCAACCCAGTAATCCAGCTGACTCCGAAAAAGTATCTTTTGAAAGACATACAAATTTTTATCAAATTTCGTGACTCACCTAAAGAATATCGGCGACACACTAAAATGTTGCGACGCACAGTTTGGAAAGTTTTTTTTTTATCTTGTTCTCAGAATGAGGAAAATTACATATTAAGACCAATTTCCAAATCGGTCCACTGCGTATGTGAGGAATTAAATGACCGGAATAGAGACTTGTTAAAGAGAGATAGGCAGCGTTCGTTCTTTTTCAAAATCGACCAATAGCTTTGATAAATATAAAACAATACGATATAGATTGTAAACAGAGAAATGGGAGTATTTCTCTCACGTCTCACTACATTTTCTTTTTCTTTTTAAAAGATCCATTCCCAAGATAAAGATAGAATGTACAAGAAAGAAGGATAGAAAAACAGACTATACAATGTGTGTATCACCATCATCATCATCGGTCTTTTAATGTCTGTCATTGGACATAGACATTCCCAAAGATTTGCCACACTTTTTTATCATAGGCGTCGCAGAGCCAGTACTCTCTGAATTTTTCTAGTTCGTCTCTCCATCTGATATTCCGCCGGCCTCGGTTGCGCATGTGATTTCGGAGGATTCATGTCATGAGTTGCAATGTCCATTGGTTGTCCGCCATTCGTGCAACATGGCTAGCCCACCACCATTTGAGATTTTTAATGGATTCTATGATGTCCCTGACTTTCATCTTTTCTCAAATTTACTCCACTGTCATGTGGTCTCTCCATGTGAGGCCCAGCATAATTCTTTCATGTGCACGTTGCATGGTTCTTAATTTGCAGATCTGTCTCTTGGTTAGGTTTCATGTTTCAGCTCCATAAGCAACTATTGGGAGGATGCATTGGTTATACACCCTTCTCTTTAGGATTAATGGGATCTTTTTATTTTTGAAAGTTGAGCTTGCTCTACCAAAGGTTTGCCATCCTAGTGTAATTCTTCACTTGATTTCTTCGTCTTTTGAGGGTCTCATGGAGATTCGTTTTCCTACTCCACACACACACACACACACACACACACACACACATATATATATATATATATATATATATATATATAATATTCATTTATATTTACTGTATTTTGGATGATGTACCATTTTTATTTTTGATGTGATCACTATTTTTTTCGAATGTTTCAACAGAGGTTACCTTGAAAAACCCATTTGGAAACAAATACTTTTATTAGAAACACAAATATAAACAAATGCAGTTGAACATCTCAATCTTTGGACAAGACATGTTCTTTATCTTGTTAGAGTTATAAATATTTCAAAAAAGAAAACGTATGTTGACATAATACAGAATAGATGTTTAAATTCTGAGCCCCGTAGCCACATTAGTGCGATCTATGTACACATATGATACATATAAAGCCAGCTAGCCAGCCAGACAAACTTAAGAATGGAGATAAACTTTCTCTGAATTTTTTAGATGAGGTATTATTATAATATCTATTATTATTTGGACTCTCCTCATCTTGGTTGTTTTTCATACAACGTTTCAGCTGTTGTACTCCACGGCCTTCATCAGGTATCTTCTGGTAGGTGTAGGGAAGTAACGAAACGAACCCTTTATTTAACCGACGGGGGTATATTGACCGCACTCCCCTCTTAGCATTAGTAGTATTTTTCGAATTATTATTATTAACTTAAAACCATTAGATTACTTGCAGTAATTCTGTCTGATTCTATAACCACTACGCTATACGTCCGTTGTATGAAAAACAACCAAGATGTGGATAATCCGAATAATAATAGTCAGGAGATGAACTTATGTTCAGTTTTGATAACCGTTTTGGTTGGAGATTTTCAATTAAGTGAAACTGCTGCGGTTTGATGCATTCCTCGGCAGTCTGATTGATGAATAAAGAAAAGGCTAAGAGTATTCTGTTAATTTGGTGTAGAAATTTTGAAGAATCTCTCTAGGTTGGCTAGTATTCGATTGGCCAAGCTCAAACTGCAAGAACCAAAAAATCCCATTCATCATAAAAAGGAGGGTATATAACCATTCATCCTCCCGATAGTCACCTATGGGGCTGTAACATGGAACCTAACCAAAAGATTGAACCTCAAACTAGGAACCATGCAACGTGCCCAGGAAAGGACCGTGCTCAACGTCACATAGAGAGATCACAAGATTGCACAGAATATTAGCATATAGAGGAACAAAACAGTCGAAAATATCACACAATCCATTCGAAAACTCGATCGGCGAGTCATGTTGCAAGATGGCCAGACAACCACTGGACAGTGTGACACAACATGGATCTCCAAAGATTATATGAGAAATATGGAGAGCACAATATAAGATACCGTGACGCACAAGACAAATTTAGATAGTACAGACTCCGTAATGCTTATAATCAAAAGGTCCTGTGAATCTTTGAGAAGCTCTTTGTTCAACGACGTACATTAAAAGGATGATGATGATGATGTAGTCCTTCGAATAAGTCCTAATGCAATTGTTCCCCGTGAATTCAGCAGAGTTTTGTTTTTATAAACAAATCATTTAAATCGAATTTGAATCTTTTTGTTTTTACACCGAAATTTAAAGTCATTTATTTTTGCCAGACTTATTTCTTTTCCAGTTTTTGTAGCTCTTAATGATAAACAAAACTTTTTATTTTTTGTTTTCAGCCTGTCTGTTTAAAAATCGATCTCAGTCTTGCGAAGGATCAGACGAGAAAGTTCTATTGGAGTCGGTACACGTCGCCCAAAAGAGTCTCTCCATTAAACAGTCGGAGTCACCAAAGATTGCGAAGAGTTGAAAGATTGTAGTCACATGAATTGGCGAAAGGTTCAACCTTTTTTTCTCATATATGCGTGTGCTTGGGTGTTTGTTCGTTCCAACAGTCTTGGCAACACCGTTTTGTCTAGAGACTTGAAAATTGGCCTCAATTCTCAACAAGACCGCTTCTAAAAACATTTTTTTCTTCTAACCTTTTTTCGGATCTTAATATAATGGGTTGATTTTCCAGAAACTAGATCTTTCTATTTTACTCTATTTTATGTTTTCCGGTGATTTTATAAACTCAATTTATTCTGAGCAGATTTACACTTCGACAGGAATTTCGACGCTACAGTTGTTTGATTATTGACTATAATGACGAGTTTCCCCTTCCTTTATAATTTGTAGCTGTCTTCCTTTCGGTGGATTCGACTTGTTATTGGAAATAAGTAATAAGTTTATTATTTATTGGTCGATTATTGTCAAACTAGCTTCACTATGAGCCATACAATCGTAGAATTTGCCGGCTGTGCTTGAATTCAACGTATTCTGCTTATTCCTGTAAGCGTTTTGGTATGGCTTCGATAGGTCTTTGCAGGAGGCTCTGTGCTGTGTTTACCGTACCATGTCAAATGCTCTCCTCCAGTTGATCCATGGTTTGTTGTTAGGTGTGTTACACCACTTCCTTTGTCCACCGGTACGGAAAGAAGTAGTAAGACGTAAGGTCAATTATAAATTCTAATATCCGTAGCTGATATGAATGAATCACCATAGCCCATGCATGTATCAGAACTAATTATCTAAAAAATACATTTTGTTTATCTATAATTATCTTCAAAAAAATAAATCTTTTATTCAAAATAATCTAAAAATAGATATTTCATCAAAAATTATCTAAAAAATACCCGCACAGGATTTGGTCATTGTCAGTCCAAAAGGATCATGGACACCCGAAAAAGCTCTTTTTTTCAAAAAAGAGCTTTTTCAGGTGTCCATTTTTAGATTGTGGTTGGAGGTGAAGTCATGTAACTTTTCGAGGTTGCAGACCCAGACATATGAGCTAGGAGCGCCTGGGGACACACACCCAAGCATAGATACACACACAGAAACAGATACTCAACGAGTGAAGAATATGTAACCCTCTTAATGAGGAGTTAATCCTCATATAGGATAGGTGAGGATTGAGTTCCCAACAAGAGGGTTACAGAGTCTCCACTTGTTTAGTGCCTGTATATCTCACCTGTGAATGACCTTCAACAACGAATTCTTTCCGCTTTCATCAACACAAATCTTGAGAAATGGTTGTACTTTTGTATGACTTAAAAAATAATTTGTCTCAATGGTGATTTTTACCGCAGTTATTTTCCACTTTCTATCTGATTACTATTCTAACATCTGCATCCAGTTATTTCTTTATGCCATCATGCTTAACATCAGAAGGAGAGACCAGCATTGGACATAGATTTTCCCCAAGATTCGTCTAACCTCTCTATCATGATTTAGTACTCACTGAATTTAACTAGTTCGTCAAACCTTTTTTTTCCGGACACAATTCCTCATATGACCTATACGGATTGGTAATTGTAATGTCCAGCAGTTGTCTGACATTCCTGCAGCATATATTTTTAATGTATACATTTCCGTCATTTAGCTGTAAACTAATAGCTTTCATAAGTTATAACCTTTTTTCAGTACTTTCTGAACTTGACTAGTTCGTTAAGCTTATTTTTTCCGGACACAATTCCTCATATGACCTATACATATTAGTGATAGTAGTATCCAGTAGTTGTCTGACATACCTTCAGCATATATTTTTAATGTTTATATTCCTGTCATTTTGCCGTGAACTAATAGCATTTATAAGTTAAAAACTTTAGAACCTTTTTCAAAAACCTTAAGAGCATCGTATGAATTTTCTATGATATCCCCGTTTTCTTTCTTTAATATACATCTCTAATATATATGTCTCACAATCTCTCGATGAGGAGTTGGTCACGATTCCCTTCTATGCTCATTGTATGGTTCTCAGTTTAAAGATCAATGTTTCAGCTCCGTAGGTGACTATCAAGAGGATGCATTAGCTGCATACCCGTCTTTTTTAGACTAATAGGATTTTCTTGTTTTTGCCGTATTGAGGAGTAAAAGTTCAGATTTTCAGCTCTCTAGCTGCATTGGTGCGGCCTTTACTAGTGACACATACATAGCCAACCAAGCAGCCAGTCAGCTAAACCCAATCAAAAACTGAAGAAAGCTTATGTTGATATTGACTCTGTTGATGTTGGTGATTTCGGTTGACGGTATCTAATATTCGGCATCAAACAGGTTAAGAGAAAAAAAAATAACATTCCACTGAGCCGAAATAGTCGTGTTTAAATCGACAATTACATTGCAGTTAGCCGTAAATTTAATTGTTGAAGCGAGGAGAATTAAGATGGCGTCGTCTGGCAGTGACTCTTTGCTTTTCTCTCAGCAAATCATTTTCTGGCTCAAAGGAAATTCCAAATTATTATGGCCAATTTTCTGGTTCCATTCCTCAACTGTGCGCAACATGGCCTCATTAAGTTTTTTTTTTCCTAACTCGGTAAGTTTTAGGCAGACAGTGCATTGGAATAGAAACAGAGACCGTCTACTCAAACTATTAGCATCGACATAGCCAACATCAACACAGGTCTCTACAGTTTTCAAGTGAGTCTTTGTTTGGTTGGCTGACTGTCCATGATTGAGTCATGCGTTCAGGCATTATAAATGGAGCTTGGGACCTGAAAATACATTTCTTCCTTATTATGTCTATATAAGAAAGATTTAGGATATTTTTAAAATCCTCCCTAAATATATCCCTAGCGGGGCGAATTTTCAATGTAAGTTATTGCTAAATTAGTCCTTCATTTTTGTCCAGCAATGTTGACGCTTGTCTGGAAAATTGAACTGTACTAGTGAACCAACAAAGAAACGAGGGAAGTAACTTATTTATTAATCACCATTTTTAATAATTTTAATTGATCATCCCAACACAGCATGCTGCAAAAAGACGTTGATCATTATGTTGGTTTCTATTGAGTGATTAACCTGATATGTTTTAATTAGTTTCGTTTGGACACAAAATTTTTTCTCGAACTTTATTTCATCATGGCGTACTGACATATATATTGAATTTACGCAGCACATCAACTCTTTACTCTTTTAGAATATGAATATATATTAGCTGCGTACCCCTTATCCAAAATACCAGGGACCTGAAGTGTTTGGGGTCTTTTCAGATTAGGGAGTATGTGTGTTTATTAAACTTACACCTCTATATAGTTTATTTTCAGTGCTATAGATAAACATGAATGCTAGCTCTTTTTCTTATCACTGTTACCCATAGGGGTATCTGCAGCCTTTTGAACATTTTCGACGATATCTTTCAACAGAAGACAGAATGAATAGAAAATACACTGATTAATTCATGAATGTTCGGTGGTGACAATAATTTGATCTGACTGGGACTCGTTCGATCGTCTGTGATGTACATATAGTGTTGTGATTTTATTGTGTTAAACAAAAGTACCCAAGCTTTTACTGTGCTCAGAATGAGTTAAATGTCCTTGCCTTGCCTCTCATCTTTGAATCATACTACAGTGAGGTCTATTGCGAAAATTCCTGATCGTGTCGATGTGTTGGCTTTTAAAAAGTTTCTGATTTGGGGATTTTTTTTGTTTTCGGAGATTCGGATAAGCAGCATTCAACCTGTACCTATATAGACATAATAAAGGTATATAAGTTTACATAATATAGACAAACACACACACACATACACAGAGGCACACACGCACACATTCACGCATCTATGCTCATATGCACATACACACACAGTCATATAAATAGATAATAGCAATAAACGTTGAAGTAGTACCGTAGAAGTGGATTACATGTTCTCTAAAAACGAAGCCCCTTGCAGCGTAGGGGAATTAATCACTCCACTTAAATCATCAATGCACTTCGCATAGAATCCACCCGTTAAAACGGCACTCTTAAATCCCCAAGTGTGCCGTAATAAGGGGAGTATACTCTACAATTGAAATCAGATCATAAAACAGGTATAAATGTTTTCTCCCGACATCTGTTAACTACATCATCGCAGAAGAAATAATCTTTTATTTTCTGATTTTTCTGGGACCTCTGGGGAGCTTGACATCACACACCAGATTCTATCTTCTCCGCCTGTGACTCCTTTATTCAATTGATACAGCGATCATGGCACTCGGCGTCTACCTCTTGTCTACGTTCATGTTCACAGTTGCCCCCCAACCCCCTTGATTTGATCGACACGACAAAGACACGAGCCGGCACGCTTTTAAGTGTCGTTCATATGCATTGGTAATTATCTTCCAGTTCTCCAGAGAACAAAAATGCCAAAATTTTGGCATTATGTGTTCATTTCCCAAGATGAATACAATGTCTTGATTTTACACTCGTTAGATTTACGGCGAGTGACAGTAACGCCGGCGTGAACTTAGTTCAGAATTGTTTCTTTCTTTGGTAATCTAGCGGACAATTTTATGAATTAAGTAATTTTTTATCGTATTTTACTACATATAAGAAGAATAGCTATATATAACACGCCACTTTTTTTGCCGGCATATTGTTGAAAAAAATAGAAATAAACCCCCATCTTTTCCCCGATTCTTCATAGCCTGTCCACACCACCAGGTAATCCTGATCTCTCATCTATTCAAATCCATACTGAGCCCTCCGTGTGGCAAAGCATTTTCATTATTTGCATAGTTTGGTAACATTAGGAAACAACTGATAAAGTGTTCGAACCCCAGGGCAGAACTATGAAAAAAATCTCATCATTTCTATTATTATTCAGACTATCCTCATCTTGGTAATACCTCATCTCAAAAATTCAGAGAACCACTAACTAATCGGTACCGATCCGAAATGGTCACAGAATGGAGACGAGTCGAACGTCTCTACCAAAAACTGGCACGAACATCGAATACCAAGATGAGAATAGTCCAAATAATAATAGAAATAATAACAATACCTCATCTCAAAAATTCAGAGAAACACGAAAAAAAATCTCGTCCCATATACCGTAAAATACGTTAATTATCTGATATGTTAACTTTTTTAGTCCTGATTTATCAAATTTTGATATCATTTTCTGGTTATCAAATTTTCTTATTTATACTTTAATGTCAGATAAAGACAATTAACATTGATTGATAATCAAACATTTAAGTAAACAATCTTCTTTTTTTATTGAAAAATAGAAAAAAATGACTTAAGTACCGTCAGGGACATGCAGGTCTCAAAATAATCGACAGAGCATGTTATATTCGAAAGAACCGTTGGTACAGAAAGGATTTTTGAATGACAAAATAATAATACTAGGGCTCCAAATTATCATGAATTTTCATTGTAAGCTGGAACCCCCATCCCTACCCAAATCTTTTCTGGAATGGATATATACAAAAACTAACTCTCTGAAAACCTGTCCCATGGTTCCATTTATACAGAAAATCTGGTGGCCATAGCTCTTCTCGTTTCGTGACGAACATTTGCCGAATTATAGTAAGATATTTATTATTGAACCTAACCAAGAGACAGACCTACAAACTGAGAAGTATGCAATGTGTGCATGTGAGAATCATGTTCAACCTTACATGGAGAGATCACAAGATAGCAGAGTATACAAGGAAGAAAACAGGTGTCCGTGACATCATGAAAACTAATGGAAAACTCAAATGGCTATGGGCAGGACATGTTGCAAGAATGAAAGACAACCGATGGACATCACGTCTCACAACATGGATCCCAAGAGATCACATAAGAAACCGAGGCTGACAGACCGCAAGATGGAGTGATGAACTCGACAGATTCAGGAAATACTGGCTCCACGACGCCCATGATAGACTGATGATGATATTAACAATATTTCCGTAAAAAATGACGAGGTGATTTATGTATGGATCGGTATTGAGGAACCTGAAGCTATTTTATCAAGTAAAATTTTTTTTTTTAAATTAAAGTATCGTAATTTCAATTTTTTTCTAAAGTCTCAATTCATCACAAGCTGTTTTAATGTGTGATGATCAGACATGAAGTCTGAGGAATTTTATGACGTAATTTTTACTATTATGTCATAATAGGAGGGCAAATCAACCATTAAGATCATTCAATTTGAGCGCAAACAAATAAATAATCAGAAAAATTGGCATATACGCTCATTAGATGGTTAAATGCTTATACAATGGATTTATTTTGCGCCTATTTTTTTTTCTAGGCCACCTCCTTTAGGGACTCACCCACGCATAAAATCAGGACAGCCTGTAGGCTCAGTATTCGTGAATTTTGTTTCTTAGCAAGTGTAGTTTTCCCCGATGATAGAATAGACCACCAAAGTTAGACGGGGGATGTTTGTTTTTCAGGGTGTCTACTTCCATCTTTTCGTTTCTTCTTCTCTCTTCGTCTCATTGTAGAAGCCATTAGTCAGAAATAGCTCGTTTCTAGTGATTTATTACCTGCCTTGTTGATGGCCTCAGAAAAGCTGGGTTAATTCCTAGTATTTCGAAGCAAATAACTTACAGTAATACCCCACTCATCGCTTCCCCGTTTAGCGCTGATGCAGCATAGCACACATTTCAAAGATTTTTTTCGTAATACATTTAGGGCAATCCTTGGTTATTCGGTCCTAAAATACGCAAATATAATGATGCCAAATCTGATCCCCCTAGATGGTTAAAAATAGCTAGATTTTTCATTTTCAGCTAATTTCAATTATAGATAAATGTAAATTTGAAATGAAGTTGTCGTTCTCGCAATAAGACACCATTATTCGAGTCTAACATACCGTTCACAAAATCCTGATCTTAACTATAAACCTAATTCTTTGTATGAATATTGGAACGTACATAACATTTTTTAGCCGAAAAGTTAGCGGAAAATTCAAGAAATGACTAATCTAGCCGTTTTTAGCCAGAAGGGAGATAACTTTAAGCAAACCTTATGTGATCGTATTTCAAGACAAAAATAAACAAAAACTCCCCAATTCAGTAAGCGTAAATTTCCGAAATAGATAATGGAGGCAGCATTGTTTACTCTAGTTTTTCGAAAATAAGGCCTTTTTTTAGTGATCACTAACAAAATTCGAGAGAATTCACTTGTTTAATGATCACCCTTAACTAACAATGCAACCAAATGATGTTGGTTACGTGATTTTTTTTTCTATTTAGTCACAAACCAGACCTATTCGTCTGTTTCGAAAGCATCTTCTGCGTTTTCCGTAAACGTTTGAATCCGTACATTTTTGTCGAGTTAGACTCCATCAACGATTGTTTCTAAATCTGTCTTCACAGACCTTGTCTTATCCAAAGGTGTGAGAAAAGGGTTCTTCGATTTGTCAATATTGGAAAATGGTTGCCATCGCCCGAGAGTCTCAATAAACTCAAAGACCAATGCCGAGGGACAGTCTTTTAACGCTTCACTGCCGAGAGATCGATGCGAGTTGCGCACACCAGGTTACAGAAAATTTACCACCCACAGCTCATTACCAACAATTCACCACCCACAATTCACTATCCACGATTCACTACCAACAATTCATCTCAGAACAATTCATCTCAGAACAATTCATAGCTGTGGGTCACGAAAAATTCATTTCCACAAGTTCACTAATATTAATACATGCTATGAATTACTCTGTTTTATATTCATCACAATAATCTAAATTCCATTACACTTGTCGCAATATAGGTGCTAATTAGTGACAATCGAATGGGTTTGCATGCCAGATTAATTCACCGAGAAATATTTCATGTAGAAATTGAATAGTTACGCTCAAATTTTAGATGAAGAATTTTGTTAATACTTATACTTTTATAAAAGATAAAAAGGAAGTTTTTAAAAATAAATAGAAAAGAAGCTTTCATATACACACGGTAAAAAAACTACCACTGAAAACTAAAGAGTGCCTGTGTCAAACGGATTACTACATTTATATTAGTCTTGACTAGCTTTTACCTTCATCCTAACTTTCAGTTACTTTTTAGCACAGTTTTGAATCAGACCGTAATCCTTCGTCAACGCTTGAACTGCACAATCAGGATATAAGAGCATGTCCACAGTGAAAATAGAACTTACACCCCCACAGTGACTTTATAATATATATATATATATATATATATATATATATATATATATATATATATATATATATATATATATATGAGAAGCTAATTTCATTCCTTATGACCGATTTTCCACGCTTGTTGATGTTTACTATTGAGACATAGCAGTCTTGATACAACAATATTTTTTTCAATTTTTTTTTCTCATATTTATGATTATTTTCTGATTGCGTTGTTCAACGGTTTATGTAAGATTACGGTCTGATTCAAAGATGTGATAAAAAGCAACTCAATGTTTGAATGAGGGTAAGAGCTAGACAAAATTGGTAATAGTGTTGCAATTCTTCAAAAATGAATTTTAAAAAAAAAACATGATTAGGAATATTGTTGAATTATTGTCCTGTTTGAAAAACAATCCGTTGGTAATAATACTAAACTTATCACATGAAAAAACAGGTTCCCTAAATTAGAAAGGGGACTTCTGTAAGAAAAATATTCGTTATCTTTTTGATAAAATTAATCCCCAACCAAGTTTAACAATGCAGACACCAACTATAAATAATATTCCAGTGTCTTTCAATATCTATTCTTAGATTTTAAAGGCGAGGTTCTATTTGGTAAGACTAACTACCAGACTGAGCGGATTTACAGGACAGAACAGTACAGAGATTAAAAAAATATATATATACTGAATAGAGTCTTGTTCGAGGGTTCTGATTAAATCACACTTTTTCAGAGATATATTCTTCTATTCTAATAACTTTGCATAAACAGGAATAAGCTTGAAAACAATTTTTAAAAATGTAGTTGCATTTTCAACCCAAGGTGTCAAAGACTTTCCAGAAGTACGTGTATATGATGGTTGAGACTTCTTCTCTCTGGGCAAATCTTCTACACCCCGCAAATCGCGGCATAATGTCGATAAGACTCTCGAAAGCCTATGTAAGGTTACTAAAATAGAAAATATATCTTTAAAAAAAGTGTAATTTTAATCAGAAACCCCCAAAGACTCCCATCATTATGTTATTTATCTCTATCAGGCTCCGTCTGGCTAATCCTCTAGACTCAGCAATTCGCTGTCTAAGGCCGATATGTACAATTACTGAAATAGAAGAGAATCGTTACAATGATTTGAGAAATATCTGTTTATTCACGATTGTGTGTGTGTGTGTGTGTGCATTGAGATAACTCGACAACTGACCATTGTACGAGGTTATGATATGTCGGTCCGTGCACTGGATATTGAAGAGTCAAGTTTGAAGTCGTTTTGGTCAGAGGGTTCTTGATATGTGGGGACGGCTACTCACAATGGATATCTATACTGAAATGAACACGTATTCTCTAATCATTTCGATGTTACGTAATCCTGAAATAAAATCGGGAGAGAACAGAATTGAAGGATAGAGAGGGGGCGAAAGAGAGAATATTTTTTCCGTCGACTTCTTTTATTATTATCATTATTATCATTATTATTGTTATTATTGTTATCAATAATAATAATAATAATAATAATAATAATAATAGTAATAATAATAATAACAACAACAATAACAACAATAATAATAATAGTAATAATAATAATAATAATAATAATAATAAAGGACAAACTACATAAAAGCAAAAATCGACAGAACACAGACAAACAGCAAATGCCGCATGTGCGGTGAAAGAGATGAGACAGTAAACCACATAACTAGTGAATGTAGCCAACTCGCCCAGAAGGAGTATAAGCATAGACACGATAGAGTAGCAACGATGATACACTGGGAACTAAGTAAACAAATGGGATTCAACCATGGGGAAAAGTGGTATCAGCACAAGCCAGAGGCAGTTTTGGAGAATGACAACCACAAACTACTGTGGGACTTTGACATCCAAACTGACCACCTCATCCAGGCAAGAAGGCCGGACTTAGTAATAGTAGACAAAAAAAGGAGGGCCTGCCAAATAGTAGACGTTGCTGTACCTGCAAACCATAGAGTAAAAAAGAAGGAGGGTGAAAAAAGGGAAAAATACCAGGACCTAGCAAGGGAGTTAAGGAAAATGTGGAACATGAAAGCCAGGGTAGTACCGGTCATAGTGGGAGCACTAGGAACTGTCCCCAAAACGCTGAGGGAGAGACTGGAGGAGATCAGGATTAGGGGGAGGATAGAGACCGTACAGACCACAGCACTGCTGGGCACTGCACGGATACTGAGGAAGGTGCTAGAGATATAAGGACTGCAACGAATCGTAGCTCTGTCATGATATGCGAAAGAGAGAGGAGACGTTAGCTGAAGACCTGAGGAGACTTATTGTCACTCAGCCTTCAGCGATAACCACTGGGCAACCGGTGTGAAACTGTAAATCGCAGAATTACTGCGACCTATGAGTACTAGGAGAGGAGGGCTGGAGACTTGAGGAGACTTGCTGTCACTCAAACTCCAGCGGTTACCACCAGGCAACTGGTGTGAGATTCCAAATAATAATAATAATAATAATAATAATAATAATAATAATAATAATAATAATAATAATAATAATAATAATAAGTTTGTTCCACTGAACAATGACTCGGCACTTGAAAGAGAATCTGTTTATATATAAGACGAGATTAAATCAAATTATAATTAGATGACGTTGAGACATTTTTTTTCAAAGTTCTATTTTAATTATCATTACGATTAACTACGACATTTCTGTTTTGATTATCGCTATCGACGTCATCATGAATAAATAAAAAATAGCGTTTCATTATTTCAAGTTTAAACCACTTAAAGATTTTCATGAAATCAAATTTACCCTTTGAACAGGTATGCCCAAATATCTTCAAAACGGTTTTATTCAATCAGAAACTGCAAATAGGACCCCAGGAGTTCCATTGCTATGTATTTATGAACACTCAGCGATTCGCAGGATAATTTTGATGAAAAATCACGCCAACGTAAATAGAATAATACCTCTTTAAAAAAGAGTAATTTAAGCGAAAACCCTCCATAAGTCTCTTCCGTCAGAGTCTAAAGGATTTGTCGGGAAGAGATTGATAGGCAGTGACACTGTCTCAAGCTTTGTTGGCCACCGGAAGAAAACCACGTTGGCTGTGTGGGCTGTCTATCCAGAGATCACACATGCCCTGTTGAAACAATCTCCTGCTTTGGATGATATACCATTGGAAGTAATGGCCATGATCGAGAGGTTTATTATCGTACTCCATGACCAAACCTGCAAATGCCCAGAAATATACAAGGCAAGGCGGAAACCTTTTGTGCAGAATCACTATGTGCAGTCGATCTCTCCAACAAAGATTGCCCTAAAGGAGCATATTAAGACAGCAGTGTAACAAGGGGGTCATGTGTGTGGTCAGATGAAAGTGTCCCCACCATAACTACCTCCACCGGATAGATAGGGATGGTCAAAGACATACTGTACACCCTTCTGGACATGCCTACCAGATGCAAGTCAGTCCAACAATGAACCTGTCACCTTCAAATGTAAGGAGGGTTGTGTTACGCAGTACAAGTGTAAAAAGCTGCCTCAGACTGCACATGCCTCTGTTACTGTGAATGGAAGTGCTGAATAATCTTTCCCACAATAGCTTTTGGCAGTTATTGTTATCACTTATTCTGACTTTTAAATAGTGATATGAGAGAAAACTTCTGGGCAAATTCTCAAGTTCTAAATTCGAATTCTGCATTATTAGAAATGTATGATTTTACACCTAGATCATCCAAATTGTCCATGCAACTTTATTGCAACTGCCAATTTTCGTACGTGCTGTCGCTGCCATCTTGAATTTTCGATGATTTGCATGTATTTCCTAAATGCCAATTCCTAAGAACTGTGCATGGTGATGAATTTAAGTAAGCATGTCCTCAATAAAAATTCATATCCATCGCTGATAAGAAAATTCAGCATTCTAAAATGGTTGTCACGGCCGACATTTTGAAAATTCACGATAGCTCAATATCCAAATTTTCTTGGAAAGTTGTTCAAAATTACGTTTTTATCACAAAATTGCAATTGGCTTCTTTTGGTCAAGCCACCCAACTACTTGAGATCATTATATTTCAAGCACTTCGATCATCATATCCAAAAGAAGAGGTTGAATGATAGAGGAGAAATAATTGATTTTCATTGAATTGGAGATCTTTAAGCCGAACGTTCATTTGGAGAACATGAGAAGGATTTAAGATGAATCATTTAGAGCTAAAGACTGTGTATCAGTCAGCAACCTTTAACCTTTATGTGATTGCATAAAATACCGGGGCGTTGTTATGAGCCCGCTATGAAGAAGATGGTCCAGGCCTTGAGATAGGATAGAATAGAATAATTTCTATTTCACCAATGAATAATAAAATATCAATTATATTTTTCATTAATAAATACAACATCGTTGGGGAGGGTAAAATAGACTTATTGCTTCACAAGCATTACCCACACTCATCTATCAACATATCAAACTTTAAAAAATCAATGATTTGACATTTTTACGAGAAATGATAGATATAAACAAGCCTGACTGCTTCAGGGTCGAACTCTTCTCTAAACGCAACTATTTTAGTCATTAAGCTGTATTTTCGATTAGTTTCCTCTACTTATTGAGGTCAGTGAGTGTTTGCAAAAATTCAAGTGTCTACTATGAACGGTTAAAGCTGAGAAGAGTAGAGATGAAAAAAAAAGTAAAGATAAAAATCAAAACATTAAACACGACGTTACATTAGAGGACCATTCTTTCTCCCCCCCCTCTCTCTCTTCCATGTCTGATTAATTGCAACAGTGAAGTCAACTCTCTATGAGTTTAACAATATAGTATTGATAGAACATACAAGGAATTTGTAACATTTATAGAACAGACAATAGTTCGTTAATATGATTTGATAAATATTCTTTGATGTCTCTTTTGAGACTATTTCTATTTCTATTTATCAGATATATTTTTGGAAAAATGAAATTTTTGAAGAAAAATGTCCTCCATATTTTCGGTGTTTATATGTCTCAAAAACAAAGAACCTTTTGATATCTTTTTAATATTGGTAGAGCAGTTTTTCTTTCTGATTGAAAAGTGAAAAACATTATCAAAACTGTTAGGAAGTTTTTGATTGTTGAAATCATGTACTGGTAAACAATTTTTTTCAAAGTTATGTTATTTTTCAATTTAAAGATTTTTTAGGAACAAACAAATATTTCATTTTACAAAGGAATGAACAGACCGAAAAGAAAATACAGAAAGAGACCGAGAGAAAACATTGTGGTAGCCATTGAGACGCTAGCGTTTATATTGAGGGTTTCGCCATTTTGTTTTGGATGTTCCTTATAAACTCTTCCTTCCAACCTTTCTGCTTCTGTATTTTCAAATGTTAGAAACCGACAACAAAAACTGTCACTAAAATTACCAACATAAGTTTCTTCAGTTTTTAAGTCGGTCTTTCTGGCTGTTTCGTTCTCTATGTATATCGCACGTACACGACACGCAGATAAGAGCAACAGGACTGATGATTTAAACATTCACTTAATATGTCGAGGAAAAAAGCTTTTTTTTCTTTAAAACTCCATCCACAATACGTTTGGGTAATTGTTTGGAATAGGTAAGATTAAACACCATACTCATTTATCAGGTACCGCAAGTTTTGAATGGCTAAAGTGGGCGAGATTTTTTTAGAAGGGGTCAGAAATTTCACAGAAAAACGATAACGAACAACAACGAACAAACAACTGTATTTTATTGAATTTACCTAGAAAGGATATGATCTGGGAAAATAATGTTATTTGATCATTGGTAAAAAATGCAGTCACTTTCAGTCATTCAAAATATCCATAGTGTCTGTTTTCATTGTATCCTCTGCAAAATATCGGTTTAAAGTTCAATCTTGCTGATTCCAAACGATTACCTGGGCTTCAAGTAAGGGTCAATTTGTAATGTAAGTTTATGGTCAATTGGTCCTCTAATTTGTGCCTGTTTGTTTTTAGAAAGTCTAAATGGTTCTAGAAGCACAGAAAATCAAATAGACGAGACGAGGTCAAACTACCTGGGAAAGGCATTAATCCTCCGCCTTTAGCCCCAGTTATGAGTAAACTTGCAAATGAAATGAGTGACCCCACTAGATGAGTGCAATCAGCAAACAATTTGTGAAAATTTGTGAAAAGTAGATTTAACAAGACTGACTGCTTCACGGTCAAACTACATTCAAACTGAAGCTTAAATGACTCAGCTAATAAGTTTTTAAAATATTTTGACTTTTGTAAAAACATTTTTCCTTTAATTGCAAAAGATCTTTAGATTCTTCCATGGGGGGGGGACTTGATTGAGTGAAATTTAGATATTATTCTTGATGACTGGCATAATTCTAGATATAATTTGAGGCGACTATAGTGATAGACTTATCACCGTTTTTCCAAAGATGTCACCGATGATTGATGATATAGAAATATAATTTGTCTCTCTGCATTTCTACCTTTTCCCTCTATGCATGATTTACATCTTCTTAAATTTTTTATCTGAATCAAGTGTCATTGTTGTTAGAAGAAGAAAATAAAGTCAACTCCAAATTAGGAATTTGACAAAATAAGAATATAAAATAAACAATAGATGATGGTCCAATGAGGTGTCCACTGTAAGCTTTAAATGCCATCATTACCAGATTACGTGACCCTGAGTCAGAGATGATCACAGATAAAAAGTGTTTTATCAATGCACACCTTTCTATCAAATTTCAAGCAAATCAGACTTCAAAAAACCGAGAAAATTTATTTTAAAACATGAAGTTCAATTGCCATAGTTTGGGAATCCTGCAAACTCTGAGTAAACAATTTCTTTCCCAAAAAGAAGCATATTATCGAGAAACACCTTTTATCAAATTTCGACTAAATCTGTCACATAAAAGCTGGGAAAATCAATTTTGAAACATACAGTTTAAACTCTATCATTGTCAGTTGACGTGACCCTGAGTGGAAGATTTTTATAAGTAAGAAGAAGTAAGAAACATCTCATCAAAGGACACCTTTCCACCAAGTGTCACGTTTATCTGACTTGAGGCAGCTGAGAAAATCGATTTTAATCGAATTTAAAACATAAAGTTTGAACGTCATTATTGCCAAATAACGTGACCCTGAGCAAAAGATCTTTGTAGGTATGAAGCATTTTATTAGGGAACACCTTTCTGCCAGATAGAAGAACTAGGTAAACTATATGGCGACAAAACGACGGACTGATGGACAGAGTCTCTTACTGAGAGGTGAGGACACCAGTGAAAAAAAAAACTGTGCACCATCAATAGCAAATGTAAAAATGTAAGCATGAAAATGAAAAAGCTGTTGAATCACATGATCGTATTGCCATAAGCAGGTTATATCGGAAGAAACTGGAGTTCTCTTCATGCTTTTTACAGCTCAACTCCACCCATTATTTCTCGCCTTTTCGGCATGAATTAAAGTGTAGTATCTGTTCCACGGCATGGCCCGAGGCACCGGTACTGACACTTACCTGTCGAATGGGCCAGAGATTAGGTTGTGGTGAACATCAAAGACCGAGTGCACCGGTGCAATGCAAGTTATACTGAGGCTGAACATTACTACGTGCATTGGGAGCCTTTGGATTCGTCCTTGGGCTCTCCCACTATTATTCGGCCCAGCTGCAGTGATTCGTTGCCCCGGGGCAGCACTGTCCCATTGCACTTAAAGGGACAGGTTGGGATTGTCCTGACGCTTCCGTGACTGTGGTTGCTTTAGCAACCGCAGTTGCTTAGCAACCAAAGTTGCGTCAGCTGGAGCTATTTTTGATGGGTTGCCCCTATCTTAGCCACGTAAAGCCTTGACCTTATGTTGCATTTTACTCTGGAGGGAAATTGAATAAATAGGTACTCAACCTACCATCTAAGCCAGACACAGGAAAATATTTTCCGATGTCGAATTGAAATAGTCGGAAAGAAAGTATAAAATCTTTATATTTTTTTGAAATCACAATTTTTTTCCTTGTGGTTTTAATATCTTTCTCTATCTTTGTTTCCGTTTGCATCAGAATTATTATTTTGGCTCAGTTTCCGAGATATGCTTCTCGGGAACCTAATATCAAAACAGATAACGTCATCTTTTCATCTCTAGCGTCTCTAGCATCGATTGTCTTCACTGACTGACTTACCAGAATGTATGTTACATCCCTTACCTAATGTCACTTATTTTGATGTTGCAGAGTTACCTCCCTTGCTCGGTGTTGTCAATTATTGATTGATGAGTTATGTCCCTGGCTCAGTGTTGTCAATTCAGATATTTTTCGTCACAAAATCCATGCCTCTGGTTGCATCTAGATGTCCCAAATTGTAATTTAGAATATTATTTAATAAATCATATGATCTTGAATATTGAACTTTAAAGCTGTATATCATCAAGGAATAAAGGGTACTCATCAAAGAAGCTTGAGAATCTTAACATTTTTGTCAACTTGAAACAACTCCATCAAAAGAATAGCAATCTGGTGTCTTGAAACTAATAAATTCTTCGATGGCATTTTGAGATGCTGTTTGGGTTTTTTGTTATTAAAATCTCCCTTTATAGGAAGAGAAAGAAATGTTCAAAAAGGTGGTAGACCGTTTCGGAGATATGTGAGCAAGCTGGGTGAGGTAGAGTTTCATAACCTAGCTCATTCAATTTCTGCAGGGTCATTCGCCTGACGTGCAAGCATTTTTGCTTTTCATTCAGGGTCATTCGTGCAACATGTCAAGTCTTTTCTTGCTTTTTCCAATTTGGTGCAGTTTAAACGTTTTGAATCGTAAATGTTTAGTTCCTCTGCAACCTCTTGTATTTTGCACATGTCTCTTTTGAGAAGAACCAATGCTCAGCTGTATATTCGTTAACGGCACACCGACCAAATACTTGGTTGATATTGCGAGCAGTTCCCAGTACTTTACGTCCCATTTTTAACCCATCCAATGAATTTGTCCGAGACCAGAATAAATAATGAACAGAACTCACACTTTAAAATAATATACCACATGAGCAAAGTTTTAAAAATAGTTTACTCCAAAGATAAACATCCAAGTTCAGAATAACAGAAACTGCAATCATTTTCACACGAACATGATAGGTGTTTTATTTAGGCCTTTTAAGATATTTTTGACTCAATTTTGGATGTAAAGTTGAAAATAGAGTGGGCAACACTGACCTTGCTGAATCTTTACGCTAGAAAAAAAACTGACGCATCCATGATCTGACTTTCAGCCTTGTTGATTCCACCCCAACCCGAACTTTTCCCTCTTTTTTTCTGATTCATCAATTCTACTTCTTGATCTGATCTAATTAAACACTGAATTCCCGGCTCATTCTTTCAAACACGAACGACCTAAAAATGTCCCAATATCAGAGATCAACTATACCATATCAAGTTCAATGTTGTAGTTCAAAGATTAATTTTTATTCAATAAAGCTCTGGTTAGTCACTCAATAGAAACCGTCGTGTGACTGACGCCTTTTTGCAGCATGTAAACTTAACCCCCCTAAAAACCTATTTTTGATCGGAATATAAAGATCCCCAATCCAAAAAAAAGGAGTACGCACGATACATACGTACATAGCCAGTAAGCCAGCCGGACCCATTCAAAAACTGAACGAATGTTGACTATATTGCTGTTGACAGTTTTAGTTGACTGTTTCTGAAAAGAGAATCAAAGGATTTATGCGTACTTCCTGATCAATATCATCGGATTATTCTTTGAAATTAGGTAATCCGAATCAGAAATGCATGGTGACATCGACCTTTCCAATTGGATGCGAACATGAGCGGATTACCCATTAGGCTGGGTAAGCTTAAGCCTAGAGCCTGGAAGGGCGAGGGCCAAGAGCAAAGAATTTAATTGAATGTACAAAGAATCGTTTGAGTGTACAGGCGTGTATTGGGTGGAATTACAGTACTTTTGCGTAACAGTTTTCCGATCTGTTGATTTACATCAGGCATGGACAACTTTTTGGGGATCAAGCGGGTCGCATAAGACAATTTTCATCTTTATGCCGGCCACACATTCACTTGAAAAACGTCGATCATATTAGAAAAAGCAGATTCTCTTCCAGACAAACGTATGAATTATAACCATAATATTATTGATTTGTCAAGCCAAAATGATAGTAATTTTACAATATGAATTATATAATTGACTTTCCGAGGAAAATTTATATAAGATTCTAAATGAATTCCTAGATTAGCTGCTGGCCACAAAAAAAAAATGTTGCCGAGGGCCAGTTCTAGCCTGCAGGCCGATGATTGCCCATATGTGATTTACATGCTGTTTTTTGGCAAAAAAACACGGGAGTTTCCAAGAAACAAAATTAAAGAAAATGAAAGATTAACTAGCTTTGCCGCTGCAGAATCAAAATTCTTTCCCACTTTAAAGCATATCTATTCAAAACGTGATTTTTCATAGACTTGCCTCTTTGGTTCAGTTTGTAAGAGAGCCGGCCACCAATCACTTGGTTGTGATTTCAAATCACGGAAGAGAAATGTCTTACATCGTTTGGTTCAGAGCGATAGTTTTCCAAAAAAGACATAGTATGCAATCATAGGATGATGATCAAGGTGTACACAAACAATTAAATGAACAACTGAAATTCAACATTAGTTCACATTCGACGTATAGTTTATTCAAAGCTATATGGCTAAACTACTTATAAACATATCAAAATTATATCTCTCTAGGTCTGTTTCAAGGCAAAAAACTGAACTGAAGCTAAATTCGTATAATCAAAGTTATCGGCGAGCGCTTCTCCTTGCTTCCGCTAAATTTTTAGCGGTTTAAAAGATGAGCGTTTTTGGTTAACTGTGCCCACCACTGGTACGAAGTTATCCAACGTGACTTGAAGTCAATAAATTCGATTCAATGAAGAGTACCAAAAGGAAGGTGGTAAGGCCAGTGCCGCCTTACAAAAACTCAGTTACGAGCACCAGGTAGTATATTGTCAATCATAAAGTGTTAACCATTGCTACTGTGAGCTAAAAAAGATCTATCGAATCACTGTCAAGGACAGGCTTAACTTTCAATAAAAAACATTCGAAAAATTGCCCGATATCCCAGTGACAGACTTATCCACACTTTGTAGATGTCTAGTTTTGTGGTCCGCTTCGTGAAGGAGAGTTACGATTTTAACATTAGCGCTGGTGATAAGTGTTTTGGCTCAGGTGAATAATTTGGAATGCTGATTTACAAGGTAGATATTATATCCTCTGCCAAAGCACAATTTGGATGAATTTTACCCTTATTCCAAACTGTTATATTACACACACATACACACACACATATATATACACACACACACACACACACATATATATATATATATATATATATATATATATATATATATATATATATATATATATACATATACATATATATATATATATATATATATATATATATATATATATATATATAGTATTTCACTAGAAAGGTCCAATAGATATAACAGTTAAGTAAAAAGTAAGGGGAAGCCGTTGTAGGTTGAGATTATTTCAAATTTAATAACTTTGGATACTTTGTAAAAAGCAGTTGTATTAACAGTTGCACTTCTCAGCTCACTCGTTTCAACGATATCAGCACAAACCTTTTTTTTTACAAAATATCTAAAGTTGTTTATTACCACATAATCTTCAACAAATGTGGCTTTTCCTCACGCTTTACTTATCTTTCTTATATATATATCCTTATTTAGTTGACAATAAGGAAAATATTTGTATTTTAGTCATAGATATATACTATCATACTATTTCAAGTTAACAATGGCATTGTGGGACGGTTTTTTACTTGAAAAAATGAACTTACCAATATTGTTTCACTCAAGATTATAACTTCGACAAAGCTGAGAGGTGAAACATGTCAGTATAATGAATTTCATTAAAATGCAACTGTTTTACTTACGGTCAACTTAATAGATATTGTGGGATAATATATCCACATACTTATTTATTGAGAGAAAAGAACGATGATTGAATTTACACCTAATGTGTACGCATGTATTTATGTATCAAGTAAATCTTTTTTAAAAAAAAGGGGTCAATACCATTTGCAAAGAGGTTATAAAAAAGGTTTTCTTTCACTTGCCCATTACTGATGTACTTTCTATTTCAATCAAAACAGATTTACCAAGACGTTTGAAAATAGACATCCCTCTCTTTCTCTTCCTCTCTCTCTCTCTCTCTATCAATCTATCTATCTATCTATATCTATCTATCTATATATATATATATCTATCTACACACACACACACATATATATATATATATATATATATATGTGTGTGTGTGTGTGTGTGTGTGTGTATGTATGTATAATGAATGAAGATTTGTTCAATGGCCCATTACTGATTGTACATTCTGTTTCAATTAAAACAGATTTATCAAGAGATCACCGGACGTTTGAAAATAGGCATTCCTCTCTTTCTCTTCCACCCTCTCTCTCTCTCTTCCTCCCTCTTTCTCTCTCTCTCTCTCTCTCTCTCTCTATATATATATATATATATATATATAATGAGTAAAGATTCGTTCAATGGCTCATTACAGATTGTAGATTCTGTTTTACTTGAAGCAGATTTTCAAATAAAGGTTCATTCCAATTTAAAGAAAGGTTCGAGTCGAGTTAGACGTTTTTTTGTTCAGTGGTTCTCGAGTAATTTGATAAAAATAAATAAATTATTATAGATAACATATCTTCCTCCATGGTTTTTATCAATTATCTACCTCGACATCCGCTCTTCAAAATTATTCAATTTCTATAAAAAGATATCTTAATTGGCAACACGGAAGAGAAATAAATGAAATTCTTCGAAGTCGTGGTTTTGTACGACTGACGAATTTTGGCAGGCTGCTCGACACACCATCGATTCCGCCCGCTTTCCGAACATGCACTCTTGCAAAAGAAGGATTTTTAAGGATGAATATCGAGAAAGAAGGCGATGAAGTGGAGAAAAGAAATCGACTAAATTAAAAGAAGAGAAGATATGGAGGGACAGTGTAAGGTCAACTAGCACCAGGATAGAAATGGAATCATTTTCTTCGGCAGAGTAATTGCGAAAACTTCAGCCAACGGAACGAGAAAAACTGAAAGCCCAACCGAAAAATTTATCATGACGGCGAAGGCAATCTAATTACGCGGGTGCAAAATTAGACAGCTACTCTAATTTTCCCCAGCACAAAATTGCCTTATAATTAAATTAGATGGTGTGTTGTCTGGATAACTATGGAGTTGACGAGGGAAGTAATGTTGAAGCAATATTTCTGCTGACGAAGATTACCTCTACTGCATGCATCGCCATCTTGAAGCCTAACGTCCAGTGTGTGTATTTCTCAACTTTCTCAACATATTTTCTTTAAACACGGCAGATAAATTTTGTCGTGTCAATTTTTTTTCATAGTTTTTCCTCGTTGCTAATAAGCTGTTTTATCGCAGGATCACAAGACTGAAAAGAACCGTCAAAAATTAATTATGTTGTCAATTTTGATCAACACTGCTTATTTTCAAGATTGGATTTCGAAGTTCGATGATTGTGGGAATAGAAGTGGTAAAGAGGTTTTGCGGTATCATTTGGGACTATGGTATCAATGGGGTCTTATCCCGATCCTGACGAACCTCCGATTGGGCGTGGTCACCTCATCATTGCGTAATGGTTATTGACCTCATCCTTTCTACTTAGTGGGTAATACCCTTACTACTATATAATGAGTTCAATCCTCACTGTGAGCATTTCAGTGTATCCGACTGAGTTTAGATTAGTAAATACTTGGGTTTACAAACAAATCACGCAGAAATTACCGTTTCTTTTCTCGGGGGTAAATAAGATATTGAAGCTGTGTAAACTATTTTGACAATTTAAAACTATTTTTTTTACATCAAAAGACACTATGTATATTTTAATATATTCAACTACAAAAGATATAAGTTGATTACAGAACAAATAAAAGCAGAAAACTTGACGATTTAAAAAGTTAGGGTTAAGGGTTAGTGTTCAGGGTTAGGTTTGCGTTTAGTTTTAGAGTTAAGGTTATTTAAGTCATTTACGGTAAAAATGAAGGCAGAAAACTTATCATTATCGAGGCAGTTGTTTTGCCTTTGAGAATCCGAAAGATGTTTCTAAAACAGAGCTCTAGCTGTACCACACTGCCACCGTAATCTAAAATAGTTTATGCCGTCCATACATAAATAGCAAATTTACACCACCCCAATATAAAATAACCTTTTCGGTGTTTGTACGCACAGTCGTGCTTCGTTAAAACGTGGATACTGGAATCCAAGAAAGCCAACTGCGATATAACCACAATCACTTAGTTTCCAATTTAGCTCTTTTGGAAGTAGATTGTCTAATTTGGAGATGGTTAAATATCGTAGGGTCTACCATCCACCTGCGTTGTCCGATGGGCCATGCTATAATGGGGCGGGGTAGGTTTGTATTTACCAAGCTTCATCTAATCCAACTCAAGACCTAAATTGTTGAACTGTCAGTCGAGATCAAAATCAGTAATCATCGTTTTTGACACAACTAATATTCGCTGCATCACCTACTTCAGTCGTTCTCAACCTTTTCCAACCGATCCCCACCTGCGATCAAAATTTTCAGTGCCACCCCCCCCTCCATTCCATGTGTTCATATTTTTCTGTCCCCGAAGATGAAGCGGTCTCTATGGCAACAGGAAGATCTCATTTTTATTACTCCCCTCTCATTTCCTATTCATCTGTTATTAAAGTATTCAATTTGGACGATTCCATTATAAAAAATAGGTCAGTCAGTGGAATGACAAATTAAACGAACAACCCCAAAGCTCATTTACACTTATTTTGAAATGAAATAAAATCTAGGATATTGAAATTCACCCCAAGAGGGAATTCCGCCCAGGTTGAGATCCACTGACGGGGTGAAAATCACTGGCAATAGCCAACGAGGCTTACTTTACCTTTAACCCTCTCTCGACGGCAGGACTCCTAAAATTGATGTTTAGTAAGCAGATTCTGTTGATAGCTGTTCTTTACATTCTTGATACTTTCTCAACCGGGGTTCCGTGGAATCCTCGGGTTCCGTGAGAGATTGATTGAGGATTCACGGAAAGTTTTCATACGCATGAAAAAAAAGAAAAGAAAAAAAAGCGGCAAACCTTTGCTTCTTTTCAGTTTTTTTTTTCATGCGACTAGTAACGCTTTCTCTCCTAATGATATCCAACACTCGAGGCACTAGAACCTTTGCCAACCGAAAGATCAAAGGTCATCATTTCTTTTACAATCGTTATAAATTTCTCAAGAGAAAAAAATCCAAGTATTGTTTATAGCCAATAACATCATAATAATGTACAATATAAGATTAGATTAAGCCTGAGGCCTTTGATCTGGTATTTTGAATATATCGATGTTTATTACTTTCAATAGACTCTGTGGTGATTCTTCCGATAGCACAATGCTGGTCAATTCAGCGCACTGGCCTATATCATTGGATTCGGACACTGCTCCATTGGTTTGTCTCTCGACATGCAAAGAAGTACTATCTAAAATTAGCATCTGAGATTGCTTTCTTTTCGTTTTTTGTTTTTCAGTTTTAAAAATGACCTCGAGTAGTGCTTCCGTTTTCAATGATTACGGGTGGGGCTGTTTACGTTTTATAATCCAGGTATGTATTCGTATAACTCAATCATCTCCTGTCTCCCTACTATATGGCATGCTTGGTTGTATTTATTTTTACAACTCTCTCTTCTTAAGAATAGTCATGCATTCCTGACACTGGCTTTGTTGCTCATCACAAAACTTCTTCGATAATAATTCTATCCTTTCGGCCACATACAGCATAAGCAGACTCAAATGAAGACACACCAGGGCTATGAAGAGCATTCGAACCTTTGGGGATTTTGTGTATTACACTCGAAGTAGGTTGTAGAATGATCCAGCTGAAAAACTGTGTTAACATTAAAAAGGGCAGAAGAGATTGAACTGACTAGAAATTTTTTTTTTTTCTTATATGAGTATATAAAATTTATGAAAAGCATTAAACATATGTAGATTGAGGTGAGCTTATAGATATTTTTCGAGAAAACTGATTCCCATTATATATTACTCTTACCCATTGTTTTGGGGCCGAGAAGGATTTGAAAAAATAATGCATCTTAGGATGTTCATCATAAAGAGCAATTATTTTTGACAGTAATTGAACATACTTCTTATACGTCTGTGTGTTTGTGTGGTTGTTTGTGCTAGCGCTCCAGGCCATACTCTTCTGTCTCCAGACTTTAAAATTGGATTATGTACTTCTCTAGACCCATCCTAAGAAAATATTTCTTAATTTTTAGAAAAAAATGTTTTGACCTCTCGGGGGCCTTATTTTGACGATTATATTGAAAATATCTAGATTCTCCAAAGTCTACATGTATTTTTTCTACTTTATTTCAAATGTTTCTCAGTGGAAAATGCTGGTGATTACATTAATAGAATCCATTCTAACCATCTTCTTTTCTACTGACATAGCTTCAAAATTGACGCTACGACTGTTCAATTATTGACTGTGATAGCGAGTGCATGTATATTTTCGAATAAACTAATGTATGGTTAGCTGTAAATACATATTTTTGTGCAGGGTTCTCATGTGTTCCTGGTTACATAAAAATTATTCCAAGTGTACCCCAGTCTAAAGAATCGAAAAAGACTGGTCTGAAATCTTAGAATAATTTTCTAATCGACTGTCTGTCTAGTGGCTGAGATAATTACCTACTTCCCATCGGTAAAGTAAACGGCATAGTGCCTATCTCTGGTGTATGAACGGTCAGTCATGAAGTCCCTGTTCCTGTAGGATGCGTCAGCTTAGTGATCTTTGCAAGTCCCAACTTCATTTTTACAAATGTTTATGGCCACTCCCTCAGTAGGATGCAAGTCCACTGGAGGAATTCCTCCGACCTTGCACAGAGATTAGAGTGTACTCAACTAGCTGCTGGGTGAACAGGGAAATGTTTCACCAAAGGAGAGTTTTCCACACTCTTCGCCCATACCAGGAATTGAACCTAAATATTCGTGCTCATTGGGCGAACGTACAAAGATTTTCACTATTCAAGCAAATCCAATCAGTATCAGTCAGAGTTGCCAATTCAGATGTGATTTTTTAATTTTCCAGTCCTACAAGTCATTTACAAATTCGAAAAAAAAAAAATCTCAACGACTTCAAAACATGGAAATATTCTTCTTAATCAAAAATTGTCAACTCTGGAATCAAAAATTGGATTTCACTTGAAAGATCGTGATGCGCCAAATTCCTTCCTACTCCTACCTTTTCCAATTTAGTCAAAAGCTGTAATAGGCTTAGCGTCGTAAGCATCAATAATTTTTCTCCTCCACGGAGACCATTGTTTGTTGAGATGGAAGAGATTAAATATTTATGATTCTTTTCGCTTTATCATAGAAAGAATGATTAGCGAACTAATCCCTCAAACCGTTTTCACTATTGTGGGCTCCATCCTTATTCGATTATTCTACGAAGTGATTATTTCTCTTTTGTTTTTAGATGCGGCTGCGTACATCTATAAGATACTTTGCAGTCGACCAATCTGTCTGTCTGTCTATCGGTCTCTAAATTGTCAAACATCAAAGTTCTCAGCCGTTTGACGTTGGATTGATATGAAAATTGGGCTAGACATTCGGGTGAGTCAACCTCTTTCTCCCTTTTCTCCTCCTACTACTATTACTATCAGAACTAGTAAGATTTGTTTTGTTTTTTTTTATTACGGCTACTATTTAATTTTGAATCTATTCAAAATCAGAGATCATTTTTAATTAAAAAACTCAATCACGCTCTGCTCCTCGTCATCCTCGTCCTCCTCGTCCTCCTCCTCCTCATCATCATAATCTTTTCCTTGTCTCTGAAAGCAAGACTCGTCATCATATGGACGGATATGGACATGAGGATGGTGGATACATCCTTGAACTTATGTTTCTGGCTTCATAAATTAAGTAATTATCAACATATATATATATATATATATATGCACATATATATATATATATATATGTATATATATATGTATGTATGTATATATATATATGTATGTATATATATATATATATATATACATATATATATATATATATATATATATATATATATATATATATATATATATATATATATATGACCCCAGTCTGTATGGTCTTACTGCCGTGGAAAACTCTCCTCAGAAATCTCTGTTTGTGTAGCCAGCCCTTCATCACATTCATATTTGGTGTATGTAAAAGTTTCTTGCAATGAACCTGTTTTCAAAAAAGATCGATGGGAACAATTACACATACGATGCCCCTCAAAGCTCACGTGATGCCATCCGTCTACCGGTCTCTTTGATTTAGATTCCCTCTTAGGTCTTTATTTCTTGTAGTTATATTACATTTAATTTGTATATTCTTTCGGTAAGTCCTTATCTAGTACGTTTTTCAATATTTTTCTCTGGAATGCCTCGCGCATTAAATGTCGCTACACAGAGTTGGATGCCTATCATTCCGTTGATCTGGTGTCTTTGAGAACAATGATAAATATACAAGCATTTGTATATGTATTAGTACATTAAGAAGATCTTTGTTTTAAAATGTGCTCTATACTATCAGTAAAGTGGTTGTAAAATGAATCAAGATTTTTTTCAATGGTTTATCACATTTTGTACGTTCTATTTTACTTAGGAAAGGCATTTGAAAATATTTTTCAAGTGAAGCAAAATGTATAATACATAATGAACAATTGAAAAGAATTTGAATATATATATATATATATATATATATATATATATATATATATATATATATATATATATATATATATATATATATATATATATATATCAAGGAATGGATATATAATCTGACAGAATAATTATAAATGTATTATTGCTATTTGAAATTCTATATGAACTTACCTCCATGGTGAATAAGTCACTTGGCCTTGCCAGCGTAAATAGAATATTTCTTTTTTAAATTGGCTACAGCAGGAACTGAACCTGAACGTGCTAAACCGCTATTTCAAAAGAGCAAGCGGGCGCAAAAAAACAAAGTGGTCAGTAAAGCATAAACTTACATTAAATATTAAACTCCCCTCCAAAAAATCAATTTTATAGGAATACAAAAAAAAAAAAAATACAGAACACATGAATAATATTAAGCCGGCAACAGTGATTCAACCGGTCTGTTATGAGTAGCGGTGATTGAATTAAAAAAATTCACTTGCGATGAAAAATATAATTATCACTCGAATCCACAACAATGAGACTCGTGGCTAGATCCAAGTAAAAAAGATGGCTTCCTCTTGTTTACGGTAAATTTATTCATGAATAGAGAATCCATTGTAGTTAAAAACAAGTATAAGGTCGATAAATTGTGGTCGGCACAAGATAAGAAGGCATGGTGATTTAAACAAGTTCAGGAGATACTGGTGCCGCGGCGCCGACGATCAAAAGGTCTGATGGATCTTGAGAAAGGTCCATGTCCAACCACAGACGTTAAAAGTCTGCTGCTGGTACTACTGATGATGATGATGATGATGATGATGATGATGATGATGATGATGATGATTAGCAGGTCTGGTTGGTCACTCAATAGAAAACGTTACGAGACTAGTGTTCTTCAGCAGCATGTTTGGTTGGGCGTAATCAATAAAACAAATAATTAAGTGGTGATCAACTAATAAGACACTTGTCTTGCTTTTGGTTTGGCAGTAATCCTTAGAAAAGTTTTTTTCAAAATTTGAAATAAAAGAACAAGCGTGGACGCTGCAGGACACAAACAGAGGGATCAATTTAGCATAAACTCACATGGTAAATCGAATTCCCCTCTAAAAACCAATCGGATAATGGTAAAAAAAAAAGAAGCCTCTTATAAACATGATAAGGAGTAAATTTCCAGCCCTCAGGCACCATCAGTGCAGCTTTTTCACGTGATACATGCATACATAGATAGATAGCCAGCTAGACCAACTTAGAAACCTGAGAAACCTATGTTTACAATTTTGGTTGACAGTTTCTAACAAAGTAATTGGATTTGCTTGCAATTAACTTATGGCTCAGTCGAAAGACGATTGAAAAGTAGATTTATGTTAAATGTAGCTTTGTAGAATGGAGATAACGATATTCCTTGGTTTTACGGATGTGAAATACGGTAACTAAACAAAGCAGTCAAAAGCTGCAATTATTCATAGACAGGCTGCAAAAACTATAACTATATAACGTATTGATAAGATAGTAACGCAATGATGAAGTTAAAAGCCCTTAATTCATTCTTCATCGGGATATTGCGTACAAAGAATTCGTATACATACGACATGTGTGCTTACAATCAGACGTGCCAGAATATCTTCATAATTTCATCGTGAGGCACATCCAAGGAATTTGGTAGTCTGAGTGTCTAATATTGAACAAATCAATGGCTTTCAACATTGTTATTGTGTTAATGTTAATATCTGAAGAATACATCGTATAGACATACTTTTTGAAGCCGTTGTATGCTGCGTTAAACAGCCATATTGTGCATTCGTAAGACCAAGGATTACAGTTACCAACAATTTGAAACACTTGAACCGAATACTATTAGCCCGAAGGTATTGTCGATGAAGAGGAAATATCTTGTTGGACTTACGAAGGGATATATAGAGATAACATGCGATATTTCAAAAGAAAGGAATAAAACCACGTAGCCTTCAGCATCTCGATTTGAACAGAATATGAAGCTAAAGCGTCCGTCTCTTTAGAGACAATTGCCAATGGTGTGCAGAGGCTGGTGACATATTCCTGCTTTCCTTTGCTTACGTCATCTTGGTGATCCTTGCAAGTTCCAAGTCAAGTCGAGACGAGGACTTTATTCTCACAAGACTTTATGACCAGCCGCCTAGCCAGGATACAAGTCAACCGAAGGGATACCTCTATCCTAATAACATGGCTACGAACGTACTCAATTTGGTGCTGGGTGCAGAAGAAAATTTGAATCAATGAAGATTTTTTCCTCACTCACTCATATCGTGAATCGAACCCGGGACCTTCTGCAGACGTGCTAACCACTACATTAACCGAGTGGACTAAACGGAATATGCTCGGGAAGCATTGCTTTAATTTGGATTCAAAGGTAATTTTTTTTTATTACGAATTGATAGGATCTGGATAAACTGTCCCAGTATTGGCTGAGTTGAATTACATAATGGAAAAGAAATGATAATGATGGCGATCCAGGATGTTGCTGCATGACAACCCTCATCCTCACGTTCCAAATGTGGCGCAGCAAATGACCAGTGAGCTAAGTTGGGAAGTTCTTCCACATACAGAGTATTTTTTCAAATCTGCCACCTTCAGATTATCACTCACTTGCTCCATGAAAAACTGCTTCTCTGGTCAATGGTCCTGAGAAGTTGAAGATACTGAAAGTTCTTTTCAAGAATTCATTGAATCCAAACTGAATCAATTAACTTTAAGCTGTCATAAGATGATAACAATAAAAGAGGGAAATAATTGATGACTGAACAATGAAGCTGTGAATTCATATGAATAAACAATTTTGTCAAAATGATGCTGGATATTTTTGCATGAACCTAATGCCTATGCATGTTTACGTAAATGAATAATGTATATTTGGGCAGAAATCCCTTAATGATGTGGTTGAAAACATCGTACAAGGGTCAAGCTGTATTGATCTGCGATTGAAAAGGTAAATCCAAGACAAGACGAGACACATTTCATGATTTTATTCATTCTTTTATTAATCGCCTTCATCCACGACGGACCGGTTTAATCATTGTTATTGACTTAAGGTTATGTATGTGTTCAATCCATCCATCTATCTATCTATCAATCAATCAATCTATCTATCTATCTATCTATCTATCTATCTATCTATCTCTCTCTCTCTCTCTCTATATATATATATATATATATATATATATACACACACATACATATATATATACATATATATATATATATATACATATATATATATATATATATATATATAGAGAGAGAGAGAGAGAGAGAGATAGATAGATAGATATATATACCTAGCCTTTACATTTCATAGAATCTTAAAATTTTGTCCATACATTCCTCTCGATGAATAGGGAAATGTTTCTTTTTGTTTTTGAACCCCCACCTCTACAAAGAATAGGTTTTTAGAGGGGAGTTTAATATGCAAGGTGAGTTCATGTTAAATTTGTCACGAGTTTGGATCCCAGAGAGACAAACCTCTTTTTAATGATTAGTTAGTATTCTTTTTTCTTTTTTTTTTTCATTGATATGTGCAATTCTCACGTACTAGTTTCTGCCACCCAGGCATCTTCAGCTCTTAGGCTGGAATGGATAAGGAGCTCTTGTTGGCTCTAATAGGAAAGCGGTGTCTTGGTGGATAGGATATATCCGTGTTGCTGGACGTCTCATTATTTATCCTATCACGGTTTGGCCGAGCAGAATTGGCGATATTAAGTGATACGAACCATTTCGGTCAATGCGTAGAGATGTTTGAGCCGTTTTTTTCTATCACTTCAATGTCAAGTGTGTGCGTGTGTGTGCATGCGTGTATACGCGTATGCACATGTGTGCGTGTGCATGCCAGTGTATGCATATGTGCGTGTGTACGTGTGTAAGGAATAGTTAGTGTGTGTTTACAGTAAATAGACTTCTTTGGTGGTTTGAATTATAACCATGTCTTGGATTTTTTTCCAAATTTTTTTGTATATTCAAAAACAGTATTATTGAAAGTCATCAATCCATTGGCTTCATTTATACATCGGTATCGCCCATCATTTTTGGTATTTTTAGAATTTTTTCTTCATTATTTTAGTCTTGGTATTGCGTTAGAACCCATACATATATATGTATGTATGTATTGTGTGTGTGTGAGAGAGAGAGAGAGAGATAGAGGTAGGCAGATACGTGAGGTCGTTTCTAGAAAGTGTAATTAGGCACAATTAGGACAATCTCTCAGAATGGATGGCCTATATCTGACTTGTCTATGCTTCTTCCTATTGAGAGCACTATATTAGTTGTTCTAGGGTTGGATTCTCAATCAACCTTTCCATGCTGGAACCCAAAAGGAGAAACACTTATGCAGTGTATCCGAAAGACCAGGCAAACGAAGCAAGGATACGATTTGTTCTTTTTATGCATATCATTTCCAAATATTCCTTCCATAACAACTACTTTTACATGTGTACATGCAAAAAAGAAATATTTCAAAAAGTTTCTCCCGTTTGTTTATATCCCAAGTTATTTTCCCTGGTCAACATCGGGTATCCTTGGTAGTATATATATATATATATATATATATATATATATATATATATATATATAATTGTGTCATCTACAGACAGCTGTTTCGTTGTATTACAACTCTTCAGTGTGGCTATAGACTTTCCATTATCCCATCCCGTACCACGAGGCAGGATTGAAACCTTCGCTCCAGATCCAGAAGCCGATATCCTACCTCTGAAATACGGAACTGGGCAGTGAGGCTGAATTTAAGCGATGTATTAATCATAGGTTAATTTCCCGTCCACCGGAGTGTTCTATTCCTATGGAATATATATATATATATATATATATAGAGAGAGAGAGAGAGAGAGAGAGAGTGAGGAGATATATGGGTGTGGGTGTGTTTGTGCTCACGTATTTCATTGGTTAATTCACCTTTAGACGATGGCTTAATGAATAAGGCATAGAAACTCTTTGGACTTTCTGTCACATCACACCTTAAAACAGATTCAGTTGAATTGAGACTTTGAATCATAGAAAAATAAATTATCCAATAAAATAGAATTAGGCCATTAGTGCTGATCCACACACAAAATACCAAGTCATGAATAACGAGTATTTGCTAGTATATATATGTATATATGTGTCTATTTACAACAAAATGAATGAAAAGCAATCGATGTGGTTTTCATTTCAGCTATTCCCTTTGTTTATCAAATGAATTATAATTCTTTGTCTTCCGAGGAAGAATATGGGTTATTCAATAGTCGTGACTTTTGGCTCAGGCAACGACTTCATCCATCTTTTTTTTCTGGTAGGGGAGTGCCTGACAACAACGACTCAGAAGGAGAACGTGTCTGTGGGTCTCTTAGACTGCAAGTCTCAGAAAACTGCGCTCGGCCTTGTCCCTAGCGACAGTTAGTGTCACCTCGTGGCACTGTATCCGCCTTTACTATCCTTCTTTACACGTCCCGGGGGTCCCATTCACGGTCTCATCTTCAAGTCATTTATTCCTGTGATCACATTGTGTCTGGTATTTCTCTTTGTCCTCCACTCATTATTATCACCACCACCACAACCACCTTCATCATCATCATCATCATTGTGAAATGCCTACTCTTGAGTTTTGACTCCATTTCCGTATGGAACAGCAACGGATAACAATGACCAGACGAAAAACCAGTGACGTCATGCATGAATAACGGTGACACAGTGATTTACGTGAAAACTGATGACAAAGACCGACCCAGGTCGGCTTTTGCTAAAGTTTGCCATTAAAAAAAACTAATGATAAAGAGTTGAAGCGGGAAACGTAGTTTCGTAATTATATTGCATGGAGAAATGAATTCTGTTTTGTTTACCTTTTAGATTTTAATGGGACAAGCAGTTTTGACCCTAGTGCAGCCTAGATTATTATTATTATTATTATTATTATTATTATTATTATTATTATTATTATTATTATTAGCGATCTCTCACCAGTTGCCTAGTGGTTACCGCTGGAGTTTGAGAGACAGCAAGTCTCCTCAAATCTCCAGCCTTTCTCTCCTAGTTCTCATAGGCCACAGTAATACTGCGGTTTACAGTTTCACACCGGTTGCCCAGTGGTCATTGCTGGAGGCTGAGTGACAATAAGTCTCCTCAGGTCTTCTTCTTCTTCTTCTTCTTCTTATTATTATTATTATTATTATTATTATTATTATTATTATTATTATTATTATTATTATTATTATTATTATTATTATTGATGTCGTTGTTGTTTTCTTTTCTCATTATTTCGATTATTATATCATACTTGCATGGTAGTCTTTGAAAAATGACTGGATCGTTTATGTTTGGATAAATCATACAAGTACCTATTTTAGTATGAATGTATTCATTGCAAAACAAAACACATACACTTAACGTACCCTGGATTTTTTTTTAAAAGCATTACCTCGAGAGAGAGAGAAAAAAGGAATCTGCTATCCAGCTATGCACACTGGTTTCAAGTTCGAATGAATTGCTGTGTTTGGCGATATTTATGTGCGCGTTAGTGCGTATGATTGGCAAAAAACGTCGGAAAATCAATAGAGAACTCGCCATCACAGTCAATAATTAAACAACTGTATCGTCAAAATATGAAGTCAGGTAAAAAAAAAAAATCTGGAAGAAAAAATATGATCAAAATAATTTCTATTTTTGACATCATTATTGTTTTACACTGAATATATGCAGAAAAAAAGATTCCGGAGAATATAGATGTTATTATTAAACCTATTGAAATAAGCTCCCCAAAAGGTCACAGAAGCTATTGTCCCATGTATCCAAAACAATATTTGAAGAAGGGGTCTAGTACTAATACCAATTTTCAAATCTGCTAAACCAAAGATGCGCGGTAACTCACAAAAATGGATGTACAAATAAAAAAGGCACAGAACCTTTCACTAAATTTCGTAGCTACGGTTATTGAACTGAAACAAGAAAAAGATAAGACTATGTTCAAAACCTACAACGTTGTACGTACAATTTTTAACAACATTTGGCTACATTTGTTTCTGTAATATAACTATTGTCTCGCAGACAGTCAGACAGTAAAACGAAAAGACATACACGAGTGAACACACATACCTCTTGGCCATATCCCCGTGTACAAAGAGACGGCCAGAGAGACAGACAGATGGACAAATAAAAATGGACGGACAGTGAATCAGGCAGACAGATGGATAGAAAAAAAAAATGAACGGGCAAAAAGAGAGACACATGGACAGACAGACAGACATGAATGAATATACATACCTCATTCAACTTCGTTGGCAGTGGTAAATGACGCTATCTTCGCGCGCGTCAGTGCATACGGCAGACAAAGATGTAAGCAAATCAGAAAAGAACAAAAGGTTCAATGAGGTGTTCGGGGCTGACAGAAGACGTAACGCTTATCGGCCAACATTTGCAGAAACCTGAAGACGGCGGGTAGGGGGCTGGGGTGTTCTGGCAGGAAGTAGTGCAATCATACGCTTCAAAGATTCTACCCGCTTTCGATGACGAACGCACCCCGTTCTTTTCTTCACTTTGCAATACTAGAAACCATCAACCCAAACTGCCGCCAAAACTGTCAACGTAGATTTCTACAGTTTCCAAGTTCGTCCGGCTAGCTGGCTATCTATGTGTGTATCGTGCGTACAGGCTGCACCAATGAAGTTAGATGGATGAAAATTGAAGTATTTGCTCATTATTAAGTCTAAAAAAAAAAGTTTTTTTTTAAATCTCCCTTAAATAAGTTTAAGTTGGACCGTGTTCAATCTATAATGTAAGTTTATGTTAAGTGGTATTTTAGTTTGTCGTCACGCTTGTCTTTTGGAACACCTAGAATTTTTTTTGGTTATCACTGCCCAACAAAAGGCAAGTGAAGTAACCTATTCATTGATTACCTTTTTTCACATTTTTCTTTTCAAACTGATCACCCCAAGCACGACATGCTGCCAAAAGATGTTGGACATATGATGGTTTCTATTGAGTGACTTACCAGACTTATATACCTTGGTTTCTTATATATTTTCGCTTTTTTTTCCCAACACCCCCAAAAAGTAAATCTCCTCTTCACAATCCCGATTACGCCTTGTTTTCTATGAATGAACTCAAGCAATGTCAGTGCCAAATTGTGAAATCACTCATAGTATAATGCCGGCAGAAAACATGGGCTAGGATATCGATGTGTATCTTCAGCTTTTATTTTGTTTTTTTTCCCCTATATGTTTGTTTGTTTGTTTGAGGGTATGTCAATGCAGTTGCTTCGTCAAAGCTCTGACATGATTGACGCAATCTCTATTTTCTTCTTTATTTCTTTTCTCTTCCTCTTTTTCATTCTTTTCCTTTTGTCCCCCAAAACACACCTTCAGTTTCCACCCTGCAACACTCCCCCTCTTTCTCACCCTCCCACCTTCCCAGATTCTATCCCCCCTTACTCCCCCCCTGTCCCGTCCCGAAGATAAAAATCTCTCTCCATCCGAGGATCAATGCTGTTTGTCGCCGGTCGTACCGTTTCCTGCATCTGTCCCGCTGAGTATTCCACGCCAGCAACTGTAGATAAGTTTTTTTCTGGATCACTAAGCCGCTCGCCACCCATGATTGGACTTGTATAGTTGACGTTAGGAAACAATTTCCTCTTTGACGCCGCCCAAATACCCCACAAAAAGTGGGCAAGGAAGCTCTTGCACGCCTCCGATACGAAGATATTCACCAGGAATTCCTTCAAGCTGCTGGCCATGGCTTTTTCTGACTTACTGAGCAGAGATTCGCTTTAGAATTGGCGGGAAAAAAAAAGAACACATATTTCTTATATTACACACATTATTCCTGCATGACATAAATATATACATCAATGTATATATATATATATATATATATATATATATATATATATATATATATATATATATATATATATATATATATACCCATGCATATAATGAGTCCGTCCGTAACCTTATATACAGCAGATGTTTTATTTTTTTTTAATACACAATAACAAACACACAGAGATGCACTTACACTCACATGCATGTACATATACGTTTGCAAGTGTGTGTGCAAAATATTCTGTTGTTCTTTCAGCAACTTTTGAAGCGATTCTGACGAGTTATCCGTTGTTCTTTCAACTTTACATGCAATTCTGCAAATACACACACACACACACACATATATATATATATATATATATATATATATATATATATATATATATATATACATATATATATATATATATATATATATTGTTTTCCAGTTTACTTGTAGTGTTAATCTTAGTGTGCTCAATATTATCAGAATAGTGCATGTAAACGAATGTAAAGAAATCATTAATTATTTCTGGTTTTTGAATAAGAATATATATACAAAAAAAATCATAGATATATATATATATGTGTGTGTGTGTGTGTGTTTGTGTGTGTGTTCCAACTCAGACAATCATATGATTAAGAAATGGGCTTATAAAGTCCGACAGGAATAATCAGAAATTGCGTCAATTGAAACTCTATTTGGAATGATTATCACACATTGAATGTATCATGATAGAATAAACAATTCAGCTCAATAGTAAGAGCAATAATGTTTTCTTTAAATTGTTTATTCTAATTACGTTGTTTAGGCCAAATGATACATTCACCGCATTTTAACGGGAGATCATTTCAAATAGAGTTCCAATATGATATAATGCAATTATATATATATATATATATATATATATATATATATATATATATATATATATATATATATGTATTATATATATATATATATATATATATATATATATATATATATATATGTATATATATAAAATAAAATGTATCATGGACTTTAGGCTGACCCTTAAAATCAGACTCGAATATCGGAAGGTATAATCATAGACGATATTGTGAAGTTGAGCACGGCAAGTTATGTAGGAAGAAAATATATTTCATCATCCTGTGTGGATAAAGTCTAAATAATAGATAAGCAACTACAGCGAATAATTAGCAACAGCAACAACAACAGTCAGACTTTTCTACCGATAAGAAATCATTTGCGATTTCAACGGGATTCTAAACGAAGTAGTAGTAGTAGTAGTAGTAGTAGTAGTAGTGGTGGTGGAATTTATAGAAGAAGGGGGATATAGATCAGTCAAAGGTCTGTACCAAGTTTCATATCAAGTTTGCACTTGTAGGAGGAGGGTGAGAAAGAAGAAAAGGTAAAAGTAAAAGGGATATGAGGATGGTTCGCCCGAATATCTGGACCCAGATTCTTATTGATGCTGCAAGATGTGTCTGAGAAAATTTTTTTTAACATATTGGGGACCGACCGACCGACCGACTGAAAAGTGTCTTGCAGAGATGCATTGACCTACCTATAAATTTTATATTCCGTATTTTGCAAGTTTCGAAGAAGATCAACATATGCATTGATCTACTTTTTGAGTGATGTGCATTTTTTTGCTTCAACTACAAATATCCATAATGAATAAGAATGGAATTCAATGTACCATTGAAAAGTAGACCGCAGATAAGGAGGGGACTTCTGAAAGGGAAACTGCGAATAAGGGGGATCAACTGACTTGGTAACCGTGGATAAGGGGGCATTGAAAGAGAAACCCTGGATAAGAAAGACTACAATAAGGTTAATTATAAATTATGTAAATTAAAACTTTAAAAAAATCAATATTTAATCCCATGCTTTTGAACATTGACCAAGTAAGTTGTATCTATCTCGAGAACTCATTAATTTGATTAAATTCATTGTTCTCTGATGATGAAAAAAAGAGAGAACGTACTACTACAAGGGATACTTCGAGTACTGATAATAAAAAAAAAAAGAATAAGTGAATTCACTTGTCTGGGGACAGACAAAACATATTATAGAGATATTGGACACATCTAAAAACACTAACTTTTGACGGTAGGAGTTGCTTTCTATTTGATGAATTTCGATGTTAAGGAAGGCCAAAGATGGCATCGATCAGAATATAATAACACCAGCAAAAATGTAAATATTCATCCGAACAACCAACAGATTAGTTCTGAATATATTTACATTTCAATGAGTGTCTCTCCACAGAGATTGATATAAAATATTTTCTAGTTATTTTTATATTCTATGTTAACAACGGGAATAATTTATTTTACTTATACGAAGAAAAGAACCAGAGCGAGCTGTAATATGAGATACACGCTGTAAAAAAGTAAAGAGACTGCTTAGAAAATTAATTTCAAGGGTGAAAAATTGGCATCATTTGATTGGACGTTCTGACCATTATCCTTGTATCGAATCCCTGTTACCACACACGAAGGGCCTGACCAACCAGTCGAGTGAATTGCAAAATCTCTTCTCCTCTATCATTCTATCTATTTAGCTATCTATACAATCTTACAATCTCGAAAGTTTGCATGAGTATACCACAAGGTGCCATCTAAATATTCGTTGTTTCTTTCGGTGGAGGGAGTGGTCCAAAATGTCTTAAGACCTCTTTGGAATGACACTATCCAGATCATGTGTTTTTTTGTTTTGTTTTGTTTTTTCAAGGTGATTTTTTCTAAAAAGATCTATTTTTTAAAGACAATTCTGTGCAAGAGATCTGTTTTTAGATAACTTGAAATTAAAGATCTATTTCTACAGATAATTTTGGATGATTATTTCCGATACTGTCGCAAGTTATGCCAGATCTCTCTCTCTCTCTCTCTCTCTCTCTCTCTCTCTCTTTCTCTCTTTATATTTATATATATATATATATATATATATATATATATATATATATATATATATAATTATTAATTGTGTCACCCACAGACGGACGGCTGTTTCGTTGTATTGCAACTCTTCAGTGTGGCTATAGACTATCCAACATCCTTTACAGTACCACGGAGTAGGATCAAAGCCTTCGCGTCAGACCCAGAGGTAGGCATTCTACCCCTGCCCTACGCAAAATTGGTCGGTCAATTGGACCGAATTAAACGATGTACTTACTTACGCATAATTCCCCATTTATTGTATTATTGTCATAGACATGTGCCCTTCTTAACAGTGCTCAACCCTGAAGAAGGGTCTTTCTGCTACTTTTTATCCATAAATTCATCTAGATATGAAGATTCGGTAAATATCTTTCGATCGGCCGGATGTATTCGCATATATTCCCCATTTTCACTCAAGTGCTCTCTTGTTTCAGTCTTGTGCCAAACAAAGTAATGCATAGTGAATATTCATCAACATCCCTGTTTTCTACAGTTATTTTCGCTTTCTCTAAACACGAATGTCAATGGGCTCGATATGTTGCAAGAAAGGCAGACAACTGCTGGACATCGATATGGACCCTAAATGATCATATGCGAAACTGTGACCGACAAAATATAAGATGGCATGACGAGCTAGACAAGTTTAGAAAATATTGGCTCCACGACGCCTATGATAGATAGTTCTTCCGAATTTTGGAAGATTTCTATCTAACGACGGAACCTAAAAGGATGATGGTGATAATGAGGATCTTATGGAACAACAGTGTTATTTGAAACGTTTGTGAAACTTTCGGCTACGAGGTTAGCAGGAAATGAAGATTCCAGCCATTTTAGTTATCATGGGGAATGATCTACTTCGGCAGTTCTTATGCTATCGTATTTTAAGACCAAATAACAAAGGATTACCAAAAAAAAAATTATTTGCGAAGTAGGGAAATTTCTATATTTGAATACTCGCATAGAATTGTGGTGTGTTTCCCCCAAACTGATTAAGGTCAAATCTGGAAAGGTGTTACAACTTATACACGCAGTTTCATTTGAAAATGAAAAAATAAAAAAAAACGAACAAACAAAAAAAACGTAATTGTTTCTGAAAAGTTAATCGATTATATTCACAGATTTCTCCAATTTGTACGAAAATAAACAACGTTATTTATTTTTTGAGATGCAGAATATTTCATTTTCCAGAGGGAAGAAATTCCGAAAATGAAAAAAGAAAACGAATTTTTTGTACCAATGTTTTACTGCTTGGGTTGGTCCAGTTTAAGTGTTTGCAGATATGTAAGCGAGTAGCCTAGCTTGTTAGGCATCGCTTCGGTTGAAAGAAGGCGCCCTCAGATTAAATCGAATACCTGAAACCTTATAAATGGCCCAACCAGCAATGCGGGCTACAGATTTTTTCCCCCTTTGAGTGTTTTCGTCTATCCATCGATGTGTGTATGTGTATGTCTCTAGGCGCTTCTGTTCATAATTGTAGGGCTACAACCTAGAAAATGTGTATGGGTACACCACTGAGCACCTTCTAAAAACGTTTTTCTTCCTCAAAAAAAGTTCTATTTGCGTCTCTAGAGTCATTTGGGATCCAACAATGCCCAAATCTTGTGCTGGTATTTTTAGATAATCCTCCATGAAAAGATCTATTCATTTTAGATAATCTTAGAATAAAAAATTATTTTCCTTAGATAAATTTAGTTGAAACGTCTCCTTTTCAAAGATAATCTAAGACAAAAGATCCTTCTTCCTTTTTTTTTTAGATAATTTTAAATATTTTTTTTAGGTAATTTGTTTTAATACCCTCGCAGGCTATGATGATTCATTTATTCGAGCTACGGATATCTACTAAGCTTTGTATATAACAGGGTCATAGAACTAAGAGTTATTTGCTTTAAAAATCCAACTATAATTTTTTTAAGACAATATCACCGAATCTTCACTTCGATTTATTTTTAAGCAACAACGGTAATATAATAGACACATAGAAAATGTAGTCAATGCTACGGACCCCACAATTTTAGGGGCCCTGCACTAAAAGCTTTCAATTGATCAATTCTGATTTGACAATTGTGCACTTGCTCGATTATCATAATATTACATCGCCCCCAGCTTCCATGAACAAAGGTGTGTTTTAGGTTAGCGATTTTAGTAAATTATTATGATTGATTGGAGTTATTATCTTAATACTATGATTAATGTGAGTGTAGTATCTTTGCGATGTATATATACGACACATGAATACGAATTTTTTTGAAACTGAGATCATAGCCACTGCACAAAATATTACTTCAACTGGAATGTCAGACATATATGTCGTATAATCTGTCTGGAAAAAAACAAACTTAATTACTTTGCGAGTAAAAATATGTTTTAATATCAATTCGTATTTTTCTTCATTTTGGACTCCTCTATAACAAAATCCCCAGGCCCTGCACTAGCTTAACACAGCTCCGGGCAACACCCTTCTCATTGACTTCAACCAAATCGAAACAATTGCCAATCTGTAAGAGGTAAAAAGCTTCGTTCTGTGCTCGTCTCCGTGGAGATTTGAACCAGAAACGTCTATTCTGACATTACAACTTTCAGAAAACGGTGAGTACTAACTGAAGTTCTTATCCAAACATCGAACGATCTGCAAAGTTTTGAAGAAATCCTATTTTCCATTTCACATTTCCATCGTGTACAGCCTATTTGCATATTCATGAAAGACCCGAGGCCAAGAGTACCAGAGAATGGGGCGTCCAGGTCAGGACAACTGGAAGGTAAAACAGATTCAATTCAAGTTGCTATTTTTAAGACAATGAACCAAAATATTATTTCCAACTATTGCTACCTTTGGCTGAAAATTGATTCCTTTCAATATGGCCGCTCTGTAGTTCAGTGGTCGGTCCTACTGTCTGCCGCAAGAAGAAAAAAAAAATGAAAGCAATCAGAGAGCGCATTCCTCTGCCGACATCATTGTCACTTGAACTAAATGAAAATCAGCTTTCCTTTTTAACTGTCGACAGTTCTAAAAACGGCAAAATTTTCACGTTAATATCAATTCAAATAGATTAAGGGCGTCAGTAAGGAATCGAAAATACCTGGTGAGTGATTGGGTAAAAAGAGATAGGAAGAGTTTCTGAAAAAGGAAGAAGGTTTTATCTTAATATGAAGTGGGGATAAGAGAAAAAGAGAGAGAGAGAGAGAGAGAGAAGATAGAAACTATCTCTTTTCCCGTCACACTTCATCATATCATTCCTTCAAAAAAAATCTCGAGACAAAAAATTAGAATATACGAAAGAAAGATAGGGAGCGAGGAAAAGAAAGAAGGAAGGAGATCAAACTATATAGTGTTTGAACTTCACACACACACACACACACACTCACATATATATATGTATATATATATATATATGTGTATATATATATATATATATATGTATATATATATATATATATGTATATATATATGTATATATATATATATATATATATATATATATATATATATATATATATATATATATATATATATGTATATGCTTTTCGTCTTAATTTTGGAGCAATGATCATTTATTTCAACTGGGATTAACTTGAAAACTCAATTGGGAACATATGCTGTCAGACTTGTGTAAACAACGTTGCAGTTTTTGAGTAGATTCTGTCCTTCCGTTACTTTTTTCTTTTTTTTAAAACTTCTGTCTGGCAGATATGAAAACAAAATTCGTTCTTAAGAGAGGAAGGATAGGGAGAGCAGAAGGAGAAATAAGATTTCTTTCAAAGAATCTCTCACCACACTACGTCATATTCCATCTTTAATCAATTTTTCGAGATAAAAAAAGTAGTGAAAAGAAAGACAGAAAACAGACTATGCAGACTATGCAGTGTTCATGACTAATGTATACACTTAATATATATATGTATGTATATATATATATATATATATGTATGTATGTATATATATATATATATATTTGTATATATATATATATATATTAAACGTTTCATTTTGCAATGAATCATATTGCATGTTAGACGATATTTATGGTTTTATTTGTTATGTAATAATTTTTTGTTTCAGACGTTTTAACGAAGATTAACTATAAAATTAATTGGAAGAAACATAGTTTTATCACTGAAACAGATAGAGACAAATATTACCTAATGTTATCAAACATTGTACAAATAATGTCGCAGGTTTTGGGCAGGTTCTGTCTTTTTCCACATCTGTTTCGTACAGATGAAAACAAACTTCGTTTTTCTTCTTCCCTATTGAATCTGTCAGCAAAAACACTTAGCAAAACTGTCAACATTTCTTCAGTTTTAAGTGAGTCTGTCTGTCTGGCTATGTTCTTATCACGAAGGAAGAACCCCACCAAAGGAGCTGAAGGGCTAAAATTGTAAACATCGTAAACATTTACTCCTCACTCGTTTCTTTTTCTTAATTAATCCCCCCCCACATTCGTTTTTAGTGGATGGTAGTATATAAGTCAATATAAGTATATACTTAATTACTTCCTTGGCTTTTGTCTATCACGCATGTACTTTTGTTTTTAAAAAGATTTATCTCTTGATTGTAATCCTTGGCTCTGTCCGTCAGTCGGTCGATAGGTCTGTCCCCATATTGTTCCCCAGCTATTTGAAGTCAGATTTATTTGGAACTTGGTAGAAAGGTGTTCCTCTCTTATGATGCATCTCATTTTTTTTTAATTCTCCCATCCAGGGTCACGTGATCAGGCAATAATTGCGTTCGAACTTTATGTTTTCAAATCGATTTTTTCAGCTGCCTCGAGTCAGATTTACTTGAAACTTGGTCGGATAGTGTCCCTTCATAGTATGCACCTTACCCCAAAAATATTTTGCTCAGGGTCACATGGTTTTGGAATGAATGCGTTAAAAGCTTTATAGTGATTACTTCATTGAACTTCCGGTCTTGGTCCTTATTACAAATTTTATTTCACTCAATGTCTTGACCTTAACCTTGACCTCTTTTACTTGGTTGTACGGACAACTTTTACTGTACCCATACATACAATAATACACAGGACATACAGTAATACCTCGGTGGTATGTCCCTAAAAATGCTGCACGGAACCTTATAGCGCTTTACAAGGCTATTACTATAGAGATTGTACCAGCAATTATTCAAAAATACATGTCGACGTTGTGGAGCCTCAACTTGAATGATGTAAATTTTTTTGACTCAATTTTAGATGTACACTTTGAAATAAAGTTGACAACACTTCCTTCGCTAGATCTTCACACAAGGAAAGAACTTGAGCACCTGTGGTCTGACTTTCAGTTTTGTTTATTTTTTCCAACAATTCTTATTATAGCAAACATTGCTTCATACCTTTTGCTTCTACTTTCATCTTTTATTTCTACGCACTACTGCGTGCGTAACTTTTTTAATGAACAATCTTTGCCTTTCATAGATTGTTCAGAGGGTGTGCGGGGGTACGCGCAAGGGTAGATGCTGGGTACGTACCTTGCAGTCATGACCAAATATTACAAGCATCACTGAACACAATCGGCGTTCCTGATTGCAATCAAAGTTCAAAACGTTAGAAAATGGCGTCTACCGAATTAACCCCACCGCTGCTGCCGCACGCCCACCCGTCCTGTTTGTGCCGGGGACGAGGCGAATGATGGGTGAGTATATTGAAGGGGGGTGCAGGATAGCAGGAGAATAGGAAGGCTGGATGGTGACCTGGAATGGATTAAACATTGAACAATTGGATGCAAACAGCACAAGAAATCGAGAATCAAGAAAGTGAAATTAGCAATGAATTCGAGGGAAAAAAAGACCAAAAACTACACCAAGAAGAGAAGTGAAAAAAAAAGTGAATTCTGATTGCAGCACGATGAAAACATTGGGGCATTTGTTGTGTGGATGGATATTTCTCTATCTTCTTCTTCTTCACCTCTTTCTTCTTCTTCTTCTTCTTCTTCTTCTTCTTCTTCTTCTTCTTCTTCTTCTTCTTCTTCTTCTTCTTCTTCTTCTTCTTCTTCTTTTTCTTCACCTCTTTCTTCTTCTTCTTCTTCTTCTTCTTCTTCTTCTTCTTCTTCTTCTTTTTCACCTCTATCTTCTTCTTCTTCTTCACCCCTATCTTCTTCTCCTTCACCTCTTTCCTCTTCTTCTTCTTCTTCTTCTTCTTCTTCACCTCTTTCTTCTTCTTCTTCTTCTTCTTCTTCTTCTTCTTCTTCTTCTTCTTCTTCTTTTTCTCCACCTCTTTCTTCTTCTTCTTTTTCTTCACCTCTTTCTTCTTCTTTTTCTTTACCTCTTTCTTCTTCTTCTTCTTCTTCTTCTTCTTCTTCTTCTTCTTCTTCTTCTTCTTCTTCTTTTTCCTTCCTCTACTTCTCCTTCCTCCCCTTCTTCTTCTTCTTGTTCGTCTTCTTCTCTTTTTCCTTCCTCTACTTCTTCTTCTTCTCTTTCTTCTTCTTCTTCAACTCTTTCTTCTTCATCATCTTCTTCTTTTTCTTCACGTCTTTCTTTTTATTTCTTCTTCTCCTCCTCCTCCTCCTTCTTCTTCTTCTTCTTCTTCTTCTTCTTCTTCTTCTTCTTCTCCTCCTTCTTCTTCTTCTTCTTCTTCTTCTTCTTCTTCTTCTTCTTAACATAAAAAGCGACGATGGAGAAGATGACAATGTCAAGATATCCGTAGAAGAAAGACATTGCAGCACTCGTTGCCCTAGTTGGATTTGTTTACAACTTGCACAAGAGAGCTACGCCAGAAGGGGGTGGGGGCGGTTGGAGCGGCGGGGGAGGAGCAGTGTTTCGTAAAGCATGCTCATAGCCGGGCTTCAACATAGCTTAACTCTGCTTTAGGTGTATGGCTTCTACGTAGGAGGATAGAGCATTTTCACTTTCCCATTACAATTCCCTGCAATGTTGAACAAGGCAATGTTGACTTGTGAATTATTACGCGTGATCTGCCGATGATTGATAGAAAAGATTGCGACATCAAAAATAGGAATGTGAACAGGGACGTTGTAATGGCGAAAAACGAAACGAAAAAGAATTGTAAAACCGAACAACAAAATAGAAAATATCTGCTTCTTCTCTTGATTGTATCATGCCATCATTCTTCCTTGCCAGTGGAGATTTTTGTTTCTTTCAAAGTGATTCCTGTTTGTGCAGCTATCATAGCCAAAGGTTAAAGGAGTTCGGGTAGCATGCCAGGCTGGGGTGATCAATTAAAATTTGGAAAAAAAGGTTGATTAATGAACAAGTTATTTCTATCAACTCAAGTTAGGTTGTCATCACTGACAAAAAGTCTGAATTTACAAAAACAAGCACGGACAGTGACTAAAGGACCAATCTAGTATAAATTTACATTGCAAATTGAACAATCTGTAAGAATAATTTTCAGGGGTATTTTGAAAAATCCGTATTTTGTCTTCAAAGTTATTTGTAGAAGAAAGATATTTGGCTTCTTTGGGGAGGTGGGTAGAGTATTTTCATTTCAACTTTGTTTCAACTGGCCCCACATTAAAAAAAACTGAAGAAAAAAAAATTTGAGGAGTAAATCTTGAAAAATCGAATTTTGCAATAAATAAATAAGTAAATAAATAAATAAGTAAATAAAAAAAAATGATCAATTTCTGTTGAGTCTGCATTCGAGCTCTCAAGAAAAGTCAGGAGAAAAATATTCTTTTTTGTGTCTTTTCATCTCATTTAGCAGTTTCTCAAAAACTATTAAAGTTATATACATAAAATCAAACTATGTGTACATCTTTGGTCAGCATCATTCAGGGAATGTTTTTTCATCATTTATTTGAACCTGAGTTTGTTTTTTACTTAAATTTCGTCGCTCAAAAATCATGGGGATTCAATAGCCGAGTATTTAGAATCCAGGAAATAGAATTGATTGGCCAAGGTCAAGCTCCAAACGAAGAAAGTCATTTTTCGTTTCAATTTCATATTTTCAAACTATTTGACCTTTAACCTCGCAAAAACTTGTCAGTTTTTGGAATATTTCTTTCAGATTTCAGAAGGTTGTTCTATTTGCAATGAAGTTATGATGCTAAAATGGATCCTCATTTAGATTGTCGATTTTTCCTCCCAGCGCTTGTGTAATTTTGTCTGTCTCTATATAATATGAAGTTCTAGAGTATATGTGTGTCCCTGCCCTAAAAAGTCAAGAAATATGCGTCGCAGAGGGGAAAAAAGGCATATCTGAGACCAGCAGGTCACAGTTTACGTATAGCACACATTTGAAGATCGAATTTTGCAGAAAAAAGTTCTTGACTCCTATGGGTCATCGTTCACACTCACATAAAAAAATTATCATACGCATAAGAAATCATTAAGCAATGTTTAGAGATATGGTAGATATAACTGGCGGTCCGTGTTTGAAATCTAATGTAGAAAATTTCATTTTTATTAACTTATTCATTTTTTTCAAATTTCAATTTCATGTGGTTCCAATTTATTAGACTCTCCAACCTTCCGGAAATTTGAGAAAATAAGTATTCATCATCATCATCATCATCATCATCATCATCATCATCATCAGTCTTTTAGCGTCCGTCGTTGGACATAGACCTTCCCCAGGATTTGCCACACTTCTCTATCATGGGCGTCGCGGAGCCAGTACTTCCTGAACTTGTCTAGCTCGTCTCTCTATCTAACATTTTGCCGGCCTCGGTTGCGCATGTGGTCTCGGGGAATCCATGTTGTGAGTCGTGATGTCCATCGATTGCCTGCCATTCTTGCAACATGGCCAGCCCACCGCCATTTGAGATTTTTTATGGATTCTATGGTGTCTCTAACTCTTCAATAGTTTTATAAGAGGAGGTTCTCTTTGAAATGAAGCTATAATGCTGAATTGTAATTTTAATTTCCACTGTTATAGATAACAATGGACATGAATTTATCTTTCTTCAAGAGCTTATGCAAGTTTGACAGTATTTTGTCAAGAAATCTAACCCTAACCTGACGATAAATCATGTGTTTTTTTCCAGCAAAGAACCTAAGGTAGAAACCTCTTTACCTAATCCAAACCCAAATGAGAAATAAAACATCGACACAATTCAAATCCAATAGTCAGCTTTGATGTGCGAAGTACTAACGCCAGAATGAGCACATAAATTCTCAGTAGAGATAAAAATTAATTGCTTAAGTTCAAGGAGGGGCCTGTCGTAGGTTTGTGCTCTTGTCTGCGTGGGATTACCTGAGAGTGTGTGTTGGTTCAGCTGTTGAGGGAATGCACATGAGCGGGCCTTCCACCTTTCTTTATTTGATTTCAAGTAATCTCAGTAAAATATCATTTGCTTTCCAATATATACACATAAATATATATATATACATTTGTCATTTGAATTAAATTGATTTTGATTCATCACCTTTTTCTTCATATACTAGAATGTTGAGCTTCCCTTTTACGAATTTTTTTATCTCATTTATCTATGAAAATTTATTTGAGAAAAATTTCATACCTGCACGCGTCTGATGAATGAAAAAGGAATGAGAGAATTCATGAAACAAAACAGAACATTCCAATAATTTGAAAAGACTTTGAGGTATCAAAATAAAATCCATTCAGATGATCCAATTTCCAATTAATGGTTATTGTTTCTTGCTTTTCGTCATTTCGGCTTACGAATTGTTTTATAGGATCCGGGGTATACCTGTGCCTGCTTTGTCATTTGAGACCTTTCCCGTTTCAAAATGATTACTGCCCAAGCCAGAGAGTGGCAGGTACTGAGGACAAATTTAAAGACAACAATAGCCCTCACAATATCCCTAAAAATACTAATCCTAACCCTAAAAATACTGACCTTGATTCTAACCATCAAAATACCAACTTTCAAAATACTGACCATGGAGCAGCGGCTATTTTGAAACGGGAAAGGTAACCATAGCTCCCTTTTTTTAAATTGACTTTGATGTAAATGGACAGGAAAACACGAGTAAGAATGCCTTCATAAGAACAAAAAGCAAAACTGAGTCGCATAAATATTCCTGCTGTTTTGTTTTGTTTGGTTTTGTTTATATATATATAT
>OY735202.1:69349036-69379036 GCA_963457665.1 Thysanoteuthis rhombus | reverse complement strand
ACATATATGTATATATTGAAGATCAAGGTCAGAGATTTCTAAATGTCTTGCATCGGCGATACATTCTAAAAAAAGAAGTTTTTCGCGACTCATATCATAATGTTAGCAAGTTTTATCTGAGTTAATGTCATCCCATCAGTACAATTAACTCAAGAAGTAGTATCATGTCGAACATTAACAAAATATATGCCTAATTTCGCGATACATCTAGCAATTTTCTGTGACGCACAATCTAGAAGCTCTAATCCAGGTGTTTGAAGGTGTTATAAGGCTTGTTTTTTCTTCTACTCAATTTAAGGTATAACCTTACAGAATAAAGTTGCCAACATTGACCTTTAATAGATATTCATTCAACGAAAGAACTCGCACATCTGTGGTCTGACTTGCTAGCTCGTTTCATATCTCCAGCTTTTCTGCTCCCGTTTTCGTTCAGACATGTTGAACGCCGCCTTATTGGCTGTCTTGAAGAAGAAATATTTGAAGTTGTCTCAGATTTTGAGATTGGGTATTTACATTATTACACACATTTTTCTAACAAGTGAAATCATCTATTTTTTATTGTTGTTGTTGTTGTTGTTGCTTCTTATCGTAAGGAATCCGCCGAAAGGTTTTGATAGAAAAGAAAAAAATTACGAAACGAAAAAAATATTACTCCAAATTGTGTCGAATATGGAAAGTATTTCAGATCAAGACTTCAGACAACTTCAATTACGACGATGGAGACAGCAAATAAAAAAAAAAGAATATTAAAAAACAGGTCTGGTTAGTCACTCAATAGAAACCGGCTCGTTACCAACGTTTCTTGGCAGTATGCGCTGTTGGGGATGATCAATTAAAAAACAATGAGTGTTCAGCGAATAAGTTACTTTTGGCAGTAATCACCAAAAAGTCTGAATCTGAAAAAACAAGTGTTTATACTATCGATCACCAACTTAAAAAACAATTTAGCAAAAACTTACATTGTAAATTGCACCCCATCACTGAAAACATAATTTTGTTGTTTTTCTTTTTTAATCTAGATATAATAACAAAAAACCTTTAAATTTTCAATCTGCCAACTCCATGATTAGGCCCTTTATTTGCAATTCACACTTGCATACATAGCCAGCTGCATGATTCGGGGTGATCAATTAAAAAAATCGAAAGAAGGGGTGATCAATGAATAAAACACATCTCTTTATCTCTTTTTGTTGGTCAGTGATCACTAAAAATGTCTTCATTGTCAAAATACAAGCATCAACAAGCTGAAGGACCAATTTAGCATAAACTTACAGTGCAAACTGAAGTGGGGGACGCATTTCTGTAGACATAGTGATTGAATGTAGCTCCATCGGTGTGGCCCGTACACATGATACATACATACATACATACATGCATACATACATACATACATACATACATACATACATAGAGGGCCAGACCAACTTGAAAACTGATGAAACCTATGTTGACAGTTTTGGTTGACGTTTTTTAATATACAAAAATTACAGGGAATTTAAATTTTTCTTTTTCATTACATGATATTGAAAGTTTGAATAACAATGTGATGATCTGTTATTGATCGATTACCGTGACTCTGCAATAGAAACCTTGTCTCCAGCTGGTTGTTCGTGGGTTCAATCCATGGCTGAGTCACACCGAGGACTTTCAAAATAGTACCGAACACTCAGCAAAAATAGTAGGATTGAGACTGAGAAAGATGGGTCCTGTCTGTCTGTTTTTACCAAGACCATTAATCGGTGCCCCAACGGCTTGTATCCAATGAGATTTGGCCATGACTACCCTGACCATAACCTTACCCAAAATCAATTATGAGTGACACAACCATCTCAACCACCCAGCAGGCCTACAATCCCACCCACTTCTTTCACTCAATCATATTTTTAACGAGCCTAGCTGCTGCCAAGTCAATCTCTGCACCGATTTGTATTCTGACTGAAGATTATTACGGTATTTTTGTATTGTATATATAATAGATTAAACATATATATATATATATATATATATATATATATATATATATATATATATATATATATATCCGTACCTTGTATAAATGAATCACTGTAGTGTGTACCAGAACTAATTATCTAAAAAAATTATCTCAGAGAAAATAGATATTCCATCTAAAATCATCTAGAGGGATACCAACGCAGAATATGGGCATCGGTGGTCCATGAAAACCCAATGATCATGCAAACCTTAAAAAGCACTTTTTTGAAGAAAGAAAAGCGAAAAAAAAAACTGTTTAGATTGTGCCTACTTGTGGACATTTCCAATGTTGTATCTCATAAAATGTGACCAGGAGCATCCGGAGACAAAGGTGCGAACGGGCGGGCATAGATAGGCACAGACAGAAACAAGCAGAGAGAGAAGAACCTATGACCCTTTTGACTGGTTGGTGGGCCATAGGTTTTGTTACGGTGATTTGATATATATATTTTCTGTACGAAAGTATTAATAAGACTGAAATAAGCCCTTGTGTATATATGAGTTAAACTTCGTGCGTATATAAGACTTGTCTTTATGTCTCTGTCCGTCACAGAACCGGCTACCAATCACTTGTTATTGATTTCAAATCACGGTAGGGAAATGTTAATTTTTTAGATGTATTTTTTTTACTTACCAGAATCTCTCTTGCCTTTACATATTTCTAACACACATCCTCTAGATATGTAAGACTTGTCAGTTGATCTCAGTCGGTAGGAGTACCTCCAACCTATCAGTTGGTCATGATTACAATACGCTGTTTTTCCTTCCTTATATTTGATGCGGATTGTTTTTGTTCTTGTTTTTTTCTTGCAACGGTACAAAAACAAAGTCAACTCTTGACTTGGATACGAGTTCTCCAAACTCCAGACTTTGATTGGAATTCGACATTTTTATACATCACATTTCTTTTCGCTGTTGGAACGGCGGAGAAAGTTGACTCTCTTATGAAGAATTCTTTGATTTCGGGTCTCTAAAGATCTCTGATTGACATCAAGTCGTTCGTGAACTTTGATGAGTTACAGACATCGCGTTTCACTCGGCCTGACTCTCTTAACTCAATTATCTCTTTGAAATTTGTAAGAGAGACATACAAACTGCCAATATCACTGACTATAACAACAATTCTTTTTCAAGTGATTTGGATAATTCTATATCTAAAAGCTCAAATGATTTATTGGACCCTAATTTGACTCGTTTCAGAAGATCACTTTTTAAATGGAACTCGAATTGGCAGTTCTAAGAACGAAGAAATTCTCATGTTGAGGCCAGATTAAAATAGTTAACGATGTTTGTGAAGAATTAAGTGACTCGATGAGAGAGTGGTTGAAGAGAGATAGACAACTTTCGTAACAAAGAGAGCTGTTATTTCAATAAGACGGGGGGATAGTAAGAGAGACAAAGAAAAAGGAAACAGACTAAACAGTGTTTAAAATTAATTTATACACTTCACACACATACATTCATACATAAACACACGTATACACACACACACACACATATATATATATAAATATATATATATGTATATATATATATATATATATATATATATGTATGTCTCTCTCTATATACATATATGAATGTATGTATATATATATATGTATGTATATATATGTATGTCTCTCTATATATATATGTATATATATATATATACATATATATATATGTATACATATATGTATATGTATGTATATATATGTATGTCTCTCTCTCTCTCTATATATATATATATATATATATATATATATATATATATATTTATGTATATGTATACATATATATATATATGTCTATATATATACATATATGATAGTTTTTCCTTTGTCGATTAATTATTTTGCATTTCGAACGATATTTTCTTTTTTTTTTTCTTCTTTCTTTTCGATGCAATGATTTTTTCTTTGGTTTTAACAGGGATTAACACAAAAAATCAATTGGAAACATATAATTTTCAATACTCAAGATATTTTTTATTACGGGAACAGATGTTGACAAATGCTGTCGAAAATTGTACACACAACGTCACAGTTTTTGAAAAGAGTCGCTTCTTCTTCTTGTTTCTGCTTGATAGAGAAACATCGATGGGATCTACTTAAATCAAAACTGCGTTTTTATTCATTTTGTCAAAAAAAGCGACTCAATGTAGGGAAGGTGGTCTCGGTTGTAAATTGTAAAGTTGCACTCACTCGCTCACTCAGTGTTCTCAACATGGGTGTTTGGAAAATTCATAAAAGAAAAATACAAATTATTACAGAAACAATCTTGGTTGTGGTAAGGTCAAACACCTTTATTTCATTAGATATAATAGTAAACAAAAAGTATTCATTTCTCCGTAGAATTCTATTCCAAAACTACCAGTCCCATTTCAACTCCTCGAATAGTTGTTCAGTTAAATGCGATTTTAGCAAAACAAGTCGACCTGGATTCGGCTTTAGAAGTGGAAGAGAATACTTCATCTTTTTTTGCGTACGTCACCGTGTTACTGTTATTTATTATTATTATTATTATTATTATTATTATTATTATTATTATTATTATCATTATTATTATCATTATTATTATTATTATTATTATTATTATTATCGCTACATGGTCATTGCCATCGTCACCTGTCATTGTTGTTTCATACGGAAATAAAGTCAAAACTCAAAATCCAATCGTAGGAATTTGACAATCATTTTGTAATTGCTTTGAATGAATTAAATTATTTATATCTATTATAACGTTATTAGTTATAAATATTGTATGGTTAACGTCACCTGGTGAAATAAAAGAAGAGAATCAGTCAAATTAGGGTCCAATGAATTACTTGAGCGCCCATATTTCATTTACCAACAAATTGGAAAGAATTTGACTTTGTTAAATCTCCTTCGAAGTATTAAGGGTCGATTTTGATTCGGACCAACTTGAAATTGAGCCGACGATCCAGCGATAAATAGAATGGGCGCCACTCTCTTTATCGCTTGATAGTCGGCTCAACTTTAAGTCGGTTCAAATCAAAATCGACCCCAAATGAATATCAAATCTATTCAGTGGAGTCGTCTGGATGATTTTGGCTTTACCCAGAATTCCTAGTTCTTTCAGCCTCTTCGATAGATTCTTCAGAGCTTTTCCTGGGGTACCAATCACTGCTGGTACGGCTGTCACCTCCGTTTATTATTACTGGAGGGAGCCATTGAGCCCCTGTACTACAAAAGGAGAGTAACAACGTCTGATTCCGCAAACTCCCCTCCCCCCCAAAAAATAGACTGGAGAAAGGGAAATAATTGAATTCCATTGTTTAGATGTTTTCAGATGTTTTCCATCTTGATTAAGAGGCTTTTGGTTGCGTCTTGATGTCAGAAATTGCTATCAAGATGATTTTTAATGAGTTAAGAGTTCTTTTTACGTTTTTAAAGTCTATTTTAGATGTTAACCGGACTATAAATTTGGCATTAAATCTGAGAATGAACTTGGCATTTGTTTTATGTACTCATATAAAAAATATCAAATAGCTTACTAACACCACTTTCACTCATAGCAAAACTTGTATAGCCACATCTCCTTTTCAGTATGTGGCCTCGCCCCCAATGTCCAACAATATTATATTTTGACGCCTCTACTTGGTTATTATACGATGATAGTAGGATTTTCGAAGTTTTTCATACATAAGGGGTATAATTTCTCTCTCATATAGGGATAAAATAGTGCGGAACTTTGTGATAACTATTTCGCTCAATCATATAGGCGTCATAGACACCAAACATGTAACAGTGTTGAATTTTGTAACAAATATCGCAGACGACGGAAAAGGATTATCCTTGTTAGCTTTTGTTACTTTATGGAATTAGAAGTTGGTCAATTAGGTAATTTTTCATGAAAATCTTCATCTTTTTTCCACAATAAATCAGATGAATAAAAGACTACTTATTCTATCTATAACATCATCTTACGACGATGAATTATATGGATTGAAATATTACTTATTTCATTGAAATATTATTTTTTTTTGAATTGATAAAAATATGGCTGCTTGGCCTTGGACGGATTTCAGCACGTGGCCTCACCCTGAACGGTCAACATTTTTGAATTTTGACATTTCTGCCTGATTATTATTATCATTATCATTATTATGATATTTTTTTTGGATGTCTGGTATTCATTTCATTGCACACTGAGTTTCAGCTAGAAAACTTAGGGCAGGCAACAATGTTATGATGTAGTTGGCACTGGCATTTTAATACACACACACACACACACACACACACACACACACACACACACACATATATATATATATATATATATATATATAGCAGGGCCAAAACAGAACACTATATAAAAAACAATAAATAGTTGTATAAAAGACGAAATATTAACATGGACAGTGCTTTACGAAGGATATAGGTGGTGCTTGTGAGGACAATTTTCTGTATCGAATTGAAGCTTAGGTTTCCTGTAATTCTTCGTTGAAGAATGGCACTGTGTGTTTCGACTCTTGACCTTCAACTTCAGTGCGCCACTGATTGGTTTTTGTATAATCTACATCAGCATCGTTGGTGCAAAGTTGGTATTGGCCGTGCATGGGGTTTCTGTTCCCAGTATCATTTTAGCATTGATATTCCTTGCATCTTCATCAAAGTTTTTACGTTATTTGCAACCTTTGTTGAAGCTGGGCAGATTTTGAATAGAGATCAAAGAAACACCTTCAATAGAAGACATGAAGATATACTGGACAAGCATTTGGAGCAACCAGAGATGATTCTCTCTTATCTTTTCTTTCCATTTCGGCTGTGTATCCAATTTTAGTTTTTGTTTCTTCATTTTATACCTGATGGCATTTGTTACTGTATACGCAGTTGCGTATACTACATTACTTCGAATAGTTATACTTGTGATATTCATTTCATCTAATCGGGTTTCAAGCGCTCCATTGTATATTATTATTGTAAGGAGATTTCGACTGGGTTTTTTTTCCAGATTTTTGGAAGTGATTGTCTATCGTTGAGGTGTACATTTTCTTCTTTACTTAATTCCCTAACTATATTCTCTTTCACCGAGTTTATCTTATCTATATTGTTTTTCGAGGAATATATCGTAGTATTTGTTGTTACAGGTGATACTTCACTTCCAGGTCTTATTCATGATATATGGTCGTTTTTCTTCTACTGTCACAGTCTCAAATATATTACTGAAAGGCCTTCTGTCATTGCTTCATTTATATATTTTGGCTGGTTTATTTCTGCCAGTTCGATCATATTGGTGGTGCTTTCCATTTAATCGATTTCTGATGCAGTTAATCAGTTGTTTCTTAAAACGTCTCTGTAGATGTTTGGTAGTTTATTTGCATCGATGTTGGAGCAGGCATTTTCGCCCACTTTTTTTCTTTTTTCATACAGAATATGTTTGGGCTGTTAATTTTTCAGTTAGGTTATCTGATGCCGTATAAAATACAATCAAAACTATCATATATATACTATCTATACTTCTCGCATGGCCATTTCGTGCGTGTTCCATTGAGGCATTTGCTGGGTAACGAACCAGGGTTGGAGTTGTCCCAGTTCTGGGAACCTATCTGAAATGTAGTGGAAGGGTTTTTCCAATAGAAGATGTCTTGACCATAGGTTTGTTTCCTCCCGAAGGTTGCCACCCTTGGTCGTCCACATGATGGCCAAATGCGGTATGTTTTTTGTTTTTTGTCCTCATTTGGGAAAGGTTACTTTTATTCTTATTGCCAAAATGTGTTTTTATCGTGACACAATCACTAGGTAAGGTTGCTAAACAAGCCTTGTAGGGCCAACCACGTTTGAGCTTGCAGAAAGATATAACAGTGGATTTTTTAGGAATGGTTTCAATCAGTAATCCCCGGGCTCCAGCGATAGTATCCTCTCTTGATGAGAGAAGATATCGGTGTGTGCAGCTTTGGTAAGTTTTCCAATGGTATCGTTCCTACATCTTAACCTGCAGATATAGAATGCTAAGTCTTATATACATAAATATAAGCACATGTACACGAATACACACATATGCATGCATACTTGCATATATATGTATATACTGAGAAAATTCGTAAGGATTTCAAAACTGGAGCCATAAGCAGCCAGCATGTACGAAATTGGTGTAGCAGTTCAAGACACAAGAATAAGTTCTGGTGATAACCAGGATTGGTTTCCCTCGCGTGTGGTTTACTTCCAGAGGATCGTTCGTCCAGGCACGGAGTCTGGGATATGTCAGTTACCCTTGAATTTACTGCCTGCAAGTGTAATCACAGGTCTGTTAATCTCTCTCCCTTATTTCTTCAAAGGTTTGACTTAGTAAGAGTCAACATCGTGGGGATTTCGAATAACAGACATTTCTTTAGGGTCTGTTGATTCCGGGGCACGCCGACTATTATACGGAGGGGCTGAAGGAGAAATTCCCTTGCCACTTTTTTCTTCTTCTCCAGTAAGTGGAATCAGTTTTAGCACAAAAACAAATTATTCTACCTGCGCAGACATTATTATTATTATTATCATTATTATTACTACTATTATAATTATTGTTGTTGTTGCTGCTATTATTATTATTATTATTATTATTATTATTATTATTATTATTATTACACCACTTGCCTGGTGGCTACCGCTAGAGGTTGAGAGACAGCAAGTCTCCATCCCTCTTCTCCACACTTCCATAGTCCACAGCAATATAGTGGTGTGCAGTTTCACACTAGTTGCCTGGTGGTTATCGCTGAAGGCTGAGTGACAGTGAGTCTCCTCGGGTCTTCAATCCTCGTCTCGTCTTATCTAATCCCTCCCTCACCTACCACACCAGTGCTGTGGTTCGTACCTCCACTACCATTTGGATGTTTTTTTCTCCGTCTTTCTTTGTTAGGCCACTGCTAACTGCTGGGGTCGTAGATCCTATATTTCTAACACTTTCCTCAGTATTCGTGAAGTTCCTAATGCACCTATTATTACTGGTACAACCCTAACTTTCATGTTGCATACTTTCTTCGTTACTCTCGCCGGATCCTGGTATTTCTCCAGTTTTTCACTCTCTTTCCTCTTTACTCTATGGTCAGCAGGCACGGCCACGTCTATTATTTGGCAGGTTTTCTTCTTCTTCTTCTTCTTCTTATTATTATTATTATCATTATTGTTATTATTATTATTATTATTATTATTATTATTATTATTATTTGTGACTTTCACTGGAGATCAAGTGACAACATATATCCTCAGCACCCTTGGACTCTTCTCGGTATTTTGACCGATTTCAGTAGTGCTGTCGTCGGATGGTTTCACTTTTTGTCCCCGAGTTACCAGCCTCCCCAGTCATTATCCTCATATTCGACAACTTCTTCGGCTCTCAAGTAAGGTCTCGATACTTATCCAACTTTCACCAGCCTGGAGTGTGAAATCTACTATCAGAGACGCCCTTCTTCTCCATTTACCACCAAAAGATATCACCACTTGTCCTTGACAGGATGATCCGTTTGAATTTCGAAGACACCGAAGTTTTGTGCATTTAATCCTTTCGGGAATATTCTGGTCTGAGCTTGTATCATTCGTACGATCGGAATGAGGTCGCTTGTACTTCCTAGCGAAACCCTACCCCCATCCAATTCTGCCTGGACTACATTGCTGCACTCACTTATTTTGAGGCTGGTTGTCTCATCCTTATCTCCACGTACACACTTTTGGTTCCCCAGTGTTTCGTATATCCCAGCTTTCAAATGGTTATCGTGGTGTTGTCTTGGATCGTTATAAAGAATCAGTTCAATTCCTCTGTTTAGGTTTCCTGTGTGGAGCCATGTCCATGTTGTTTGATCTGCAATTTATTTGGGTTGTCTTCGGAAAAGTCTGTGAAGCTATTTTACCTCCCACTTTTGGATGTTTGTATTTGAGGGTTTCGAGCGAGTTAGCTACATCCTTTGTTGTTCGTCGGGAAAACAAATCATCGTCAATCTTTTGGGATTCTTTCATCATTGTGCCAGCACTATTATTATTATTATTATTATTATTATTATTATTATTATTATTATTATTATTATTATTCGCAATCTCACACCAGTTGCCTGGTGGTAACCGCTGGAGTTTGAGTGACAGCAAGTCTCCTCAAGTCTTCAGTCCTCCTCTCCTAGTACTCATAGGTCGCAGTAATTCTACGATTTACAGTTTCACACCGGTTGCCCAGTGGTCATCGCTGCAGGCTGAGTGACAATAAGTCTACTCAGGTCTTCAGCTAACGTCTCCTCTCTCTTTCGCCTATCATGTCAGTGCTACAATTTGAGTTTCCGCTTTCATTTTCTTCCTCTGTCAGGTCACTATTGACAGTTAGCGCTGCAGTCCTTATATTTGTAGCACTTTCCTCAGTATTTGTGCAGTTCCCAGTAGTGCTGTGGTCTGTACAGTCTCAATCTTCCCCCTATTCCCGATCTCCTCCAGTCTCACCCTTAGCGTTTTTGGGACAGTTCCTACTGCGCCCACTATGACCGGTACTACCCTGGCTTTCATGTTCCGCATCTCCCTTAACTCTCTTGCTAGGTCCTGGTATTTTTCCTTTTTTTCACTCTCCTTCCTCTTTACTCTAAGGTCTGCAGGTATTGCCACGTGTACTATTTGGAAGGTCTTCCTTTTCTTGTCTACAATTATCAAGTCCGGTCTTCTTACCTGGATGAGGTGGTCAGTTTGGATGTCAAAGTCCCAGAGTAGTTTGTGGTTGTCATTCTCCAAGACTACCCCTGGTTTGTGCTGATACCACTTTTCCACATGGTTGAATCCCATTTGTTTACTTAGTTCCCAGTGTATCATCGTTGCTACTCTATTGTGTCCATGTTTATACTCCTTCTGGGCGAGTTGACTACATTCACTAGTTATGTGGTTTACTGTCTCATCTCTTTCACCGCACATGCGGCATTTGCTGTTTGTTTGTGTCCTGTCGATTTTTGTTTTTATGTAGTTTGTCCTTATGCTTTTGTTTTGAGCTGCCATAATGAGCAATTCCGTTTCTCTCTTCAGGTTTCCTTTTCGTAACCACGTCCATGATTTCTCGTCTGCTACATCTTGTATCTGCCTTTTAAACTTGCCATACAACTTTTTCTTCTCCCGTCTTTCTTTTCTTGTTTGCTGTGCTGTTCCATTGTTTTCTACTTCGTTGTTTGTTGAGCTATCTCTCGCACTCTTTATGGTTTCTCCACTATTCGTTTGTACATACCTTTCTAGGACTGCTTTTGCTCAGCCTTTTCACACCAGTTACCTTGCAGTCGCAGCTGAAGACTGAATGACAGTAAGACTCTTCAGGTCTCCAGCCTTTCTCTCATGTCTCCCTAACCTATCACAGCGGCGCTGTGGTCCATACCCCCACCACCGTTTGATGTATGTTGTATTTTGCTTTTTCCTCCCCTCTTCTCTCTGTTGGGCCACAGCAAACAGCTGGGGTAGTAGATCTCATATCTGTTGCACTTTTATCATTATTATTATTATTATTATCATTATTATTATTATTATTATTATTATTTGGAATCTCACACCAGTTGCCTGGTGGTAACCGCTGGAGTTTGAGTGACAGCAAGTCTCCTCAAGTCTCCAGCCCTCCTCTCCTACTACTCATAGGTCGCAGTAATTCTACGATTTACAGTTTCACACCGGTTGCCCAGTGGTTATCGCTGAAGAATGAGTGACAATAAGTCTCCTCAGGTCTTCAGCTAACGTCTCCTCTCTCTTTCGCATATCATGACAGAGCTACTATTCGTTGCAGTCCTTATATCTCTAGCACCTTCCTCAGTATCCGTGCAGTTCCAAGTAGCGCTGTGGTCTGTACGGTCTCTATCCTTCCCCTAATCCCGATCTCCTCCAGTCTCTCCCTCAGCGTTTTGGGGACAGTTCCTAGTGCGCCCACTATGACCGGTACTACCCTGGTTTTCATGTTCCACATTTTCCTTAACTCCCTTGCTAGGTCCTGGTATTTTTCCCTTTTTTCACCCTCCTTCTTTTTTACTCTATGGTCTGCAGGTACAGCAACGTCTACTATTTGGCAGGCCTTCCTTTTTTTGTCTACTATTACTAAGTCCGGCCTTCTTGCCTGGATGAGGTGGTCAGTTTGGATGTCAAAGTCCCACAGTAGTTTGTGGTTGTCATTCTCCAAAACTGCCTCTGGCTTGTGCTGATACCACTTTTCCACATGGTTGAATCCCATTTGTTTACTTAGTTCCCAGTGTATCATCGTTGCTACTCTATCGTGTCTATGCTTATACTCCTTCTGGGCGAGCTGACTACATTCACTAGTTATGTGGTTTACTGTCTCATCTCTTTCACCGCACATGCGGCATTTGCTGTTTGTCTGTGTTCTGTCGATTTTTGCTTTTATGTAGTTTGTCCTTATGCTTTTGTTTTGGGCTGCCATGATGAGCGATTCTGTTTCTCTCTTAAGGTTTCCCTTTCGTAACCACGTCCATGATTTCTCGTCTACTATATCTTTTATCTGTCTTTTAAACTCGCCGTACAATTTTTTCCCTTCCCACTTTTCTTTTCTAGTTTGCTGTACTGTTCCATTGTTTTCTACTTTATTGTTTGTTGCACTATCCCTCGCGCTCTTTATGATTTCTTCACTATTTGTTTGCACATATCTATCTAGGACTACTTTAGCTCTCTGGACACAATCTTCTATGCTGATGAGCCCCCTACCACCTTCTTTTCTCTTAACGTATAGTCTATCTGTATCATCCCTAGGGTGCAATGCTTTATGCATCGTCATAAGTTTCCTTGTTCGCCTATCCATTGATTGGAGCTCTTCCTTTGTCCATCCTAGAAATGGTCCTGTATACCTAACTACTGACACAGCCCAGGTGTTCATTCCTTTTATTAGATTTCTGCTATTTAATTTGGTTTCTAATATTTTCCTTATCCTTCTGAGGTATTCTCTCTTAATTTTCTCCTTCATCTCTTCCCGTTTTATCGTGTCACATTCAAGGACACCTAGGTACTTGTATCGGTCTTGTGCAGTCAATGCCCTAATCTTGTTGTTGTCCGGAAGTTCAATTCCCTCAGTCATTGTAAGCCTTCCTTTGTGCATCACCATGATTGCACATTTTTCTATCCCAAACTCCATTCCCATGTCCTCACTATATTCCCTTACTTCGTTGAACAGAGTCTCAAGCTCTCCCCTGTTTTTTGCAAACAATTTAATATCGTCCATGTACATTAAGTGGTTGACCTTTCCTTTTGTTTTAGAGAAGTGGTATCCTTTGCTGTTTTTCAGGATTCTGTTAAGCGGTATCATTGTTAGAACAAATAATAGAGGGGACAATGAGTCTCCTTGGAAGATTCCCCTTTTTATCCCTACCTCGGCTAGTTTGTCCCCTCCGGCTGTCAAATCTACTTTCCAGTCTTCCATCGAATTACCAATGAATTTAACCACCGGTTCGCTAATTCTGAACATTCTAAGGCATTCGAGTATCCAGCTATGTGGAATCATATCGTATGCTTTTTTGTAATCTATCCATCCCATTGCGATATTCTTTCTCCTTTTCCTTACTTCTTTTAAGATCATCTGGTCTATGTAGAGTAAATCGTTTGCCCCTTTGGTTCCTATCCTACACCCTTTCTGTTCTTCTGGTAGTAGTCCCCTTCTATCCATTGACATGTATATTCTCTCCGCTATTTGCCCGGTCAGGATTTTCCACATAAGTGGTAGGCACGTGATTGGTCTATAGTTGCTTGCTATGTTCCCCTTTCCCGGGTCTTTTAGGATGAGGGTGGTTCTGCCTTTAGTCATCCATTCTGGTGCTTTGCCTTCATTTAGACAATTTTGGAGTAAGTGAGTGAGTCTGCCGTGTAACGTGGTGAATTTTTTGAACCAATACCCATGGATCCCGTCGGGCCCCGGTGCTTTCCAGTTGGCTACTTTCCTAAGAGTATGTTTCAATGTGTTTTCATCATTATTATTATTATTATTATTATTATTATTATTATTATTATTATTATTATTACTACTACTACTACTACTACTACTACTACTATGGTAATTAGCATTATTGAATCACCGTAGTTCCACAGATGCCAAAACTAATCAACTAAATGGGATACAGATTCGTCTTTTTTTAAAGTTTCTGTTTCTATACACTTATGTGTGTGTATATGCGTGTGTGTGTGTATGTGTGTGTGCATGTGTATGTGTGTCTGTGTGTGTCTTCCAGCGACGATCGTAGCGCTCTGTGGTCTACAACTTTGAAAATGATTTGCATGAGTACAATATTAGGCACGATCTAAACATTTATTTTCTGAAAAGTACTTTTTTGAACCAACGAGGCCAAAATCTTGTGCTGCAATTCTTTTACTCAAAAAATCTATTTCTCTTAGATAATTTTAGATAATTGTTCTATTTTATTCGGTAATTCATGATGTTTTTAGATAATTATTTCTGGTACACGCGCAAGTTATGGTGATTCATTTATCTGAGGTACGAATATCATCATCATCATTGGTATTATTTTTATTCCGTCTAACACTGCATCTGATATTAAATCAGCTGGGATTTCATTTGAACCCCAACTCAAGGTTTTGCGTCGGGAAAAAGAGGTTTTAACAATGCGTTTGCAAAACTTCTTAAGGTTTCAGTAATATCTTCGATTCAATTAGTATCAATTTGCACCTGTAACAGTTACCTGAGCCAATGGGGAGCAAGAAATAGGTCGGATGAGTACCTCAAAAGAAACTGTCACTTTTGGCTGCAGGCCATGTTAGGAAGATCAATCGAAAAAAGAATTGAAGAGAAGAGGTGATCAAATAATGAGTTATTTCTCCCGCCTCTTGTTGGATTGCTAAAATGTCCGGGTTTCTGTTGAAGATCAAGTGTAAACACTGATAGACACAAACTAGATAGCTGATTTAGCATTAACTTACGTTGTAAATTGTACCCCATTTCAAACATTATTTGTTAGAGGGGATTTTGATAAAACAGAAAAAAACATTCGTAGGTAATCTAGCTCCATCGGTGCAACCTGCATGCATGACACATTCATACATAGCCAACAAGCCAGAATCACTTGAAAACTGGAAACAATCCATTTTGACAGCTCTGGTTGCCGGTTTCTAATAAAGATTTTTTTTATCTTATCTGTAAGAGTTTCCACAAATCTCTTTGGCTAAAAAAAAAAGATGAAGCAAAAAAAGCTATTGTTGTGATCGCACTGAAAGACTTAATTTGATTAGTGGGAACATGATATAAACAGATTGACAGGGGATTTCATCCCCAAGCAAGGGGATTTGCCGTAAGTGGATCACCAACAAGAGAATGATATAAGCAGAAGAATGATATAAGTATAAGATCGATAAGCTCGATTCATTCATTATGAGGTAAATCCATCAACCTGATAAGCCTCAGCAGATGATTATTGTTTGTTGCCGCCCAAGGAGGCGTAGATCAGGATGGGGGGTGGGTATTCAAAAACGCCTCCAGGGATCTTAATATAGGAGAACCCAGAAGCTTTATAAATAGTTGCTCACATACGAAATTGCTTCTGACGTTATGCAACAACAAGGATATCTTCATACGTACATGCATATGGGTCAACCTTTGGGAATGTTATTCACCAATTACGTGATAGTGCATGTCTATTCATTGTAAAAGTTGTCTTCAACGTGTATCACTTACTGTTAAAGGAGACACCTGTAGGAAGATAGCACCGCCATCTTTTGGGTCCCAAAATCTGTAGCTACACTTCTGGCTGTCCAAATAAAGAATAAGATAGGAGAACTGAATGAAGAGAGCAAGAAAGTTGGTCTACCCATTAAATTCAGACAAAGACCCGAAATCCAAATCAATATCGCAGATCTGGAAAAAGTATACCACTACATCTACAGAGAATAACGAATCTCCTTGAAACCCTAAAAAAATGATTTAAAGCAAAAAATCATTCTTAGATTTCGGTAGCACCAGCTTAACCTTCGAGAGAAAGGAAAATCTCAATAGTTTCAAAGAGAAAGGCCTGCAAGCAATGCATTCCCAAAATAGTCCCCTATGGAGCAGAAATATGTAACTTAACCAGAAGATTGATGCTCAATCTTAAAACCATACAACGTGCACATGAGAGAATCATCACATCGAGAGATCTTAATATGACACAATACATTACAGAAAAACAGGTGTCGGGGATATCATAGAATCCAAAATAAAACTCGAATGGCAATGGGCTAGACATGTTGCAAGAATGTCAGACAACCGCTAGACATCACAACTCATGACGTGAATTCTCAGAGATTATATGCGAAACTAAGACCGGCAGAATATAAGATGGTGAGAAGGAGTACTCAAGTTCCAGAAATATTGATTATGTAATCCTCATGTTAGAGGGGTCTGGGGAATTTTGACAAGGGTTGATGTCAAACGACAGACGATAAAAGGCTGCTGCCGCTGCTACTGCTGTTGCTGATGCACTCGAGGTGCAAAGTAGCTGAGCAGTTGACGGCATGGGGAATGAGTCGGGAGAGCTGGGTTCGAATCTCGGCTGAGACAGTTTGCCTTGACTTTTCACTGATGTCCTTGTGAAAGGCATATATCTATTCCCTCATTACCAACACAAGTTTTAAGTACAAAAACGAATATTAAAAGGCTGACAAAAGAAATTATGGATGGGTGTGAAGTGGCAAAGCAGTTAACGGCCCCAGCGAATCTATTTCAAACTCGGGCTTTGAAGACAGTGAAAAGTATGTATCAGATCACCGTAGCCCCACAAATCGACAGACCAGACAGTCAAGTGGGTAACAAATTCTTCTTTCTTTGCTTGTCTGTGTCTATCGATCAATATGTTTGTGTGTCTGTGTGTCTGTGTGCTTCTGGTCACATCTTGAATATTGGGAATACACCATTTGGCATCATCTAAAGACATTTTTTTTTTAAATTTTTCCAAAAAGTGCTCTTTCGTCTCTATTGTGGTTTTGGGACCAACGATGCCCAAACATAGTGCTGTCTTTTTTTATATAGTTCTCGATAAAAGATCGTTGTTTTAAAGATAATTGTTTAGACCATTTTAGATCATTCTCCTAATAAATGATTTTATATGCGAGAGGGCTACGGTAATTCATAAATGCGAGTTATGAATATCCATATCTTTCGTAAATCGCCACACGTCTGGGACCATCTTGAGGAAGAACAATTTCTAGCAACAGACCTTAAATACTGATAAAATTATCTAAAACTCGTTTATTCAAGAGCTTAAAATTGCCCACCTTATCATTTTTATTCTTGCAGACCCCGTGAGCAACATAACGCCGAAATGACTGTAGCTAATAGGTTTCTAGAGGGTTGATTCACTAAACGTACGTCAAACCCCGTTTTTCACCCTGGTTCGAGACCAGCCATGATGACAGCCAATCTGTTTTTTGTAGTTTTTTTTGTTTTTTGTTTTTTGTCAGACATTAATAACCTATAGCTGAAGGGAACAAATGGATTCATGTCTTCCTTGAGGTCATCAGTACAAAGCAAAAATCACTGGATCGGAGTAAGGGGTCTATGACCAATGTTCTCCTGGCGGTGTTCTTTACAGGCACTGCAGACGCCCTGGGTTTCAGAGATTGCAGTGGTTTGTACGCAGGTCTGACGCCACGCTGTACGGTTGGAAGGCAAGGTTTCTAATTTGCTTATGGGTATCCTGCAATATTTGTAGACAGCATTTAGGGTGTGTTTATATCGTTTCTTTCGGCCTTAATGCAGTTCCTGCGAATCATCCACTATGGTCGGTACTAGACAATCATAAACTCAGTGCTGGAGCTGTCCGTTTGTTACATAATCCTGACACAGGGAACTGCTATATTATGCAAAGTATACGCAGAAGAAAACGTCTGTCAGAGGCGTCAATATGTAAGATCAAACGAACGCTTCTCAACAGGCTAACCGTGGGTTCAGACTTAGAAGACTGACGCAAAACACTCCTAATATTTCCATTTTGTATCTATTTTTGGACTGGAGTCATACTAGGCTATCTTGGAAAATATGTATGAATTAATATGGCCTTTGTCTGGGATATTTCCCTCAAGTATTTCTTTGGTTATTTTAAATTTCAAATCGGCAATAATTCTTTGTAATGTTAAGAGGTTCTCCTTTGGGTAGTGACCTTTTCCTTTGATGTAATGCAGATAGATGGATAGATAGATGAGCTGATTGAAATGTAATCATCTGATAAAATACACACATATATATATATATATATATGCTCGAGGTAAGATAGATAAATAGATAGATATGAGCAGACTGAGATAAACTGACACACATAATTTAGTATACATGTTATATGATTATAGTATGTAAATCATACAAAATGTGCTCTATATCTTAACAAGCGGCTTTTTATGATGGTAATCAAAGATAACTACATATGTACACATATAAGTATATATATATATATAGAGAGAGAGAGAAAGAGAAAGAGTGAAAGAGAGAGAGAAAGAGAGAGAGAGAGGGACATACATACATACATACATACATACATACATATGAACTGGGATTGACAAATAATTAGATAGATAGATAGATAGATAGATCGATCGATAGATAGATAGATAGATATGAACAGATACATATATCGAGATAGATATGAACATATACAGACATATATTAACACACACACATATATATATATAGAGAGAGAGAGAGTGAAAGAGAGAGAGAAAGAGAGAGAGAGGGACATACATACATACATACATATGAACTGGGATTGACAAATAATTAGATAGATAGATCGATAGATAGATAGATAGATAGATAGATAGATAGATATGAACAGATACTTATATCGAGATAGATATGAACATATACAGACATATATTAACACACACACACACACACACACACACGCACACCTATATATAGAAATAAATAAATATGAATAGATAAGTTGATAGATATGAACAAATAGATAGATACAAACAAATAGATATGGGCATACAATTAGATAGATAGATAGATAGATAGATAGATAGATAGATAGACAAACTGATATATAGATAGATAGATAGATAGATAGATAGATAGATAGATAGATGGATGGATAGACAGTTAGATAGATAGATATAAACAGATAGATATAAACAAACGGAGATACATCTGTTTCAGTCTCCTAATTAACTAATCTCATGACATTCACTGCCAATGTATTATGCCAGCAATACGTCCAATTCCACATATAATCCCGTCATTTTCTTTCTCTGTGTTGTGGTTATTTTCGCAGACGATACTAAAGTTTGTTTTCATTATTATCCAACGATGACAGCCCCAACGACACAGTGCCAACCCCAGCCCCCAAACCCTTGTCACTGATGAAGATCTATGCCCCATCATTTCGCTGGCTGTTTCTATCTCGGCTGTTCCCTCTCCTCCCTTCCCTGTATCCCTAACGACGTTGCTTGCATTCATCTCTGGGTCTCTCGTTTTTAAGAAAACATCAACCAAAACTGTCACTAAAACTACCAGCATAGGTTTCTTCAGTTTTTTAGTTGGTTTGGCATACATATGTATGTATCACACGTCCCACACTAGGAGGTAGAGGGCTGAAAATTTAAATATTTACTGCTCTCTATGTCTGCAAAAAATGTTTGATTTTAAATTTTCCCCTAAATAATTTTTTAGTTGGGTGGGGTCAGTTTGCGATGTAAGTTTATGCTAAATTTAGCCAGTTTCCTGTGTCCGTTTGTTTGGGGAGGTGGCGGGTTTGGGTTAACAATCCTGACTCTTTTAATGATTACAGCAGAACAAAAGGCGAAAGAAGTAGCTTATTCACTGATCACCCCATTTTTCCCAATCTTTTAATTAATCACCCTTAACATGGCATGCTTGTCAAAAGACGTCGGTTATGCAACATTTTCTACTGAATGACTAACCAGACCTGATTTTTTTGTTTGTTTTTTTGTCTCTCCTTGGTCTGACCTTTTGGAGCGAAACCCAGAACAGAGAAGCAAAAACGCTCTCATTAAAATTTGACATTATCAAAGATGTCAGCACAGAGATTCTAACAGACAACACTAAATAAATAAATGGACCCCAAACTCCAAGACGCGTGTGTGTTATTACATTGGCCTCGAATACCACCTTTCATCCCACTTTATCATCAAAACCTTTTATTGTTTTCTTCGTTTTTAGGGAGTTTTTGTTTTGTTTTCACACTTTTTTTAATCAGCCTTTAGTTCTGAGAATGAACAATGGCCAAATAATTTCAACTTGAAAGTTCAACGTTGGGAAAATCTGAAGCAATTTCTCCAGAGCGGATAACACACTGTATGTCCAAGTTTTTTTGTTGTCTGATCACTTTGCCAAATATATATATATATATATATATATATATATATATATATATATGTAGATAGATAGATAGATAGATAGATAGATAGATAGATGGATATAACTGATCGTTTGATACGTACATACATACATACATACATACATACATACATACATACATACATACATACATACATACATTAGAACTGTAGTGATTTCTTTACAGTGAATAATGGTCATCTCTTCAAAGTTTCAAGTGTTGGAACACATAGATGGATATATTTGATAGCTTGCATATATGTATATACAGAGAATCTATAGCACTTTCTTCAATGTGAATAATATTCATCTTTAACACGGATATAGATAGATAGATAGATAGATAGATAGATAGATACATACATACATACATACATACATACATACATACATCAAAGCATGCATTTATAATGTTGACGTTTCTTGGCAGAAGACTATCCGCAAATCTATGATAAAAATTCTATATCAATGATTTCAACATGATGATGATGATGATGCAGAGAGTGAGAGAGAGAAAGAGAGGGGGAGAGAGAGAGAGAAGAGAGAGTCATATGTGCATACAGATGTAGATGGTATGTACCTGTACTACAAACATACGATTCTCTCAATATCCAGTGACTAACAGAAGCAATATAACTGGAAGCTACATAGTCCAGTCGAATACCTCCCTAATGTTTTAACCAGGAAGTAAATATACCGTTAATAAATTTAGTAGCGAACAAAAAGCAGTTTTATGAAGAATAACAGAAAAAAAAAGAGACACGAACCTTCGGGAACTTCTTTTCTAAGCTCAAATGTGAAGGGTGGTGTTTTTGCAAAAATAGAGAATTTCCAATCAGCATTGTCTTCATTCTGGAATCTCCATTCTGGATTCGAAATGATCAACTACAATACCAGGTGAGGAGGAAGAATTCCAGGTGAAATCAATTTCATGATGGTTAATTCAAACAGCTTTTGATTAATGGCTTGAAAATGTTTACCCATATTGTAAATGTCTTTAAAATGGCTGCCTCGATTGTAAATTGTCAAATTTCACACACTCGGTCGTCCGATGTAGGAAATGGTGCAGAAGTTTTGTTGAACGAGCAAGTCCGTGGAGTATCGATTGTGTCAGATACCCAATATAATTCATGTTCTGTTTTTTTAAATCTGATATTAACTGCAGGTTTTAGTGTATTGGAGTTGAACTTCACTACATGCATACTTGGGAAGAGTAATTAAGATTGAATACACTGAAATAGAAAGATATCAACAGACTATATAAGTATTATGTTTGGCTATTTCCGTCCGGCTAGACGGTCTTTATGACTTGGAGCAATTCTGCCTAAGTGCATAGTATGGAGGAAATATTGTGCCCAAACTTCCCTGCTCTCGACCATACTAGAGGCTTTTCAAAGGAAAAGAATGCTCAATACGCTTGGAGATGAGTATGGATGAAGGGGACACTCTACTCCAGTAGTCATGACACCTGGTTTTTCCAGACGGTTGCCTATTGAGGGACTGACCTGGCCCAGCGTTGTTTTACTTCGGTGATCTTATGAGAATCAGTACAATTTAGCCATAATATATCATAGGTATTCTACCATATAGTCTTTGGGAAAATATTTTTGAAATTTCTCTTCAAGAGAAAAAATATCCTACAATCTCGAAAGAATGCTCTGTCTATTGCGTTAATGTACTTTTTTTTTTTTTGATGGGTGCAAAGGGATCAAGCCAAAAAAGAGCAAAAATGGTAATACACCAAGACCTTCATCATCATCATCATCATCATCATCATCATCATCAGCATCATCATCATCATCATCATCATCATTCTTTCAACATTCGTTGTTGGACGTTGACCTTCCCCGGAACTAAAAAAATGGTGAAACACAAAGAATTATTGTATCTTCGCAAGGAAATCAGAAGAAATCAACTTTTGAATTAGAATTGATACGATCCAGATAACTGCACTGTTGAAGTTGCCATCTGAGCTATAGAATTTGATAAACTTGTTTTCACTCAATTTTTATCCATTTTTAGATGTGCCCAATATGTCTATAATACATTTTGTCCTCAGTTAATTAACGACATTGATTATTTTCATCTCAATTTGTGGATCTATCTCTTGGTTGTTAGGTTCCATGTTTCATAAGTGACTATTGGGAGGATACATTGGTTATACACCTTTCTTTTTAGGATTAATGGGATCAGCAAATAGAGAACTATGCAACGTGCAAATGAGAAAATTATACTGGGCCTCACATGGAGAGACCACAAAACAGTACAGTACATCCAGAAAAAGACAGGAGACAGGAACATCATAGAATACATTAAAAAGCTCAAATGGCAGCGAGTTGGCTATGTTGCACGAATGGTGGACAACTGATGGACATTGCGACTCACGAGATGGATCCCCCGAGATCACATGCGTAACCAAGGCCGGCAGAATATTAGATGGACAGATGAGCTAGACAAATTCAAAAAGTACTGGCTCCACGACGCCCATGATTGAGAAATGTGGCGAATCCTGGGGAAGGTCTATATCCAACGACAGATGTTGAAAGACTGATGATGATTCTTTTCTTGATCAATTCTTGTGACGGAAAAAAAATTGGGGTGACCCTTTCAGTGCTACGTTCTGTTTTGGTCTTCAAAGAACAATCATTTATTCTTTTTTCTTCAAATCAATTCTCGTGATAGATATAGAGTTATGTCATCAGCGTTTGGAAGAAAGAGATTATAGATAAAAATTGTTTTATTTTAGGTATAATTTTTATCATCTGATATCTCCTTTCTAGCCGCCTTCCTTATTCGTGGTTACCCTTTTAGTGGCCCCTTATCCGCAGTTTACATTTCAGTTGAGCTACCTTATTCATGGTTTGCCTATCAGAGGTTACCCACCTTATCTGCAGCTCCCCTTCAGTGGTCTCTTTCCCTATCCGTGGTTTCCCGTTCAGTGGGGCATATCAATAGAATTCTTGATGGACTATTATTTAGCTCCATCTTAATTTTTCTGTTGCTTTTTAACTGCGAAAGAAGCCTGCCTTAGTCAAAGGTACACCATCATCATAAGCATTTCAACAACCGTTGTAGGACATACACCTTTCCCAAGCTTCGCCAGACCTCTCTATCATGAGCGTCACGCAGCCAATACTTTCTGAACTTGTCTAGTCGTTACACCATCTCATATTTTGTCGGCCTTAATTAGTGAGTTATGTTGTCCAGCGAAGTTATGGTTCGTGTTCGATCAGTAGTGGTAAAGGAGATAAAAAAGAAATATCAATTTCCAATCAGCGAAGAAAATTCTTTTTTTTTTTTTCTTTTTTTGCAGCCCTACATTTGGCTGAAGTTAGTTGTTTTAAATCGTTTTTTTATGGTCAAAAAAGGGATATAACTTCGCTTGAAATGCCAACCAAAATGTAAGTCATTTTCAATTTAGTACTCCAACTTACACACACACATGAATTGGGTAGCAACTTGAATTCGTTAGTCTTTTTTACTAGTACTGTACCGCTGATGCTGATACTACTACTATTTATTATTATCATCATCATCATCATCATCATCATCATCATCATCATCATCATCATCATCATCATTATTATTATTATTATTATAATTATTATTATTATTTGCAATCTCACTCCAGTTTCCTGGTGGTAACCGCTGGAGTTTGAGTGACAGCAATTCTCCTCAAGTCTCCAGCCCTCCTCTCTTAGTACTCATAGGTCACCGTTATACTGCGGTTTACAGTTTCACACCGGTTGCCCAGTGGTCATCGCTGAAGGCTGAGTGACAATAAGTCTCCTCAGGTTTTCAGCTAACGTCTCCTCTCTCTTTCACATATCGTGACAGAGCTACAGTTCGTTGCAGTACTTATATCTCTAGCACCTTCCTCAGTATCCGTGCAGTTCCCCGTAGTGCTGTGGTCTGTACGGTCTCTATCCTTCCTCTAATCCCGATCTCCTCCAGTCTCACCCTCAGCGTTTTGGGGACAGTTCCTAGTGCGCCAACTATGACCGGCACTACCCTGGTTTTCAGGTTCCACATCTTCCTCAACTCTCTTGCTAAGTCCTGGTATTTTTCCCTTTTTTCACCCTCCGTCTTTTTTACTCTATGGTCTGCAGGTACAGCAACGTCTACTATTTGGCAGGCCTTCCTTTTTTTTGTCTATTATTACTAAGTCCGGTCTTCCAGCCTGGATGAGGTAGTCTTCTTCTTCTTCTTCTTCTTCTTCTTCACCTTCTTCTTCTTCTTCTTCTTCTTCTTCTTCTTCTTCTTCTTCTTCTTCTTCTTCTTCTTCTTCTTCTTCTTCTTCTTCTTCTTCTTCTTATTTTTTTATTTTTTTTTTTTAATTATTATCAATATGAATTTATCACCAGTTGCTGGGTGGTTACCACTGGAGGTTGAGTGATACCAAGTCTCCTCAAGTCTCTAGCCCCCCTCTCTACACTCTCATACTCACTGCTGTGGTTCCATTTTTTCCGATTTTTCACTCTTCTTCCTCTTTGTTATTTTGATCATAGTAGTAGTGATAACAATAGTAATATTTTTTATCACAAATGAAGGTGTATCGTAGTCTAAAAACTAATAAAAATAATACCTTTGAATTGTATATAGGATGGATAAGAATATAAAAACACTAGCATTCAACGGGAAATTATGAATCACCACCGCCCATATATGCCGTGTTTAGATTGATAGATTAAAATGTTAGAAAAAAGGGGGGGGTCAATGGATAAGTTACTTCTTTTGCCTTTTGGGGGCTGTGATCACTCAATAATGTCTGAATTGTCAAAAGATAAGCGAGCATGAACTAGTCCAATTTAGCAGAATCTTACATTGCATATTTGACCCCCTCCCCCACGCACATGCACTAAAAACCTATTTTGGGGGATTTTCAAAATAAACAAAAAACTTTACCCTGCTCGTTATGTGTGAGAGCAAAATTCAAAATTTCTACTCTAGACAGTGAAGGCTGGGTGGAGTCTGGATATATAGATAGATAGATGGATAGATAGATAGATAGATGGATAGATTGATAGATGGATAGATGGATTGATTGATGTCAGAACACAGGAATAACCAAAATAAGCAACAATGATTAAACCGATCTGTTGTTGGTACTGGTGATGTACATTTTTTGTATATAAATGTATTCATAAGAATGAAATAAGCCTGTATCCGTCTGATGTACAAGAAAAATAATAAATCAAATATCACGTCAATTTAGAGCAAGCAGTAAGACAGCCTCCTGGCAAATAGCTGGTCTTGAATCCAAATCACACTTGTGGAATGTAGGTTCTCCTATATCATTTTACACCTTCCATTCTGGTGAGCATTGTTCTTGTTGTTCTTTCTGAAAGAGAGAACAAAATCAACTCCAGACTTCGTAGCAGGGTTTGACTGAAGTAACTATCGTTATTTTCACTTGTTTTCTATGTATAACAACTAGATACTTCTAATAAGGAGAATAGGTTTAATAAGTGCGTGCAAAGTGTAGTATCGGATTTCTCTCAGATTCATATCCAGTACGTTCCCGACGTACGGACTTCGATATTAAAGTGATTGGCACTACAATAGTAGACTAGTCCCTTACCACGACACTGCTTGTGTTGTGAAGTTAGATATGTCTTGATAGGGTAGTGTCTATTCAGTACATAGATGTCTGAATTCTCTGAGGTATAAACATCACTATGTTATTCAATAATTCTTTCCCCGATTCGATCTGGAAAAAATGTCATTAGTTTGAATAATTTAATCCATTTTTTTAATAAATATTTGATGAAGCCAAAATCATTTTTTCATCATATATATATATATAAAGAGAGAGAGAGAGAGAGAGAGAGAGAGAGAGAGAGAGAGAGAGAGAGAGAGAGAGAGTGTGTGTGTGTTGGAGCGTCTATATGATTTGTTATGTGTGATATCTGTTATTTTCTCCAGAATTTAGAACTTTTTGACTCCGTTTCAGATGTTTCCCGATGAAAATAAAATGTAGATTCTCCAGAATCTAGATGTGCCTATGTTTTGTTTACTCTATTTCAGACGTTGTTTTTTTCATGGAAAAGGCCAGTGATGTCATAAATAGAATTCATCCGGACCATATTTATCTATCGATGAAGTTTTTTTTGTTTTGTTTTTTTTACATTACTTCAAATTTTTGCGCAACGGTTGTTCAATTTTTGGCGAATTCCTTATTGTTTAAACTCTCCGAGCCTATAATGTCTACCCATGACAAATTTGTCAAGTGAGACTTCAAATCAGGACACTTGGTGACCACTAAACCAAAAGAGTCAGGTAGAAACAGTGTATCATCATTAACATCTACTAAAAACAGAATGTTATCCCGTAGTTTAACTGCAGGCCCATCCTACTGCCGGGGCGCTACCACAAAGGAGCGGAAGCCCCCCTCTCCATAGGCAATACGCATGTGGCAGAAGAAAGACACTCCTGTTAAATTTACGACTTGGGGACCCTGCTCCTATCAGAGCAACAGGCCACAATATTTTGACTCTAGGTTTAAAGGGTTGAGCTGGCTCTGCGAGCCAAATTCACATTAAAACTTCATTGACCGGGTTGTATGGTCATTTTGCACACAGGCCCAGTCCTTTACGGTTCTACTTCTGAGGTAAGACCTTTTGAAAATCTTCGTTCACGAAGCAGAGCAATTAATCCATCCATATCATCATTAGAAGATCGTAAGAAGAAAGGAGAAACTTATTGCCTTGGTTATATTTTGATTTAATACCTACTGTTGTTGATGTTGTTTAGATCATCCTCAATCTCACTATTCAAAAACGTCTTTTAATATGTAATAATCTAGAAAGAGAGTTGGTTCGTAAGCTTGATGCATTTATTAGAATTCCTGCAAGTGGACTGTGAAGCGTAAGATGTTAAAAGTTATTACCACGTATAAATAAACAGGAGAGGATCCAGTTGAGTAGCTTTGTTTTGCGATGTGCAAGCTTCTCAAATGAACACTGAACAACTTCTTCGCTTTGAAAATCAAGAAGAGATTATTAAATAACTCTAAGAATATTTTTTCATGCAGAATGCGCTTTTGCCCTCCTTAAATGGCAACAACGTTTAATTAAAATAAATTTAAATACATTTGAAGCTTGTTAATATCTTGGATCGTTTAGCAATCTGAGTTTGAGGAGTTCTCTCAGTACGGACCTGATATAGATTCGTTGGATCTCATTAAATTGACTTTGCTTTAATGATCATGTAATTGATTAAAAAATATTAATTCATCATTTGGCTCGAGTACTTAAAAGCGGAAGTTTAGAACTCAAATGTCATTAATTGATACACATACCGATTCTCGAGAAACTCGACAGTGAGTTCCATATGGAAAGATCCCTATTTCGATTTCGGATACAACGCAGTTCTGAACGTAAATTATCATTAATTCTAACATTAGTATTATCATAAGATTTAGCAAAAAAACTCAAATGGGTATATGGCAAGAATTTCAAGCGACTGCTGGAAATCATGACTCACATCAGTGATCAGATGTGAAATTGTGTCCGGCAAAAAAAAATGTGTTAGCATGGCGATTTAGACAAGCTGAGGGAATATTGGCTCTACAAGGCCCACAACCTGATAGGTGTGGCGAACCCTGATGATGATTATGATTTTCACGAGTGCAGCAGTAGCTCAGCTATATCATTCGGATTTTACTATATTTCCATCTTTCTTCTTTTTTTCACAGTATATTAAATGCACATTTCTCGTCACTCAATTACTGAAAAGATCCTCCAGTCTTATATATGTGAAATCAAGACTTTAGTACCATAGATGAATACTGTGGACAGTCACAATTCATAACTCAAAGGGACCCGTAGAGAGAGAGTGAGAGAGAGAGAGAGAGTATGCCTTTGCCAACGCCCTTGTCAGAGGAGAAACTGTGCATAGATCCAGCCCCAAATTTTGATTAGCCTATCTGTTGCTTATTGTCCATCGCTCCATAAAATATTATTGGAATTCATTGAGAACTTTTGGATACAATTTGTGGACGAAGGTAAACTTTGGGGAGATCAAGTGTTTTGGAGATATAACTACGACGCAGAAGAACTAATTACGGATGGCACCGCTCCAAAATGTAATCATCCTTCCCATAACCTATTTTCAATTAGTAGCATGAGAAGGATGTTGAGAAAGAAAAAGATGAGGAGGAGGAGGAGGGAGAGAAAGGAGAGAATGGTTCATCCAAATATGTGGACCAAGTTTTCCAATAAATCTAACCTGATACGACTTGGTAAATTGTTATTTAATATACTAGGGCCTGACCGACCGAGCGATCGAAAAACGTTCAATAGTGATGCATTGGACGCATCTGAAACAGACATTCCAAAGCAAGGTGTATAATATTCAGGAACGAGACGGAAAAAAAGATTAGACGAGAGTCTGTTTGCTTGTCATCAAGGATATATATATATATATATATATATACTAATTACGTGATAAACCAATTAGTTGCATAAAAACAGAAGGTTATACATTGTTTGTCGTTTCATCGTTGACGTTTTTAGAGCGAGTAAATGTTCAACCGGTGGCTGTCGCCAAAACAGTGAACCACTACTCTGGTTCACTAAATCCCTAAAAAACTAATTTTGTTTCTTCTTTGATCTTTCAATCTCCGAACCACACCATTAAAAGAATCTGCTTGACGTGTTCGAAATATACTTATTGACAAAAATCATCGAAATATCGAATATGGAAACTGTGGATATGAAGGGTCAGAAGTGCAAGACAGAATTTAGGTAAAGAAAGCTATGTAACGAGAGGAGGAAATTAAATAAAGAAAGCCTTATAGCGGAATGGCAATATGACACTTCCAGTCATTAAACTGGTACTGAACAGAAAACTGAAAGACGGAATTTATGTAAAGGAGCAATATAGTTGAAGTAAAAAATACACAAAGAAAGCTTAATAACAAAGGAATGAAATGTTATAGTCAACAGACGTAAAATCAGAACGAAAACTGAAAAACAGAATTTAAGTAATGAAAGCTATATAACCGGAGTAAAAAAAACTAGGTAAAGAAGGCTATATAGTGGAAGGAAAGAATAATTTCCTACTATATAGTGAACAGCTTACGTAATTCACAATAATTTTTAACATACATGCTCGAAATTCAGAATAATTGAATTTTGTAATATAGTGTACGAATGTTCTCGATGGAAGAGGAAATGAATAGATTTCTTTTAATGTCAGTGGAGTAATGATACCTCTAGTTTGTAAAAAAGATTATATTACTAGATAGAAAATATTTTTTACAATTTAAAGGTATAATCATTTGAAAGGTATCATTATTTTATGTAGCAATTAGTGATCTTTCAATTTATTTCCCTCTTCTCCTCTTTCAGTCAAATCATATAATGAGTTTGTATGCAATTTTTCCCGTTTTTTATTTGTTTGTTTGCGCTTAAATTGGATGATCTCATTGGTTTATTTACCCTCCAATTATGACATTACAATAAAAATCATGTCATAACATTTCGTAAGACTTCATGTCTGATCAACACACATTAAATTAGGTTGAAATAAGTGGAGACTTTGGAGAAACTCAAAATTAGGATAGTTAAATCATTAAAAATAAATTACTCAAAATGATAACTTTAGCCTCTTTACTGCTGATCCATACATAAATAACCCCGTCATTTCTGATGAATGTATACTAGTATCAATGTGATTTATTTTCGGGTTTTGTAACAGAAACTCCATCAGTCATACAAAGAATTTGATCGTCAT
>OY735202.1:69311261-69348836 GCA_963457665.1 Thysanoteuthis rhombus | reverse complement strand
CCAATAGCTAACAATTTCTGGGTACTTCGGTATTTCTGTCAATGGAAAAAAGCGATTAATTTCCAAATTATTGCATTCATACCCACGCACACTCAATGATAGGAAAATTGAATTGAGATCATAGTGAAAACACTGAACGTCGGAGAAAACTATAAAAAGAAAAACTGTCTCCGTTGAAACAATAGTATCAACACCTTGGTGTAACACGCGATACGTGACGTCATATGTGGTGTTATCGGAAAACTTTCGACTTTCAATGGTATCAATTTCAAGGACCGGATGGTACAATTGATCCAAAAGCAGGAACTGCAATATGATTATTAATCGTGCAAAGATACAATTAAATGTAAACTAATGTCTGATATAAATCTCTATCTCAAGTCGACAGTTATAAGAACGAGGGGATTTTCATGTTAAGACTAGATTTGAATTGGTTAATGCTATTTACGAGGAATTAAGTGATCTGGAGAGATAGATAGATAGATAAATAGATAGATAGATAGATAGATAGAGAGAGAGAGAGAGAGAGAGAGAGAGAGAGAGAGAGAGAGTGGTTAAAGAGATAGGCGGCGTTCCTAGTAAAGGGAGAAGGCTATTGGCTTAATAAGGGGGGGAGAATAAGAGAGAGAAAGTATTGGTAAAGATTGAAAGATACGATATCGATAGAGGGAAAAGAATGAGGATTATTTTTTTTTACATCACACTACGTCATAATATTTTCCTTCCTTTGATTATTTTAGAATCAATGCTCAAGGAAAAGGGAGATCAGGTAAATTATATCTCAAGATCATATCTAAATCGGTCAACAGCGTTTGTGAGGAAATGAGACAGAGTAGTTCAAGAGAGATGGACAGCGTTCCTAACAAAGAAAGAAAGTTGTTATCCTAATAAGAGGTGGGTGATGAGAGTGAGAGAGCTTTGGTAAAGATAACTAAACTACTATGGTATCATGAGCGGACAAACAAAGGTGAAAAATCAATTCTCCAGATTTAAAAAAAGTAAAAGAAAGAAAGAAGTAAAGAAAGGAAGAAAAAAGAAAAAGGTGAAAAAGAAAGCAATATATATATATATATATATATATATATATATATATATATATATATATATATATATATATATATATATATGTTAAAGTTAATATATGTATATATGTTAAAGTTAATATATATATATATATATTAGCTTTAACATGCTTGTGTGTGTGTATATATAAATATATATATATATATATATATATATATATATATATATATATATATATATATATATATATATATATATATATATATATATATATATATATATATATAAAAACTTTAACATTTTACAATTAATAATGTTGTATTCCGGAGTGTTTTTGTTGCAATGATAATTCATTTCAATGAGGATTGACTTAAGAACTCAATTGAAAAGAAATAGTTCCCTTACTGAAACAAATGTTGATAAATGTTGTCAAATACAGTCAAAAATTGCTATTACAATGTCGCAGGTTTTGAACAGAGTCTGTTCTTTTTTTCTTCTTTTAACATAAACAATGATGGACGTTAAGCCAAAAGGATTTGCAAAGATCTCTTACAAATTAATTCCAGGTTGAGGGGGGGCACATGTTCAAGAGCAGCGCTCGTGGCCAGTGGTGGACCCCAGATAAGGGGATATGATTTCAAATATTGATTTTTAAGGAAACAACTCTTAATACACTTCGTAGACTGACACATCACATCTTTCCAGACTAAGGTAAGCTCATTAAATCTCAGGGCCTACTTCGTGAGTTGAGTAATAGTGTTTTCTCTTTCTCTTGGCGTCGGTGATCAATGTTTGAGACCAAGAGAGTGGGTATTTTCAGCTAAGGATATCATTTGTATAACCACTACTATGATTCGATAGCACATAGCATATGCTTTTGGGAAAATGATTTGAGAAAATCATCTCTGTATCCCATACGTTAAGGTAAGAATCATCTTGATTATCTGGGACTCCATTCCAAGCCGAAATAGGGATATGCTTCCTACGTGGCTATTGATCATTGTGACCCAATCGTTGTGTGATCGCTTTTGGTTCGTTGGGTCGTGGGTTCAATCCATGGTCAAGTCATAGCAAGGACTTTAAAAATGTTACTGAATGCCTCTCTACAAAGCACTCGATGTAAAATAAATAAGATTGAGGAATCATGAGGGATCTGCCCTGTCGGGCTATCTTGCTCTTGATCAGTGCCTAAACGACTCAGTACAGGGGACGGGGAACTCAGCACTGGATAACGGATCAATGGAAAGAGGGCAAATGAGTCCCAGTAACTTGTATGACTTCAAATACGGTCATTGAAGGGGTTTGAGATCTACTAACTTTTCCACATTGCAAACCAGTTTAATACTAGCAATGTTCTCGACAGGGTTAATTACGACAGAGATATGGGCAATAAGTCATCTGTAAGCCACTTAAAGGCGGCTATTATGCTCAATTTCGTTTCTTAAAGAGCTTATCAAGTGAATCTGACATTAAGATCCAAGGAAATGAATATGTTTTGTCTCACAAAGAAAAATTGAAAATATTTGTATAATTTGTAATTGCAGTTGTGGGCACAGCTAACAATGACGCTGATCTTATAAACCGCTAAAAATTTTGCAAAACCAATGATAACCGCTCATCGCTAATTTTTATTAGATGAATCTAGCTTAAATCCTAAATTTTGCTCCAAAATCTGTAAAAATAGATAGAGAGCTGGAATGTTTTATACATGGTAGCCCAGACTGAGAACTTTAACTAAAGTGAAAAATAAAAAACAATTTTCAATTTCATTTGTTCATTTAATTATTTATGCTCACTCTGATCATCATCGGATATTGGCATGATATAACTTTTGGGAAGTGCTATGTCTAACGTACATCATATAAGAATTTTTTTAAGTCTGATTTTAAGGGTTCAAGAGAAGGAAAATGAACCGAAGCTAAATTCATAAAATATCAGTTAGCGTTCAGCTGTTATCTTTGCTTCCGCTAAATTTTTAGTTTTTCAGTTTTTGTTAGCAGTGCCCATCGCTGTGTATGTGAGAGTTAAACTGTAAATTTCGATTTAAGATTAAGGGCAGATAAATAATATTTTTATCATAGGGCACGCAAACATCATACACAATATAAACAAACTTCAATTGAATAAGGTTTGGATACCATATACATAGCGCATAGTTTGCCGGTATGAATTTAGTGAGGGGTCAGTTAAATGTATAATAATCGTCAGGACAAGGTGCTTATGAAATAGAACTAAAGCAAAACTATTCCAGATAACAGTTTTGTAAAGAAATATCTGAAGTTTATAACTGCATCTTAATCTTGCTCTATGTTTGCGCCTGAGGTCACACGGCATAAAACAAAAGTGATGGTCAATTTCTTGCTAAACACGCGTTAACATATCTTCATCCACAGCAGCAACAGATGTTGTGGTGCACCGTCTCAGATTATCATATATTAACAGGGAGGAGAAGGACAAATACTTTGCTTTTGACACCCCCAACCCTTAAAAAAAAGTCGTGAAGCCGTTAGATCAAGACGCTGTGGTGACAGACGTACAAGTGACATACTGGAGGCAGCCGCACGGCCAATCCAGGACTGCGTAAGATTTGGTTCACTATGCTGATTGGGCGGGGCTCCATCTTGTTGGAAAATGAATTTGTCACTGTCTCTGTGCGGTTTAGGCATAAAACAATCCTGTAAAATTTTGAGATGAGAAGCTCGTGTTACAGTATCGCTTCGGAGAAGAGAATGAGACATACTTACAACGTTACTATAATAAACCTCGAATGTTTCTCGGAAAATCCATCAGTATTGTCCGTGCCAATATCTTAGATAATTTTGTTTCAATAATTCTAAATTATCCCTTTTTGTGATCACCCTGTATAATTATCATATTGTTTCCTTGCGACCCGGTTGAATATGCTTCGCAGGTTAGTACCGTGGATGGGGACCTCTGCTATATGCAGTCAAATGCAGGAATTTCTTACTTTTAAAAGCTTACTATCAGAGGCTTAATTACCCAGAGGGCATTCGGATAAGCAGGGGGTCACAATTTAATGAGCAAGGGGTTGGATGGAATGATCCTCTGTGTGTGTGTGCGTGCAAGGGGAAGTGGTAGGAAACTTTGGTCACCGACACAATTAAGTAGGATCTCAACAAGACAACGATGTTTGAGGAAAACTTACAGTAAAGATTGGGTATGCACATTGGAAGTAAAGACATACAGTATTGGCATGAAGAAAGGAAGGTTTCTGTTTTCGATGGAAAATTGAACTGAAAAGTCTTTTGGTGGTAAAAAATTAATAGATATAGTTAAACTTAGTTAAATCAGTTTAAGCAAGTTCTCTCCTTTACATGAAAATAAGTCGTCTTTTGGTTGGGAAATTTATCACCCACCAAACTATTAAGGAAGAGAGAATAGAGATGGATTCTTTGTGGGCGGTTCTAGTATGAACAGATGATGGTGGAGTTTGTTTTTGTTTTTTTTACAAAATAATGAATGGTTTGGGGGAAGAAGGTAATTAGGCACCCAAGAAAAGTCCTGGAATAATTCAAATATCTACCAAAGCAACAAACCTAATAATTTTGTCAAGAAATGTCAAGTGTAGCGAGTGACATATCTTCTATCATCCATTGTTCCGTTAATATGTGAATAGATAAATGAATAAATAAATGAATAACATTTTGAGTTGAACAGGTTTCCTTATTTTAATCTTCCGAAGAAGATTGTGCTAAAATCCTACAACTGCCGATACTCACCATGGTGATGTTATCGCGTGTGAACGCTAGATTCGCAGTCGAAGTCAACATGACAGAGATGACAGTTTGTTTTATGAGCAAAATTTAATTAACTCGACTTCGGAAAATTGTGAAATATATACGGGAAAGAAAGAAAGAAAGAAAGAGAGACAGGTCTGCAGGTTAGTAACTCAATACAAACGGTCACGAGACCGAGTCTTCTGATAGCATGCCGTGTTGAAGGGTGATCAATTTGAAAAATTCGGAAAAAAAAGGGTGATCAATGAATGAGTCACTCCTCTCGACTTTTGTTGGATAGTGATCACTAAAAGAAAAGTCCGATTCCTTAGAAAATAAGCATGAACGCCAGGGGACACTAACTAATGGGCCAATTCAGCACAAACTGAATCCCCAACTAAAAACCTCTTTTTCATTGGAGAGGTAAAAAAAAAAAAAAAAAATCAAGAACGTTCTTTTCCAGACATGGTAAAGGTTAAATATTTAGATATCCAACGGTATAGCACCATTGTAATCTGAACGCATGAGTCATGCACAACCAGTCAGCCAGACAGCTAAACTCATTTAAAAACTTGAGAAACCTATACTGATGATGTTGCCAGTTTTGGTTGACGGTATCCAACTGCAGTGGCCCCGAATGGAATTTTCATACCACCATCAAATCTATTTAAACTGATTTCTTGTCTCTGCTTTCGGCGCCTATATAGTATTCACGACATATAGCTATACATGTGATTCAGTCTGCCTTTTTTCTTTCATTCAAACACCTGCGGATAGCCACACGCGCATATCGAGGTGATAGTGGGTGTTGGAAAAGGGCTTTAATCTACCATATATACTCGTGTAAAATTCGACTCCTTTTAAGAATCAAACTCGACGATTACTCATACATTACTTTTGCTAATGATTAATGTACTAGATCTGTCCGGGGCAAAAAAACAGACACTCTCCAGTGGGGTTACTCAGTTGGCAGTGAGACGCCACTGAATTAGCACATGTACTTTGAGACTGTAACATTTACAATTGCATCACCAATGACTGCAATCCTCCATCCGAAGTCCAAATTTGTCTCCCTGTGACTTGTGGCTTTTTTCATAGCTAAAATCGCCGCTGAAAGGGAGGATGTTTCAGACATTCAGTGCATAAGATGAAGGAGGAGACTGTGCAGCTAATGGTGACCCTGAATAAGGACTCTGCAGAATATGTTGAAAATTGGAATAGATGCTGGGATGCCCTCTGGACGGATTTTGTATGTGTGAATTGAAAATATTTTTCTTGAAAAAGAATCGCCTGGTCGTTCGGATGAGATCATTTTTCATGATCTTGTCTATCAATCCTAGGGAGAAATTGTCCGTCTCGTAAGGACCTTCAACGGACGTGAAATTCGCGTTGTAATCTTTGTCCGTAGAGTCAAGCCCTATATAAATATTAGGAATATATATATACTAGAAAGTTTTACAACTTTGAACTCTGAGTATGTAACAAAATAATTCAAGTCACTTAAGTCGATTTCGAAATATCAGATAACGTGATTAATGAGAGATTTTCACTGGGTTTTATGTTCTACGTATGATTAGGTATTAGTGCTACATAAGAATTTTCATTATTTACCGTGTGATCGTTTCAGGGATTTAATAACAAAACAGTCATATTAACATGTCTCACTAGCAGTGTTAATAAAACACCACCTTCTGTCAAGCTTTGATTTTGATATTTAGCTTAATTTGCTATATCATTTTTAGGACCGTCTTATAATACTGTAGTTTGTTATTTTATATGAAGTATTATCATAATGAATTGTATATGGATATTATTTCACACTAGACATATATCAGCGTATACAGAGAATGCATATAATATCCGATACATTTCAAAAAGCTTATTTTAACATACACGTACAACTACCATATCAACAGATTTTTTAGGAGAAAAAAGTTTTTAAAAAAAAAACTTGTTTTAGACGAAAAGTCCAATGTTTCAAATAGAGGGTAGAATGTATTTCTATCAGCAAACTAGTTACCAATAAGTGGAGTAGAACATGGTTACAGACAGAGAGAATCATTATTTGCCATTATTCACTTCAGTCAAAGAATTTGGGAAGCTATATGTATTCAGTCGTGACCTTTCCATTAAATCCAAAAAAATATTGAAGAATATAAAAACATTGTGGAGTAATGTATAAAAATTGAAAAAATCTTTAATCCAGACCCTGTCAAAGGGTATACATATGTTCTAACAAACCTTTTTAAATGTATTGGATACCCCTCACTCTCTCTCTCTCTCTCTCATACATATGTTTCTAAAGAATGGATATACAACCCAACAAAATAATTATGAATACGTCATGTTATTCGAAATTCTATTTAAAATGACCTCAATGACACACTCACCGTGTAATAATGGGCGGTCATTTCAAATATAGTATCAAACAACACAGTGTCTGAATAATTATCTCTCACTCGCTTTCTTTCTCTCTTCCTCTCTCTCCCGATCTCTCTTTCTTTCTCTCACTTTATATATCTATAGATGAACAAAGGATTTTGTCAGGTAGTAGATGCTGCTAACATAGTGTGAAAATGAATTTAAGTGGAAAGCTGGATAATTAGCAAGATTTAGCTGGATAACTGACAAAATCGTGTTACACGAAGAAGCCAGTTGTACCAATCATTAAGGGCACACTTGGAAGAGTTCCAAAGAGTCTTGCCAAGAAGTTGGAAGAATTGAAAATCCAAAGAAGCATCGAAAACATTCAGATGAAAATATTATTGAAATCGGCAAAAATGCTTCTTGGATTTGAGTTAAATTAGATAATTATTTTTAGAAAAGGAAGTGGAAAAGTCCGATGTTTCAAATGGTGGATAGAATATATTTTTATCATCAAACTTGTTACCTTCAAGAGGAATGGTACATGGTTACGGACAGAAAAGCCAAAAAAATCACTCTTTTCATCATGTTAGTAGAGTATCATTATCGTTATTATTTACCTCAGTCGAAGAACTTCAAGAAATATATGTATTTGACCGAGTCCTTCAGTCTACCTGTCTGCTCGTCTGACCATTAATATGATATTTCCAAAAGCATTAGATGCATTTCCATGAAACTTTCTAGATGGATGGGCAATGAGGTAAGAGATGGATGGTTGAAATTTTCACGTTCTTTTTTTCAATGTATCAAGTGGAGAAGGGGGACAATTGAATCAAAATTCAGGGACGAATTCATAATCACTCATCTGTCCTACGTCGTTGTTACAAGCTAAAAGTGCATGATATCAACGAACCTCATGTCTGTCCACGATATCTCCAAAAATTTTCAATGAATATCAATGTATTTTGGAGGGAGAGTGGACAAAAGACTAGAGAAGAAGTGATCATTTTTTGGGTGGATTCATGCACAATTATAGCCCAAACAATTGTGTTGACAAAAGTATGCGCTACCTGAGCTCTCAGATTTGCTCACGACATAATCCTCTTTACAAAAAACCTTCACGATCTCCCGGGATTGCTAAATGAACTGAGGGAGAGTAAGGAAATAGGTCTTCACATGAACTTCAGTTAAGCAAATGTCATGTATTAGAAACATGGGGCTAAGACACAAAAATCTGAATAGAAATTGCATTTCTGATGAAAGTACACCACTACATCTACCTAAGACAACGAATCTCCATAAAACCCTCAAAGGAAGAAGAAAAAAGTGAAGAATCGCTATAGGATGGCAAACTTTCGGTAGCGCAAGCTAAACCTTTGAGAACAAGAAAATCCTGCTAGATTGAAAAAAAACACTGCATCCTCCCGATAGTCACCTATGAATTTAAAACATGGAACCTAATCTGAAGATTGACCTCAGAGAACCATGCATCGTGCACATGAGAGAATCATGCTCAGCATCATATTGGGAGATCACAAAACAACGCAGTACATTAGAGAAAAAAATTCAAAAGTCAGCAATATCATTGAATCCATTCGAAAACTCAAATGGCAATGGGCTGGACATGTTGCAAGAATATCAGACAACCGATGGATATCACAACTCACAACGTGGATCACCAGAAATCATATGCAAAATTGTGGCTGACAAAATATAAAATTGCGTGACGAACTAGACAAATTCAGTAATCATTGGCTCCACAACGCCCGTAATAGACAGGTCTGATGAATCCTGGGGGGAGGTCTATTTCCAACAACAGAAGCTAAAAGGTTGATGATGAAAGAAAAAATCGAGAATACAACAAATGATATTAGCACAATCTAGAAGCTGTTCCCGAAGAAAGGAATTTGTCAGATTATTTGAGACATTCACATTTAGAAAAATCATCCTATTCAAACTAGGTGACCACGCCTTGTAATTCTTCTAAGCAGATGTCTTGCTTGAAGAACTTTTTCTTGTGTGATTTCCAAGTCTATCCGATTAGGAAAAGGATGAATCGTTTTTAATGCGACTTTATCTCAACGAAGAAGACATGGAAAAAAGAACTCCGACGGAGTGGATTTCGGATCCCCCTAGAAAAACAAAATCCCTTCCTACGTTTTCTGTGAGTCATTGATTAGTATTAATGGTAATTTTTGTATCCTCGATAGAGGAAATCTAACATACAAGTCATATGATCCTGATTCATTTTTTATTAGTTGAAGCATTGTCAACCATTATCAAATTTTGGACCAGTATTAAAAAACCCTCAAGCAAAACTTTAATCCAAACTGTCAACATATATTTCCTTCAGTTTTAATGTTGGTTTGGCTGAATGTCTTCAAAACGCACCAAAAAGCTAGAGCGCTGGAGATTCAAACATTTACTCCTTATTATGTCTACAAAAAAAACATTTTTTGAGTAAGAGATCAATTTGCAATGAAAGTTTATACCGAATTGATCCTTTACTTTATGCCCAGCAGTGATTTTGTTTGCTTGTTTTTTTTGTTTGTTTTTCAAATTCAGAGTTTTTCTGTGATCACAGCCCAACAAAAGACTTTTTATCCAATGATCGTCTCTTTTTCCCATTCGTTTAATTGATAACTCCCAGCACAGAATGCTAAAAAAAGACGATCGTCACGTGACGATTAATTTTGAGTGACCTGAAAATACCCGTTTTCTTTCGTCTAAACTCTTATCAAGACCGTCAATGTACGACAGGGAGTAAACAGCAAAGTTTGGAAAGAAAGAAAAAAAGGAAGACCTCTAGACTGCAGTACAGATAGAGCTATTACAACTCTAATGGCTAGTAGAAGATCGAATCTAACCATTCGGCGCCATATTGTCAAACTCCTATATAAATCTGAAGTTAATTTTTTTTTTTACCATAACCTCAAAAAACTAGCTAAACTTAGCCAAATTGAAAAGTTTTGCGTAGGTACAGAAATTCACAGCAAAAATACGCTAGGGCTTATTCCATTCTAATAAATAAATACATTTAAAAATCGATATCTTACAACTGTGATTTGAAATCATGACTAAATGAAGCATTATCAGTTTTGACTGATATTCTCTTTCAGCTCAATATTTTTACTTGTTCTTTTTTTTTCTCATCGCAACCTTCTCAGACCGTCAGTCTATGGCAAAGAATGAATAGTGCAGATCGTGAAATTAGGATAAAGGATGGGATATGCGATTCCGTGTCTCGCCTAGATCATATTCTCAATTATTTGTTCTTCATTTCCGGTCGGTGCTTTGTACTCAATGCTGTAGACTGACAGTCTGAGTAAGTTGCGATGAAAAGAAACAGAAAGAATATGAGATTGAAGGAAATAGGCCTGGTTAGTTATTCAATAGAAGCCGTCATTTGACCAATGTCTTTTTGGAGCATGCCGTGTTCGATGATTACAAAAATTGAAAAAGGGTGATCAACGAATTGACTACTTCTTTTGCCTCTTGTTGGACAGTGATTCCTAAGAAAACTGTGAATTTACAAAAAAAAACAAAAAAACAAGCGTGAACGCTGTCAGTCACAAACTAAGGATCAAATTTACTATAAACTTACATTGTGAATTGAACCTACAACTGTAACGTGCTGTGTTAGGGATGGTCAACTAAACATATGGAAAAGGGTGATTAATGACAAAGTTACTTCTCTAGCATTTTATTGAACAGTGATTACAAAAATGTCTGAATTTTCAACAAAAAAAGGAACAAGCATGAACAGACTCAAACTGCCAGACCCAAACTAAAGGACTAATTTGCTATAAATTTGCATTGTAAATTGAAACAACCATTAAAAACTTATTTTGAAGCAGAGGAGGGGGATAAACAAAACGAGGGAAAAAGATTTTTCAAGCCTTGATAAGGGGTTAATGTAATTTTCAGTCCTTTAACTCAACAGGTGCACCTTGCACGTGCAACACATTCATAGCCAGCTAGCCAGCCAGACTAACAAAAAACTGTAAAACCTTGATGTTGACAATATTGTTTGGTGTTTTGTCATTAGTCAGAAAGTTTAGCAGGCCTAGAGTTAATGTCGGTAACTCAGAGAAATGAGTTGGCCGTCAACAGAACGAATCACCTGAAAAATTATCTAAAATTATTTGAAAAGATACATTTTTATGACATTAGCTAAAAAAAATACATCTTTTATCAAAATTTACCCGGAGAATACCAGCATAAGATTTGGGCATTGCTGGTTCAAAATGATCATAGAGGCCCCAAAGAGTGCTTCTTTGGAGAAACAAATTTTATTTTTAGATTGTGCAAAATGATGTACTCGTACAAAGTTTTAAGGAGGCACGAACACACTTAGATATACATAGACACTCAAAGCGCAAAGAATCTGTAGCCACATGACTGTTTGGCCGGGTGAGCCATTTGTATTTCTACGACTTGATCTCCTCCTTTTTTTCCAAGCTTTCGTGCTAGGAGAGCAGTATCTGATTTTCCTTTGTCATTCGTGGCAAAATGGCAGCACCCGGTTAATTCCAGGAGACCATGCCCCCCAGACTGCAGCACCTCATTGCTAACAAGGGGTAGGATCAGGTTCAATCCCTGATCACTAAGGCTTGCCGAAGGGTGAGCCACTTGGTTATCATACAATTTCTGTTACAACCCATACGTATACGTGTAGTGCCACACATCAAAGCTATAGAGCGACGTTTATAAATCTAGTCACATAGACCCTTATTAGTGCAGTGAGATCGATCCGCTTTCGAGGCTTTCCTGTTCTAGGCCTTTAGAAAACTAATAAATAAGGTTGCTTGCTTTAGGGCATTGTTTCTCAAACTTTTCCCATTTCTTTTTAGAGCATATATTCCATCAGCACCCTCTCCCTTTAGAGCATATATTGCATCAGTCCCCACCCCTTTTTGAGTATATATTCCATCTGCACCCCTCGCCGTCTGACCCTTTTGAGCGTGATATCCTTCGCTCCCCCTGACCATCAGTGCCAATCTGTCAAAAATGATACATTGAAAATAAAATTTATGTTCTTTTTCCCTTGCCCACCTCCCTATACTTCCACCACTACTTTGCTGTCTAGCGCCCCTACTGCCCCTTGATTTCCCACAGCCCCTTACCACCCCCTGACTTCTAGCGCCCCCTTGACTTTCAACGGGCCTTTGAGACTTTCAGCGCCCGAAGGGATCGGTAGCACCCACTTTGGGAATCCCAGCTGTAGGGTGATGTTTAGAAATTTAGTTTCACGGATCGCTGCTCATGTACTGATTTAAGTCCTGTGTAAATTGCTTCCTGTTGTAGCCTTGAGCCAAGATAAGCTTAGTAAATGAATTTTTATGTTCAGACGAATTCTGCCCTTTCGAGGCTTAGTCAGCGAAATCCATGGATGGGTATTATCGCTCAATATGCTAAAAAATGGAAGTTGAATTCATCATAAGCTCATTTTTCAGACCTATATTCACAATGTTTCGAAATTGAGAGGTTACCAAATACGGCAGATACCTGGAGGAGGCTGATGGGTACAACTGCTATAACGGTGTGACAAAATCAACGAAGGTGAGAAATTCACACCGAATAAAACAGTACACAGTGAATCATCGTAATCCCACAAATGGCTTGACCATCCAGCCAAGTGGGCTACAGATTCTTCTCTCTTTGGGTGACTGTGTCTATTTGTGTGTCTCCTGGCGCTCTTGGTCACACTTTCAGAGATTGATTTGGAATATTTGCATAGGTACCACCAGAAAATCATATCTTTTGTTTTCTCGTAAAAGAGCTTTGGGGGCGTCTCTCATGGTCATTTTTGGCTTTTTGGAGATAACTTTGAATAATTTTGACAAAAATAATTTCAGATATTTTCTAAAAATAATTTTTAGATGATTTTGTAGATAATTCTAAATAATTGTATACTGGATAATCATTTCTGGTACATGCACGAACTACAGTGATTCATCCATGCGAGGTACAGATATTAATGATAGTTCTATTCATCTCAAAAGTCCTCAGTTGAGGTCGTTTTATTTCAGTTATCAAATATTGGGTGATGGTTCCAAAAGTGATGCATTGTCTGTGAGTTTGGTCCCCACTTGATACTTAATAGCTATGTGTTTTGGAAAGCAGTGTCATGGGTTGTACCCTACTGATGATCGGGTTCAATTCCAACTTCCAGGCTGTATCTGGAAACAGTTGTCAGTTGGATAATTTTTTTTTTTCGTGGAGTTTTTGGAAGCTATGCTTTGCTATAGTTAAATCTAGTGCATTGGCTTTTTTACTCTTCAATTCTCGGAAATAATTTTTTTCTTTAAGAGAGAGCACAAGCGCAAGGTTAGGTATTATTAGATATGAAACAACCTGACTTATTGAACTAACCTTTCTCTCCTACCCATTTCTTACCATATCAGTCAAACTTATAGTTTCAACAGCAACCATCATCCAAACCTGATGTGGTAAACTCATGATAACCGTTGGATCATTGACTAGTTTGTATAGAAAGGAAACTGTAATGAAAAAAATAACACACAAAAATATGTGAATAATTTATTATCTACATAAGTTATTTATCAACATTTGTGATAGATTTTTTTTTTTGTCGAATTTTTGTCTTCTTTTTGCTAATGTAATCCCGTTGGGATTCCTGTGGGACAAAAGCTGCTGGTCGAAAATATTGAGGCAGTAAGTGCTTGGACGAGTTTTTGCCTTATCCATTATTGTCAGGACGTAAATCCCGATCGCCCGAACGTAAATCTCGTCGCAGTCTCATCCACACACAAACAAGAACGCTTCCGCCTCAATCCCAACAAACGCTTGTAACAAGTACCAACGTTCACCCTCCCCCCGCTCCTTTCGTCTGTCGATCAGTCTGAGCTTCTCCGATGGGCTGAAGAACGAACATGAACGACGGAAAAAAAGTTATAATAAAGATTGGGGAAAATATTAACCAATATTGGTTTGTACTTACTCTCCTCCTTGCCCTCTTCTTCAACGGAAGAAAATCGTACTTACTCTCCATCCTTGCTCTCCTCTACGACGGGAGAAATTCGTATCCACTCTTCATCCCTGCTATCCTTTGTGACAAGAGAAATTCTTACCAACTCTCCATCTCCGCTTCCTAATACGTCTGAAGCAATTCTTACCTACACTCCCTCTTTGTTCTCCTCTACGGCGGAACAAATTTGTACACACCCTCCATCCTTACTCTCCTTTTTGACAGGGAAAAGTATCACTTACTCTCCATCTCAGCTTTCCGTTATGACTGTAGAAATTCATACTTACTCTCCCTCATTGCTCTCCACTTCGACAGAAGATATTTGTACTTACTCTCTATCCTTGTTCTCCTATTCGATAAAACATCAGTATTTTCTCTTCAAACTTGCTCTCCTCTTTGACTGTACAATTTCTTTTTGTTTGTACTTACTCTCCCTCCTTTCTCTTCTCTTCGACGGAAGGAATTCCTTCAGATCAACCCAAAGTCAGCATTCTACGTGACTTGAAGAAGGCTGCAGAAATGCGCCGATTCCTAATAAGATTGCCCAAATCTGAACATGTCAAAGAAATCCGGACGCCAACTGATCATGACTGCGAATTGCTTATGGTTAATCGGTGAGATTAACTTGAGGATCAGCTCTCCAAACAAACCCATCATCTATTGATATAAATAATACGCTGATTTTATTTGCCGATCAAATGAATAGTTGAGACATTTTCTGAAAATCGATCAAGATTCATGTCAGCCGATACTGGTGCTCAGTATCTTTTCTCTGCTTTGATTTCTAAAAAAAAAAAAAACATCTCCGTTACTCTTGTTCAATTAACGCAAGTACTTTAGAGAAATCAATAATATCATTGAAGATTCCTTTTATTTAGAAACTCTAAGAAAAATCTAGCGCTGCTTTTAGTTGAGTAATGCTGCATCAGGCTTTTAAATATGAAGAAAATTTCAACAATTTATGTCATTATGTACCGAGAGAATTTTTCAAATTGTTTAACTTTTAAACAGGGCAGAACAGAGGGGAGGCTAGGTGAGCCAATTAGTATGGGCTCATGTTTTTGAAAGGGCGTACCCCACCCCTTGGAAGAGGCAAAGGGGGGCACCTTGGTGAATAACATTGGCATTGGTAAGAGAGTCAAGAGGTTGCCGTTTATTTTTGAATATTTGTATTCCATGGAAGATTCATTGAAGATTGATTCAGATGAATTCCCAATATAAGATAAACATAAATGTACTTATTGTATTTACTATTTCTTACTAAGGTTCTGTACGTTATTGTCTTATGTACATTTCCATATAAACTTGCTTGTCGTTACCTATTTATAAATCATTTTAGTTATTTAATTCTCTTCTGTTACTTGTCAGTAGATAATGCAAACCAGATGTACATGAATATTCCCATACATAAATCATGTAATTATATAAATTTGTTTTTCTTTTCGGCAAACGTATTACTTTACTTGATTGTTTAGTAGTGATATTTTGGCCTTGTCGGTCAATGCAGTTTTTCAAACTGAATTAGGAACGATACAGCATTACTTGTTGAGAATCATTTTATCATTCTCGTGACGCAATTGTTTGATTATTATTCTCCTGAGCGGAATCCAAGATTGCGTTGTTACTAACTTTCCGTCATCTCGATTCGCCGAAACGAAAAACAAGTATATATAATCATTATTACCGTGATAATAAAAATGTCATTGAAACAATAAAATATATATATATGTATATATATATATATATATATATATATATATATATATATATATATATATATATATATATATATATATATATATATATATATATATGTTGTAGCCTACTGTATATTTGGGTATTTTTCTTAGATATTTTGACATTGATAGTAAACGACGTTATCAATCTGAACGAAACGTAACAGATCTCTTCCTCTGAACTAATCATTTTCATGACGTAATATTTTTGTCATCTTTCTCATTGGCGGAGATTGTGTGATCAAAATTTTCTGTCGTCGCAATTCACGATCATATATATCTTGTACTGATTACAAAAGTATTTTATACTGAATATGAAATTTCCAATCTCACCTTGGTCTCACCGGCTTTGCACGACCCTGCTTTCAAATTGAAATATCCAAACTGGAACCAGAAACATCTTTTATTTTGCAGAGGACTTGGAGTGATATCGATCGAACACTATAAGACACGTATTATATTCTGAAGCAAGCGTTTACAGAAGAGCCATGAACAACACAGAGGAGAAGGGTTAGTAGTTATAACTATTTTCTAACTGCGACGTAAGTCGACAGTTCTATGTACGGAAAAAAAATTCTGTGTTACGACCAGATAAAAAAAAGGTTAACGGCGTTTGTAAGGAATTAAGAGACCCGGGGAAATAGTGGTCTGATAGTGTTCGTAACAAAATATAGAAATCTGTTATCGCGATAAGAGAGGGGATAATGAGAGAAGGGATGCTTTGTTAACGATTGACAGACACGATGTAGAGAGTAGGCAATGAAAGAGGAATATTATTTTTGATGCAATGTTAATTTATTCTAACGGGGATTAACTTAAAAACTCAATAAAGAAGATATAGTTTTATTACAAGAAATTAACTTGAAGCTCAATTGGAAAGACAAAGTCTTCACAGAAATAAATGTTGAGTATTGTCAGATGCTGTGCAAAATTGTACACACAACGTCTATTCGTTTTATTTGTTCTTTTACAAGAAGCATTTTTAATATTATGACTAGGTGTCCAACATCTCTATAACTCACTTTGTCTGTCCCCAATTAACTGGAGTCTTTTATTCTCTTATTTCTTTCAATTAATCCGTGTGATAGAAAAAATATCTGCAGTTTCCCTTTCTGTGGTACGTTCTTTTTTTTTTCGTCATCAAAGAACTATCAATTGTTCTTTTTTTAATCAAACCATGAAAGATATAAGATTACGTCATCAGCGTTCACAAGCGTGGGATTATAGATTAAAATTGTTTTTAAAATATAATTCATGTGATTGATAGTGCAAATTTTTAAGGTTTTAGCCCCGAAACTTCTACCTGGAGCACATGGAGACACACACTTAGATACACTTACATAGATACAGACACTCAGAGGAAAGAAAATCTGTTGGTTTGCCATTTATGGGGTTACGGTGATTTGATACAAATATAGTGAAGCATAAAAAAGGAGTATAACGGGGATATTATTATTTATTTTGTATTGTACTGCAAACCTTGAAATCATTTTTTGGAAAACTGACTAAAAACTAATTGAGTAAATATAGACGCAAAATATCTGAATCATTTAAAAATTGCAGATGACATTTCAATGATAACTGAACCACTTAATGAACTGTAAAACCATGTTAAGACATCTAAGGAAAGACTTCTGACCCAAGGCAAATATAAGGACAAAAGTAATGATCAATAATAAAGTACTGAAAAACACCGTAAGAATAGTAGAAGATCTAAAAAAGGGTTGAGGGATAGATTTATCAAAGCCAGATTGGGGAAAACATGAAAGCGAAATAAAACGATGCATAACAATTGGTTTGAAAGCATTTGGTATGAATAGAGACCTGTTGAATATATGTGTATCATTTGAGGTTTACAATGAAGGCAGAATACTTGCTATGATACACGGATTCAAAACATGGAAAACAGCAAAAAGAGAAAACCGAGTCAAAATCGCACAGAGAGTCGCGACAAGAGCAATGCTAGGGATAAACCCCAAGAAATTAAAAAGAGATCAACCTGGATCCGGAACAGACCGTGGTGAAGGGTATCATGTAAAAAATCAAGCAATAAAAACAGAGATGGACATTTAATAAGGATGGGATAACAGATGGAACAAAAAGTTAAAATATTGGTGCTCAGGGGACAACAAATGCTGTTGGGAAAAACACAAGATATTGGGAAGAGATAGGAATGTTCACCATTGAGACATGAAAGGAGATGGGTATGGCCTGTGTCCAACAATTGACTTATAAAAGCTGATATATATATCAAACATCGAATATTGCATCGTATTATATCATATTGCGTTCCTGATATGTACATCATGTATATATATATATATATATATATATATATATATATATATATATATATGAATGGCTTGGCTTGGCTTAGCGGACGAAGATTTTTGGGAGAGATTTCAACAGCAGAAGGACACTATATATATATATATATATATATATATATATATATATATATATATATATATATATATATATATATATATATATACATATATATATATATATATATATGTATATATATATATATATATATATATATATATATATATATATATGAATGGCTTGGCTTGGCTTAGCGGACGAAGATTTTTGGGAGAGATTTCAACAGCAGAAGGACACTATATATATATATATATATATATATATATATATATATATATATATATATATATGTATATTATTTTCTACTCTTTCTTAATTAAAAATTTCCAGTATAAAAATGGCCCATATAAAATTGGCAATACGACGCATTATCACAAAAATAGCCACTTTTTGTTTTTAATCTTATCATATGATATCATCTTTCCTCATGAATATTCCTCTTTGTTTCCTCCCTTTTTTCTTTCTTCTTCTTCTTCTTCTTCTTCTTCTTCTTCTTCTTCTTCTTCTTCTTCTTCTTCTTCTTCTTCTTCTTCTCCTTTTCTGCAATAACGTATCATGATGCCATTTTGATATGGGACATTTTTATTTTGGCAATTTTGAATGGCTAAAAGTGCCTGAATTTGTTTAAATAATGTCCATTGGATAGGTTTAATCAGCATGACTCTATAGATTTCATTTCAAATAGATAAACGTTGATTTTGAATTTTAAGAGTGGCAAATAAAATTATCTGAAAGTCACATTTATAATGCATATAGGCAATTTTTTTTTTCAACTTATCTATTTTAATAAAGCATTTAAATAGATTCTTCAATTTTCAATACAGGTTCTCACACTGATTCATCAATCTTCTTCAATACACGGATTCTTAGTCGTCAATCACCATACCGTATTCATCTGATTTTATACTTAACAATAAAGTTTTTAAAAAATAAGACGGCAAATTAATCACTTTTATTTTTATCATAGTGTTTTAACTGATAGATTGCCGGAAAGTGGCTTTTTAGATCAAGATTAACGTTATTCGGAGAATGGTACAAATGTAGCCACATTTAGCCATCATAAATTGCTAAAATAGAAATAGTCCATTTCAAGATGGCGTCACGATGCATTATTGCAGAAATAACCACTTTTTGTTTTCAATTTTATTACATGATATCATATTTCGTCATAAATCTTTAGCGTAAAATATTGCTGGAAAACATCCGTTTTTCCTTCCCTTATTTTTCTTTAGGGCACGACTTGCACAGACCTCTCAGGATATTAAGTAGTAAACATGAAATGAAGAGAAAATAATGAACAAACTTTGGAGGAAAATAGTGAAAGAGGACGAGGAGGAGAAGGAGAGAGGGAGAAGAGAAAGAGAAGAGGATGGGGAAGTCATTTTAGAAGCAAACACAGAAAAGAAAGGAGCAACAAAAAAGGAAAAGAGAAAAGAAGAGAGACTCGTCATCGCAGTGAATAATTGAACAACCGAAGTGACATCACTGGCGTTTTCCACCGGAGAAATTAGAAAAAATAATGTTTTAAAAAGTATCAGGAAAAATGTAGATTCTCAAGAATTTAGATGTTATTTGATAAACAAGTCAAAATAAGGCCCCACAATGTAAAAAAAAAAAAAGCTTTTTTTTCCCAGAAATGAAAGACAGAACAATTTTTAGAAGAGTGATCTCAGAGTGATTATGCCAAATTTCAAGTCTATAGACAAAACAGTATTGCCAAACACACAAAATAGTGAAAGAGAAGGAAGAGGAGCAGGATGGGAACCGGAGGGACAAAAGGACAGAGAGACAAACACTACTGGATACAATGTAAGAGACCAATTTAGCATAAATGTACATTGTAAAGCATCCCCTAAAAACTATTCGGTGTGTTTTTTATGTATAATAAAGAGTAAATACACAGATGCTTCGCCCTCTATCTTTAATGATGCTGTTTGTACGCTCGGCACATACATTGATAGTGAGCCTGCCAGCCAGCCATACCAACCTAGAAACTGAACAAAGCGATGTCGATGATGATAGTTTTTGTCGATGGCTTCAAATTGAAAAGTCAAGAAAAAAGAAATAATGATATCCATTCTTCGAAAAGTTGAATCACCATAGCCCGTGCGTGTGTCTAAACTAATGACTTTAAAAAAAATCTAATATATATATATGTGGGTGCCAGCTCAACATTAGTGCATTGTGGGCCCAGAAGCACTAGAGATACCGCTTTAAAGAGAGGCACTCAAAAAAAGAAAAAACAAAATGTTTAGATAGTGCATAGTGGTTTAATCGCAAGAATTTCCCAAGGTTGTAGCCCGGAAATATGATCAGGAGCACCCGGACGCATTGACACGTAGATGCATATATAGATAGATATACACACAAGACACTCCAAGAGTGAAGAATTTGTAGCCCACTTGGCTGGTTGGTCAGATTATTAGTGGGGCTACGGTGATCCGATAAGAAAGGAAAGAAGAGACAGAAATAATGATGATAAGAAACTAATCAAATCTTGTAATACGAACAAGATGCTATTGACGTCAATAGACGTAATTATCATTTGATCCATTGCATAAAAAATAATAATAATTTGATCTATAAGCCATTCTTTGAAGGGAATTGTATCATTACTGCTTCCGCCTTCCATTGCCTCACGAACAAAGCCCATAAATCCTTCGGTCCATTTCTCGGAGATTCTGTTGTGATTTGGTGAGTCCGATTTCATAGCGTCCCGAAACGGATATTCGCCTCCTGTCTTCAGTGAAAGCTTTATACATAATTTGCAATCCAAGAGCAGACAATAAAGAGAAGCATGTCAAAATTTGATGCAATCATCGGTCGGGACATTTCTTCAAAACAGTCCCCCCCGAAGACATTGAAATTATTTCACTCTTTTCTGTTCGTTTTCCCTTGATATATTGATGTATCGGTCATGTAAACTCTTGGCGAAAATTATGGAATCAGCACACTTGGATGATTTTTTAGTTACTTTTTTTTTGTTTCACTTTGTAACAAATAGAAAGAATCACAGATATGACACGAAACAACTTTTGTTTAATAGCTTGATATTCCGGCTTCATGAAATATGACTCAAACAAATCAGATTAGAATATTTAAATCATTGGCATATTTTTCTTTCGGGAGAGATAAGGTGAAAATTGTGGAAGCAATCAATTCTGGAGTAAAAATTTGGAATCGTCAACAAAAAAAAAAAAAATCACCATTTACACCTTGTTGCCCCTCTTCGGTCTTATGATGGAATGTGGTCTTTTAGACACGAATTTCATTAATGAAAAACAATATTCCAAACCAAATTGGTTCCATTTTTCTCCAATAAAATTTATTAGATCAGCTTTACACAATGGAGACCTGTTATGGTTCATCTTTTTAAGATATCTGCTATAATTTTCCAACTTGATTGAGGTATGAACTGTTTGCTGGCCTTAACATTGAGTCGATATGCAGTTCCTGGAGAATAGCTTTAGCACTCTTTACTCCCTGGCAAGATGGCTTCTTATCCTGACAAAAAAAGGTCTTCCTCATCATCAAATCTAATTTTAATCGATGAAGTGAGAATAGTGTCCAAAATTTCAACTTACACCAATGCATTAACTTTTAAGATAATGATTGCAATCTCCCATGATACTCTACCTGACGTGCAACCACGTATCATGAAGGATTCGTGAAATTTGCTAGTTTTTTTTTCAGGTAGTAACCCTCATTTGTGTTATTTGAATGGCACCGGACTCATCACCTTGGCTTATCCCAGATCCATGATTCATCACTGACGATCAATTGATTCCTGTTTTAGTCCATTTAATTTTCATTTGTTTAATGGTGTAATTTCTATTTTCAAACCATATTGGTTCGAGATTTCTATTCTGATGCCTCGACGTTTTCGATGTTCGACTGTTCTTGATCGTTTCGTCCAACGCCCTATCGCCGATACAGTCACTCCACAACAGTTTTGCTATGAAGTCAATTCGTAGACAACCTTTTTGATGAAGTATTTCTATTGCCGACTTGGCTTTTCGCCGACTGTCGTCTTGTCGAATGCTTTCTTACATTCTTTACTATTTAAGCGAAATTTCAAAAAGAAAAAAAAGTTATTTTATATCTAAAATCGCAAGATTGAAACGACCTGACGATAAAACATGCATTATAAAATGAATTTTCACGATTGACCGGAAAAATAATCCACCTGCAGACAAAGTTCACATTTCAGTTGAAAGGAACGGAAAAACAAATTTGCATCAATCATTAAGTAGAATATTGCAATGTTTCAAAGTATTTTTTTATCTAATTACTTTTATTATTGGCAACATTCAACACACACGACAAAACGACCAGACATGTTGCTCTCTTGATGTTTTCATTTACAACCTCCCCATTTTGTTTGAACTTGCACTAAACTTTAGATGCAGCTAACCAGGAACAACCAACATCTTTTCCACACCCCATGTTTGATTTTCTTCTTGAGAGAGTTTTATAACCAATTCCATTAGATCAATAGAGAGCTCTATTGTCGAAGCCCTGTGTCCTTCAAATTAACCCAGTTCAACAATAAGTCCAACAACTCGTAAAGGTCTGAAACTTCTTTCTTTAAGTGTAGACATGTATGGGCATATGTAGGCTTAAGCTGGTATTTGCTATAGAAATACAAATTACAAAGTGATTCTATAATTGTTTTCTCGACATTTTTTCCCTATACTTGATTGGGAAGAAATATGCCAATAATCTAGTCTAACTTTCGAATTAATGTAATATTTCATGAAAGCAGAATGTTCAGTCATCAAACAAACACTGTTATGTGTCGTACCTGTAATTTGTTTATTTGCTTTGAAGTGAAAAAAAGAAAGAAAAGAAAAGCTGAGTGAACATCCTCCCAGAGTGCTGAATCTGTGATTTTTACCAATGGTAGTTGATCAATATTGACACCTATTAGATTCAGGAACCGCTTGAAATCGCTTTTGAACTCATCAGTGAAAAGAATTTTTAAAAGATGGAATTCTTTTGTGTACTGGATTTAAAGGATCTAAGAACGAATTACTGAAAAATGTATTCCCTAATATGAATTTAAGAGTTCATAAATCAATAAAATTTGTACCGATTTTCAAACGTTTTTGTCTGTTTCAGGTTTGGTTAGTCACCCAATCGAAACCACGTGACAGATGTCTTTTGACAGCATGCTGCGTTGGGAGTGATCAATAGGGCATTTTGAAAAAAAGGGTTATCAGTGAATAAGTTAGTTATTTTGTTGGGTAGTAGTCACTAAAAAATCTAAAAAAAGAAACAGGTACAATTTAGCATAAATCTACATCGCAAATTTAACCCTCAGTAAACGCTTATTTGGGGGGATTGAAAAAGGAAAAAAATGCTTTTCTTAGTCATAACAAGGAGTGAATGTTGAAACCTTCAGCCTTCTATCTCCATCAGTACGGACTGTACGCATGATAAAAACATAGCCAGCTGGGTAGACTTGAAAACTGAAGGAACCTTTTTTGATTGTTTTGTTTGGTGGTTTCTGATAATTGTCACTGAAAAGCGAGAGGGGAGTAACTTTAATCAGAATTCCCTAACATGAATTCAAGAGTTAACAAGCTTGGCTGTGCTTGGGTCAAACTCCTTTGCTTCATTAACATCGAAAACGTAAACAAAACAGAATTCATTTCTCTATTCGATATAATTTTAAAACGACATTTTCTATTTCAATTCTTTTAGGAGTGAAACTGAATTACACATTACTTTTTGCATACACTACTGTTATTCGTGAAAAAGGTCACAGGTTTTTGGTCTGGTCTTCACTACTGTTGTTACACGCGAAAATAAAGTCAAAGCTCAATAGTAAGAGTTTAACAGTGAAGCAATCGAACTTTCGCCGTTTTTCAAACGTGTTTCCAGTTTCCTTCGAACAGAATCAAGATAAAATAAATGTATTGTAACTTTTGAAATGGTACTAGAAAAAAAAACAAAACAGGAAAATTCCGTCTCAGAAAAATTCAGCCTCGGAAAATTTGGTCGACAATATCATGGAAATATCTAAGAACAAGGAAACTGAGAGGGAATTGATGGAAGGCCATTATAGAAGTGTCCATGGTAGAAATGAATTGAAATTTACAGTTAAGAATTATTGAAAGACTATCACAATGTTAAATTTGACTGAAGTTGAATTAGAAATGAGAGAATTCAGTCCAAGAAAATTTGGTCTCTATTAGTCTGGTCATTTATATAATCTAACATAGACCGAATTTTCTAGACAAAGTTTATTAAGACCGAATTTCCTGATCACCTTTCGAAAGAATCCCTCGAAGACATTGAACTTATTGCATTGTTTCCATTCCGTTCCCTATCAATAGATTGATCAATCTCAGTTTATTTGTCTATGAATTAATCAATTCTTTCATCGACTTTGAACAATCGATCAAATTTGATTTCTCCGTGTATGCTATACTCCATCTCATCAGTCAGCTCATGTAGAGTTGACTGTCAGTCTATCAATATCTCATCTGAGTCTGATCATATCCATCCATCTCAATGTACGCATATCAATATATTTATCTCGGTCATTTCTATCTAGCTCAGTCTGGTAATACTGCTCTACCTTCCTCCCCCCTCTCCCCCTCTCCCCTCTCTCTCTCTCTCTCTCTCTCTCTCTCTCTCTCTCTCTATATATATATATATATATATATATATATATATATATATATATATATAAGGGAAGACAGCATTAAAACATGAATTTTGCTCAAAGCGAAATATTTACGGTGGTAAGAGAAACAAGTTTGGTCATCTGTCAGTCTGGTAACATCCATCTGTATATTTCTGGTTATATGTACCAATTTATCTACCCCCCTCTCTCTCTCTCTCTCTCTCTCTCTCTCTCTATATATATATATATATATATATATATATATACATATATATATATATATATATATATATCTCGTTACATCTGTCTTTGGTCGTATCTATCAATCTATGCCTGATCATATCTATCATTCTCAGTATAGTCGTATCACTCTCTCTCTCTCTCTCTATACATATATATATATATATATATATGTGTGTGTGTGTGTGTGTGTGTGTGTGTGTGTGTGTGTGTGAGTGTGTGTGAATAAGGAGTCAGCCTTACAAACGTATATATAGCTCTAAACGAATAACAAAATATATGTAAAACGGAAAAAAATCACCGAAGAAAATTACATGAATTACTTCAACAGATATTGGGGAATAAGTGACTGAGGTGAAACAAAAAAATGAAATTTTCCCCTTTAGTGTTTAGTTTTTAAAGCTGTAATATATATATATATATATGTATATATATATATATATATATATATATATATATATATATATATATATATATATATATATATATATATATATGTACTCTATTCATATTAATATATCTCAAATCAATTCATCTATCTATCCATTTATCTGCATTACATCACAAAGGGAAAGGTCACTGCCTGAAGGAGAACCTCTTAACATTACAAAGAATTATTGCCGATTTGAAATTTAAAATAATCACAGCAATACTTGAGGGAAATATTGAAGACAAAGGCCATATTAACGAATTAATATTTTCCTGAAATAGCCAAGTGTGGCACAAGGCCAACAATAAATAAGTAATGGAAAATATTACGTATGTATTTTTGTATGCATATATGTACGTGTTACGTGTACAGACCACACCGATGGAACCAGAAGGGTTGGAAATTTGAATATTTACTCTTTCTCGAGTCAAGAAAAAACGAATTTGCTTTTTTTATTCTAATATTTCTGCCAAATAGGGGTTGTTTTTTTTTTTATTGGAGTCAAATTACAATGCAGTTGTATGCTAAATTTGAAACTTGGTTTGTGTTCCACAGCGGTCGTGCTTATTTTTAGGTTTTACTCGGACTCTCCAAAGATGCAGCGAAAGGCGACAGCAGTGAATAATTCATTTTTCAATTTTTTCAATTGATCACTCCCAGCACGGAAAAAAAGACATTGGTCACGTGAGTTTCTACTTCATGATTAAGTAGAACTGTCTAAGTATCGAACTAATTGCAACAATAATGGTTTAGGACAGTGGCTATCACCCTTTGTCAACCAATTACCCCACATATCAAAATCTCCAGCGTCATTTAATCCCGTCCCTGGCCGTTCCGTAGATTCATACTAGCTACACGAAGAAAATTATCTAAAAATCCGTGAATTTAAGATTGCAATGCATTACGGCTCATTTGGCAACAGGAATATCACATTTTTTTTTTATTACTTCCTTCTCATTTCCTGCCCAAATGTTATCAGTGCGTTCCATTCAGCCGTTTCGTTTATGAAAAATAGGTCAGTCAGGGACGTGACCATTTTAAACAAACACGCTTACGTACACTTTGAGGTGGAATATAATGGATTTTGAAATTCTGCTCCCCAAGAGGGAATTACCTCCCTCCGGGTTGAGACTAAATTGCGAGCAAATGCAACACAGCAACCTGGAATTTGCGAAACTTATTTCTGTTGGGTACAAGGTGAAGAATTCTGGGACTCCAGTGAATATTCAAGTCAACAGAATTGTAACAGTCAGTGATATGATATTGATTACCATTGCTCCATAGCAAGGTATTCTGATATTTACAAACCTCACCTTGGTCTTGCAGTGCATTTTACAACTAGGGTTGCCAACGTTTCGAACTGGAAATGTAGGACGATGTTTTGTGGGATCCGGGTAATGGTCTGACGAATATTTCCAATTTTGCCCTCCCAGGATTATATTTGTTTATTTTGTTTTATTTTTTTTAAAAAGAAATTATGAGTAAGTTCACATAATTAGGAATAATGTGACCATATGTGGAGATCATGCCGTTGTTTAAGGTAGAATCAGCCAATATTGGACATCTTATGGAATTGACGGACAACGAGATGAAATATAATCTAGCACTGCGGAAAGGATCATGTTAAGACCATATTCAAATAGGTTAACTCCGTTCGTGAGAAATCTATTGACCCCAAGAAAGTGATTGTTTAAAGAGTATCAAACAGCGTTCATAAAAGAGAAAGAATGCTTTTATCTCAATAAATGGAGTGTGTAATGATAGAGAAAGCGTTCGTAGATATTTCAAGGTAAGATATAGAGAGTGGGCAAAGAAAGACGAATATTGTTTTTTTCTTTACGTCACACTACGTCCTTCCTTTTTAACTCAATTCTCGAGATAATAAAAGGACAAAATTGAAAGAAAGAATATATATATATGTATACACACACACACACACATATATATATATATATATATATATATATATATATATATATATATATATATATATATATATATAATTTTTTCATTCTACAATGAATTGTATTGCATCTTGGACGATAATTTTCTTTTCATTTTTGATGCAATGATTATTCATTTTAACGGATATTAACTTGAAAACTCAATTGGAAAGAAATGATTTTATAACAGAAACTAAAGTTGATAAATGTTGTCAAATGCTGTCAAAAATTATATACACGGCGTAAGAGTTCTCAAACAGAATCTATTCTTTTTCTTCTTCCTGATATTAAGAGTTGTGGCCCCTGCCTTGATCGCACTCCAAGCATCAGAATTTTACGAAACAAAAAGACCCAGCTACTGTCATTTTTTTCAAAAATACATGTCAATTAATCGAGACCCTATTTTTACAAACGGTGTTTTTCTTCATATTAAACAAGTCAATGGAAATTTCTTGTGTATGCTAGCCTTCCATGTTCTTATATCTTTTTTTATAGAAGTATATTAAAGTTTATAGAAAAACATTAATTCCATGAAAAGTGAATCATACAATATTTTTTCAAGCAAACTGACTTTTCAACGTCAAATATCCTTTTAGTGAAGAGAGACGTAAAAATTAGAGTATCTTAGAATGGTCAATAAAACGAACAAATAATACATTAAAAATTATTTATCTGTCTTCTTTCGAATACTCATAATCACTCAAAGTTTAATTGTTTTTTTACTTTCAAAAACTACTATTTACCTTCATATTGATTTCTAGTTGATTTTTAGGTTATGATTTCTGTTACCAGTAAAAGCAAAAGTGTATTCAAAATTTCTCGAAAAATAGTTTGTGCTTTCAATCAATAACTCTTCTGTAACTTTTGGATAAGTGACAGTTATTAAGACAAAATATCTGTTCGGGGGGTACTATTTGCGAAGTGACTATAATGTTTAACTTGGGCCTTTATTTCCGTCTATCTTCCAACCGCCGGAAATCATTTTCAAAAACACAGACATTTATCTGAACATAATTACAAATGAAAAATTCCCGAAATGATTTATTTCATATCGGGAACAACCTGAATTCTTCAAAGTCACACTTTCCTGTCCAGGTCAGTATTACAGCGACAATGTGAAGAGAAGCCCCCTGCCCTCGTAAAAAAAAAAATATATGTCTTCTTCAAAAACTGACACTTTCTAAATAGTAACAGAGGTCTTATCGATTGAAAGCACTAAAATTTTCTTCTGGAAAAAAAAAAATGAACAAATCTTATACAGTTTTCCGCTTTTAGTGGTTAAATGATTGTTGAACATTTTTAGATACAGCTTAACGCAGGCTGTAAATCTAAGACGTTTAGTAAACAGCGCAGATTGGGACTAAAATACTTGCTATAATCTTTCTTTTTTTCTTCTATGTGTTACATAAAAATAAATGCATTGGAGAGCATACTTTCCAATGAACAGTAGTGTGCAAGAACCTGCCAAATGGCATGCGTCAACCATGACATAAAAGTCTTGCAAAATTTGCCATTTACAAAATGCAAGCATACTTTTTATTAATGTCCCCCACCCCCAGTTGCGTCGTGTAAGCAGAAATTCATCAAAGAACAGGCTTCATTTAGCTGTATTGTCAGGATTAAGGGAAATGTTAATTACAGTTTCGTCAAAATTACGATTACTCTCACCCCGAGCAACGCCGGGTACCCCTACTAGTATATATATATATATATATATATATATATATATATATATATATATATATATATATGTCTGTGTGTGTCTGTCTGTCTGTCTGTCTGTCTGTGTAAGTGTGATTTGGACTAAACAGTAACTAATATTTTCCTCGACTCCTTCCTATCGAACCCAGCAAATGAATAAAATATGTTTTGCACTATTTGTACAGTACATTTTACCGAAAAATAACGTGGTGCACGGAACTAAACAAATCATGGGCGGGTCCAGTTTATTACTAGTTAACAATAGAAAACTGACCCTCCATCATATTGATCCCCTACTTCAAGTTCAGAGACTCTAAAAATAGTCTAAGGCCTACTTTGAATTGGCTCTCATATTTCAATACATGATATATCGGTGCGCATTCGCTTTTACATTTATTTTAGGTGCTAGAAATTAAATCTATCCAAAGCACTTGACGGCATCGTTTTGATTTTAACGGAATTGTTAGTATGTAATGAAGTGTTTGTTTGCAACCGTTAGTTGCGTTGTGAATAAGACAAGGTGAAATAAGATCGGCTGACTTTAATTGTAAGTACGAAACATTATTCAGTCATAATTTAGGGTTTTGTGTACAAATCATCATCTGTGTATCTGGTCTACAATGTACGTTTATGTTAAATTAGTCCCCCTAGTTTGTGTCCGACGACGTTCGAGCATGCTTTTTGATTTTTAGTGATTACTGCCCTACAAAGAGTGGGAGAATTAATTTATCAATTGATCATCTTTTTTTCTTATTGTTTTAGTGATCACTCTGAGCACACTACATTCTGTCAAAAGATGATTGCTTCCTGTTGAATGAATAACCAGGCCTGTTTCAGGGGCGTGGTGGTTGGGATTATGAATATTTCTTGCTGGCCGAGGATGGTTAAAAGAAAATTAAACAGTAACCATACAAGGCTATTGAAACAGATTCTGTAGTGTTTGAATATTTTTGCAATAAAACATTAATGAATTTGATGATCCAGTCGGAATGAAATTTTGTGCTACCTTTTGATAATGAATTTCATGTTTCGGTTACTGGAGATAGATGAATAAAACCAACAATTTTTTGAGCGCAACACGACATATCCAGTAGCCCGGATGGAATGAGGCCGTTGGCAACATTTGGCTCGGGAGGCTGTAGATTACTGATCCCAATCTTGAAAGAAGCAAACCTGAAGTCGAGGCAGGTAATTTGCAAAAGAAAAAATTCCTCGCACATTTTCCGTACGCCTTCCATCCACCAAACACCAGCAGTTACTATGGCCACTAAAAGCCAGTAAGTATGGGAATAAAAATATCACTTTTGCTTCGTTACAAATATCTAACAAAACAGTTTTCAATGCTTTTAAAGTTGTTCGATAATGAATATTATTTTCTTGTTGCTCTGATCAACATTCCATTTTTATATTCTCACTTGCTACGATTCCAATTGTTTTGCTTTTGTTTCTGAAAAAAAAAAAACAGGTGGACTTTTCTTTCTCGCGTCTGCTTTCTGCAATCAATATATCTTCGGCATGTACCACAAGCTAGGCTTTTTAGTTATTTCTCAGCTTGTTCCCACACTAGTTGAACCGTTCTCCTTTCGTGGTTCGGTGTGTACGTGAAAGTAAAGCGCCTCTTTACTGGTCAAAAGACATTTCTTTCATCGCTGGCTGACCGGTAGAGCAACATAATTATCGTTTCCGCTCATTGTTATTTAAACGAAATCTGGAAGTAAACTCCGGCCGAAAACGTGTGTTCACTCAGCACTACATTGTACCTAGATTCGCTGCCTGTCTGTCACAATACCTGTTCCGTCCAAAAGGGGCTGCAGCGTCAATTATTATTATTCAGTAATATTGTATAGCTGAGAGAAAATCGACCCTCAAAACGGCTAAACAGTTTGGGACAAAGTACAGTTCCTTTGCATGTTAGTGACCTTTGCAAGGTTTCATATCCAGTCGAGACCGTGACTTTATTCTTACAAGATTTTTAGGTCACCCCTTTGGCAGGATGCAAGTCCAACGATACCTCCAACCAATTCAAACGGCTCAGACGGCATTCAATTACCAACTTAGTGCATAGGGAGATTTGTCCCAAGGGAAAGATTTTCAAAGTATTTGCTCAAATTAGGAATCGAACCCTGAATATAAAGCAGACGTGCTAACCATTACACTACCTGAGTGAACAATGCTTTCAAAGTTGTTCGATAATGAATATTATTTTCTTGTTGCTCCGATCAACACTCCATTTTTATATTCTCACTTGCTACGATTCCAATTGTTTTGCTTTTGTTCCTGCAAAACAGGTGGACTTTTCTTTCCCATGTCTGCTTTTTGCAATCGATATACCTTCAGCATTTACCACAACCTACGTTTTCACATGCGCTAGCATCTCTGGCATCGATTGGTGTCACTAACTGACATACCGAAATTTGAATTACGTACATTGCTCAGCGTTTTATGTTGCCAATCTAGATGTTTTCGTCTTAATCTAGATGTTTTGGTAACGTTTAGGAGTCAGGAATTGCTACGAATTTAGATAATTTTGGAAACATTTTTTTTTAATCCATGATAATATAAGTTATATTTAGGATAAATTGAGTTATATTTTGATAAATGTTGAAGATTAGTCACATTTATTAGATGTCGGGGATGGGAGTCAAATCGCGGCTTGCGAGCCACATGCAGCTCTTTGACATTATATAGGCGGTTCGTGGACCTATGTAGGCTGAGTTCCTTCTCATTTCAATTAACATTAAGAGTAAATGAATAAAACATTCTCAGCCTGATAATCATTTGTCTGTCATGAACTGCTACCCAACTGGATTGACGTGTAAGTTTAATGTTCACAATAAGAAAAAACATTCATATAAAAAAATTAAGCAGGAGGTGAAAAATACGTTCGATAACTATTATCGATTTTGCTAAATAAAGGGAACAGGCTTTTGCATATAATCATCTTAGTAAAGGTGGAAAAATGATTTTTAGATGGTCAGATGTTCATGCTGGTATAGTTTATTTTCTATTGTGACCAGAGCACTTCCTACAAATCGACGAAGAAGGCCTCGAATCGAAAAACACCAACGATAAGATAAGTGGTGAAGGATATGCAGGAGGTGAAAAAAATACATATAGTCATCTTAATAATGGTAGATATCACTGAATCCTTACACAGTTTTTGATATAGTTTAAGAGGTCATGAGACAAAATTTTGAAATCGTTCGGTATATGTACATGTACTGAATGATTACTGTAACTTATACAAATTTTCAGTTTGAAGAACTATATTCGATAACTACTATTATGAACCTATGTTTATTACCATTCATATGAGATCATGGTAGCAATTATAAAACTCTGCGTAAAAATTAGTTCTTTCAAACATCTGAAGTTTATCGAAGGTGGCTCTGACATTAAGCAAGTTTGGCCACCCCTGTTATATGTATATATGTATCTATTATTTATATCGCATGACTTATGGCAGAGTCACACAATATGAAGTCTGACCCTTTCTAAACATGCACTTTTTGAATGGACTTGTATTAGTTTATTTTATGATTTACATTCAAATTTGCTCTCCAAGATTTCATTTTTTCTCCTTCCATCTTTTCTCATAAAGGGAATTCAAAATCTCAAGCAATCTTCGGCTCTAGAATTACCGGTTAGATAATCCACTCGAAGGAGGCCGCTGATTTATAAATCCTATCCCTAACATTGAAATAATGCGAACCTCCAATTCTTAGCAGCTGAGGCAGTGATCCACATTTGGAAATATGTCCATGTTATGATAAAGAACCCCCCATCCCCCTCGCCAAAAAAACACATGGTGCGAAAATCTCTTTTTAAAAGAATAACCTGCATATAAAGAACGTCGGAGGCGTGTAGGCAGAAAATAACGGAACAGAGTCCAGGAAACTATCGAGTCTAGGCGTTCTCTGCAGCATTCACGTGCGACCAAATGTTTAAAGTGGATGAACAGCCTGCATAATAAGCTTTGGTTAACACTGACACACCGATCTTCCGATATGAAGATAAATTGAAATTTGAGCTAAAAAAAAAAAAAAATCAATCGGTTGTTATTTTAAACCGGGAATTTATCTGTCCACAGCTAACGCAAAGAGTAGGAAAGACTGGGAAGGGTAGCATCCTTTTTTGTATTCCTTTCAGTTACTCAAAGACTATCCGGACTAGTTCATGTTTGTACATCAAATTTACATATGCCTCCGAACTACGCGTATCATTTAAAGATTATTGCACACGCCAAAAAGAAATCAAACGAAGAATCGTAGTAAGATGGGAAGATTTCGGTGGGGCAAGCTCAACCTCCAGGAACAAGGAAATCCTAAAAAGTCCTAAAAAGAAGAGTGTACGACCAATGCGTCCTCTCAATGATTACAATCCTAATATTGACCTGCAAACTGTGAACCACACAACGTGCACATGAGAGAATCATGCTCAACATCACACAGAGAGATCACAAGACAGCACGGTATATTAGGGGATCATGAGAACCATCAGGAAACTCAAAGGGAAATGGTTGACAACCGATGCATATCAAGACTCACAACATCGATCCAGAGATCGAATGCCAACCGACGATGGTAGAATATGAGATGGCGAGACAAACTGAACAGATTCAGAAGATATTGGCTCCGCAACACCCATGATAGAGATGACAAAAAAAGATATCTAATAAACTGATGTTTTCCCATAAATTCAAATGGATCAAAAGATCCATGTTTAGATGTTTAGGGTTATAAATACCATGGTTTTCGTTTTCTTTTTGCGACTGAGCAGAAAACGAGATCGCCCTTATCAAATGTTGTGGTGAAAAAACTGCCTCATACCTCGAAAACTATCAAAGATATAAAGGGTGCGGTTTTCACCATTCGATAATACGTGTTTTGAAGATTCATTTAGATTCATAGAAAAAAAAAGACAAAAACAGTATAACCTGCCCGACACTTTAGTCACGTTTTCTAATAACTCGGACACTGATGAAGATGGAAATCGATAGCCCATTATTTTAAGATCTATTACATATGCCTGTGGTTCGCTAATGTAGTTTGTGAATTAGTGTTTTTTCGGAAGCTAGTCATTTTTGGTTTTCCTTGCTTTCACAGATTGAAATACGGTAGCCAAATACATTATACAGAGAACGTTGTTTTATTTTAAACCTGCGAAAGTATTCTCAGCGTATCTCGGGATTGTATAAAAATATTCTGAACACGTTTTCGCTACATTCATTATGTAACCAAGGCAGGGTTGCAGGTATCAGGTGTTGGCTACTCCAGAAAAAAAATCATTAAAATGTTTTTTTGTGAATTATTTTATCTTCAAAATCTATGAAAGTTCATATAAAAAGAGACGATATAAGGGGTATCATTCTTAATTTTCTTTTTTAAAGACAAAAGTTGGTTAAAATAAATTAAAAGCGAATAGTGAAATCCAGTTGTTGGAGTTGACTTTGTTTTTCGCCCGTAACAAGAACAAGAACAAAAACCTTATTTAGGAGAGTAAACATGCAACGTTAAACCCAACTGATACATATATATATATATAATATACATATATATATATATATATATATATATATATATATATATATATATATATATATAAAACAAGCAGTTATAAGCATTTCCCTACCGTGATTTGATCTTTATTTATTATCATATCATATTATACATGGATTATACATTGCGTTATATTATGTAGAAACTTATTTGAGATGATCTCTTGTCATTACATGGTTAATAGATCACTTGCTCAAAACAACTTTGAGCTAAACAGCTACCAGTAATACGAAAGACAAATAACTGCTTTCAATCTTTTCTCATCTCGTTTATTCTCGATCTGTTCGCCTCTTTCAACTCGACGGTTATGCATTGAGAAATGGACATATTTGGTCCGACACAATTAATTATGAATCGGGTTATATCATATAGAAACTTATTTGAGATGATATGACGTCGTTACACGTTTGATAAATCACTTGCTCTAGACAACGTAAATAGAATAAACAATTAAACAATTGCTGCAGGAATCGAACCCACCACCGATACGGTAGCAGCTTCAACGTAGCGATGCTCTTACCTTTGAGCTCTTTTTTGTGGCTCTCTCCATTGATTTCAAATCTTTCCCACACTTCCTCAGCAATGCCCCTATGAATGCCTGTGGATATTGCATGCGTGTAATGTCATCAAACATTGATCCAAATATAATGTATGTATTTGAATGAATCCCATATAAAACGAATACCCTTACAAACTACAACATTTGAGCACCAAAATATAACTAAGATACAGTTTGATATAATTTTGAATTAACACAAAAAACTACAAATGGAGTAATTATATATTTATGCTAAATAAATGAAAGCTGAACCGAAACACAGGCAAATAAATGACATACATGTGAACGGTGTTTAATGCGAAATTTTTACGTTTTGTTTTTGCTGCAAAACAATACAATCAAATATTTTATACTTGAACACCAAATATAAAGTATGCATGCCCCGGGGCGTTGCTGAAAATTTGTGTGCTTAGGGTTTGGCTTCTTGAGGGGGTACCACGTTCAACATTCAGTGCATCTGTCTGTTACTGCAGACCCCGGAGTTTCTTTAAAGGTATCATTGGTGGTCCTTGAGACAGGCAGACCTTTCAAAAGCTTAGCTAGATATTGGGGGACCTATTGGGCTTGTCATGAAGGAAGGACTTCAATATTCATTGAGTTTTCTATAATTTTCGTAGAAATACAGTGCATAAACTTCTACTCATAAATCTTTTGGGAGCTCTCTCCATTGATCTCAACTCTTCCTCCCTTCCTCAGCTATGCCCCCGTGTATGCCTGAGGACATCGCGTACGTGTAATGTCATAAAACATTGACCCAAATAGAATATATGGATTCGGATAGATCCCATATATCAGATGAATAACATCACAAACTTAACATTTGAGCACCATACTACAACTAAAATACAGTTAGTTATAATATTGAATTAACAGAAAATTTATACTTGTAACATATAATATATGTAGTTAACATTTATTTCATTTGGGAGAATTTAAAGCAAAATCATTTACCCTTTGAAGAATTTTTTTGCTATTTATGAAATTTGTTCCACGCAAACCTGTCAGAAGGAATTATATCGTCGCTTTTAGTGAAGATATCTCGAGTAGCCAGTATCATTATTATTATTCAAATTATAAAACTATGAGTACTTTGTTTGTTCCAGATATCATAACCTTTCAAATATCCCCAAGTCATCGCTTAATGTACAATTGCACTCAGTACAACTGAAGCACTGTGCGCTTCCTATTTTAAGCAGCTGAGCCAGTCATCCACTTTGAGAAATATGTTCAGGTTTTAATAAAACAATCAGTATGAATATCTCTTTTTGAAAGAATAACCCGCATAGAATTGAACGAGAGGGTTGTGTAGGCAGAAAACAAAGCAGACTCATTCCTGGAAACAATGGAGTCCATCCATTTGTAATAACACTCAACATGAGGCCAGATGTTTCAAGAGGATGGACAGACAAAAAGATCAGGTTTACAATTTGAAAGCAAAAAAAATAAAAATAAAAATTCCAATGGAATTTATTAATCACCGCCAGTGTTCTAGCTGCGGAAAATATGGCTTAGGCAATGAAATAGTATCTACCGTTCTATTGACCATTTATATAACGGCAAGTTGTCCCTCTGCCCTGCCCCTGCAAAGTCCAGATACATAGAATATTGCTCTGTGATCACTGAAAAAAAAGTCTACATTTTCAAGAAATGAACGTGAATTCGGTATGACCCCAAACTAGGGATCAGTTTAGGATAGACTTCTAAAAAGGTATTTATAGGCAAATTTAAGAAAGAAATACATTTTTTATCATTCTTGTACACAATTTCAAGTCTCTACAATGGAGGATGGGGTCTGTGCAAAGGATTGATACGTTGTGTCCAGCGAATATAAGAATCCCCTAAACCTGACAACATCGTTGAAACTTGTTTCTGGGCAAGTGCTGACTCACAAACAGAAAGAAAGACAATTCTGAAAAAAAATCTTGCTAAATTGTGCCTTGGGGCAGTTAAAAAGTAGTTTCAATGGTGAACAGGACAAAGACAAAAGCAATGTTCAACGAAAAAATTTCCCCAAAGAACTGGAATAGAGGACAATGTTGTAGAAGAGATTGACGAACGCACTTACTTGGAACGAATAAAATTAAACAATGCATAATGATTGGCTGGAAATCATTTGGTATGAATAGAGAAATAGAAAAGATCAGCCTGAATCTTGGGAGAACACTAGAGTGAATGATATTATACAAATAATTAAGAAAGAAGAATGAGGATGGGCGAAACACTTGTCAAGTAGGGATGACAACAGATGAAGCAAAAGATTGTCTATTTCGT
>OY735202.1:69183761-69306261 GCA_963457665.1 Thysanoteuthis rhombus | reverse complement strand
ATTTTGACACAAATTTAAAAGGTTGTGAACTCAAAATGTGCCCAGGAATGCATGGAGAATCGCACTGAACAACTAACGAACAAAGAAAGCCCACTTTGTTGTTCGTGAGGGGCATTTATTGGGCTACAGTGAATCAATTCACGGGTGGGTAATTCCTGGCAAAGACGTTTGGCATCAGATTGGCTGTATCTCCTTGGCTGCATCTACCACTAATCCGTCTCCTAGATCGGTTGCCTTCCAAGGGTGTTAGAGACTAGTTTGCACCACTAATTTACCCCTAGCTTGGAGGGGGGAAGAGATGAATTGATGACATTTCAAAGTGCATTAGTGAAAAGTGAAAGTATACATCCTCGACTGTATCTTGAACCCAGACCGTCAATTCCATTGTCTCCGCCATTAACCGCTACGCTGCTCGCACATCCGCTTGGTATATACGTCACGATATACACCGATGCCAATTATGAAAGATGACACTAAATTTGCAGAGAACACGTTCGGACGAATACATAACTGCAGCGATCTCAATATTCATGACAGGCTTCTGCATTCAGGAAATGACCTTATTAAATATAAATACTGTAAATAGAGAGTCCATTTCATGCGCCATCTGTTGCAGCAAGTTACAAATTTAATCACCTTTCTTTGGGCCGAGAAAAATCCTCATCAGTTATTGGTGCAACGTATTCGGAAAGTGAAAGAGTCGGCCGACATGCTATACCAGTAAACTGGGACCAGTGACCAGCTGCTTACAGTCGACATGTTGACGCACTCCGTCAGCAAGTCGCTTCAACCTCCTCGTCCACCGAGACCGCACGTCTCCCTCCATTACGAATCATATGCAGAGTTGCTGACGGAATTAGGACGCATCTTCAACGTCGAATCGATGACAAGGCCTCATGATAATTCTGTTAAGATTGACATCGCCACATCTGCCAAATGTTATTCGTGACGGAATATTGAGGTAAATCTAGAGTTGCAAAATTAGCCATTTTTTGGCTAGATATAGCTAGCCTCTTTTTTTTTCCCCCTTTCACTTTCAGTCACCCTAAGCAAGGGCTCTCAGCAACTCATCTCATCGAAGATTTAATGAAAAATGGAATCAATTATGCCACAGAATTTTAAACCAGTGAAAACATGTTAAAATGGCATATTGTTATTGAAATCGTAAAATTCGGCTACACTAAAACATGAATTGTTTAAAATGAAGCCTGAAAAAGTAATAAGAGAGTTAAAATTTCCGATGAATGAATGGTCTGGCTTCCCAACCAAAGATTGTTGGGAAGGATTACTACAGCAGTAGAATTATAGACGGCGAGGTCTACGTGCAGATTCTCCCTCTAGCTAAAGCAATGGATTTTGAAAGGAAAGCAAGCCTCCCCACAGCCAACACCACCCTTTAAGCCAAGGGTTGGTATCCTATGGTCCACCAAGATGGCACGAATAGAGGAAATTTCCAATACAGTCGATAAAAATCTACGAAAATTACTAGATGTTACCCCATTCAAATGTTGAAGTTGGAAAAAATATTCAATAAGAAGGATATAATTGAAACATAATTGAGACATAAAATGGAATTGAAAATGCTAGAAATACTATTGGTGATTGAATTTGGATTAAGAAGTCACAATAAATGTCACAGTATCTATGAAAAACCAGGGAAGTCGTTACAAGCTAAAGGCACAATGGCTTCTTATTAAAGCAAAAATGGCCGCTGTCTCTCTACATCGACTTTTGGAGATTTTATCCAATCTTCAGATGAAGTAAATGTACAATTATTATCAATAATTTGCGCGGGCGTTTCAATAAAAAGTATCTTTATTTGACTTATATATGAATATATATATAATGTACACACACACACACACACACACACACATGTATATTGTTATTATCATTATTGCTTAGTTTCCTGGAAGAAGATATGGGAGTGTTTTCTATGGCTGCTGCCGAATCTCATGTGGCCAGTGAGGGCGCGTGGTTTCATCATAGGAGGTTGCATGGTAGACCTTATTTCGCCACACGTTCTTTTCAGCTGCTTTTGTTATTAACTGGTTCGGATTGATGCCATAAGAGAAATATGGCTCTTTAAGGACTCCATCATATATATATATATATATATATATATATATATATATATATATATGTGTGTGTGTCTGTGTGTGTCTGTGTATATGTATAAAAAATGTATATACATATGTATAAGTGTGTGTATATATATATATATGTATAAGTGTATATATATATATGTATAAGTGTATATGTATATGTATGAGTGTATACATATATGTATAAGTGTATACATATATGTATAACTGTATACAAATATGTATAAGCGTATATATATATATATATATATATATATATATATATATATATATATATGTATATGTATGTATATATATACATTTATAATGTATGTAGGTATTTATATATTCTTATCTTTCATCAGGTACGCATCCTACACAAAATAATATGATTGAATTTAGCACTCCCAAAAGTACACATTTTAGGTCGATTTTATAAAAAAAGATGATTTTAAAAGATTTCCACATTTTTTTGCAAATGAATTTTATCCGACCAACAGCCAGCCGACAAACTGTGAGTCTGTTACCTACAGTCAGTCAAAAGTACATCATATTTTTTTCACCTGGGTGTGAGTAGGTGGCCATGTAAAAATACTATATGATACCCGAGCTCCTCGGTGATTTGGATGGGCAAGATTCCGGTGAGAGATGGGACTTTCCTTTCACAGGAACTAGTAGAAATCTAACTGATAGTTTTCAGCTAGTATATATATATATATATATATATATATATATATATATATATATATATATCATTCACAGACAGCTGTTTCGTTGCATTACAACTCTCCAGTGTGGCTATAGACTATCCATTATCCCATCCAGCACCACAAGGTAGGTTTCCAGGCGGTAGGATCAAAATTTTTGCTTCAGACCCAGAGGCTGGTATCTTACCTCTGCTATATATATATATATATATATATATATATATATATATATATATATATACATATATATATATGTATATATATATATATATATATATATATATATATACATATATATATATGTATATATATATATATATATATATATACACACATATATATATATATATATATATATATATATATATATATATATAGCCACAAAGTTAGCCAGAAATTGAAAGCTGCAGCCGATTTTAGCCATTTTCTAGGTAGTCTCAGCCACAAACAACAAACCATCGTTGGCAGCACAGAAGCGATCTCATTTCCTGCCGACTACGGCAAGAATACATAAAGGCCAGACAGCAAACAACTAAAGATTCCAATGTTGGAGTCTGGGGGACAGAAGCGGAACCGATCCTCCACGCCCCCCACGCCCCTGCAAGCACTGATCGGAATTAGACAGGAATTTCATAACCTGGAGACAGAGAATCAATATTTCAGACAACAAAATATTGGCTTTATAATTCAAACGCCAAAAAGAGAGACAAAAAGAGAGAGAGAGAGAGAGAAAGAATTCAGACAAGAGCCTGGCTAAATTATGTTTTCCGATTTTAGTACCAAGAACCAAGGCTGCCACAGGTTTTTTTTTCCGTTAATGTATCAGGAGCTGAGTTCAAAACGTACCAAATCGTCCATAAAAAATACAAAGTAAAGAGATTATTTTAATACTAACATATTAAAACAACTTAAATCTAATTCTAGAATAGAAAGAAAAGAGAAAGGCTTTCGTTCAGCAGCGGACCTATAGTGGCTACTGCTGCACACACACGTATATAAATATATATATATATATATATATATATATATATATATATATATATATATATTTATACACACGTGTGTGTGTGTGTATGTAAACGCACACACATATATATTTTTGATAAATGATGAATGCATATCATCATTTGGATCGACCCCGGTTATCACATGGAAAATGTGTAGCTTGGCCAAGTCAGCGTAGTTAGAATACAACAATTAAAGAAAATGAAGCTGTTGCAGGAATCGAACCTGCAACCGATTTTTCAGTTGGTTTAACGTAACGTTACTCTTACCATTGAAATATACAGTCTGGCTGAGAGGCAAAGGCCTAGATAACTGTTTCATCCTGTTTTTACTTCTGTTTATTCCTTGTTCATATCTGAACTCTTGATTCTAAACGCGGACACGTTCGCAGGTTACAGTGCCCATATTTTTAAATGTCTATTTATTTACTGTTTGAACCAAATGATGTGATTACGGGAATTCATTTCAGATAGAAACCCAAATAATATGATGCATTCATAAGTATTCTGTTGGATTATATATCCATTTATATATAATGGGAATCAAAAATGCAATATGCTAAAACTTAATATCCTATATGTGATGGGTTTATTTCATGAAGTGTTCAATGCATTGAACATTAAACATTAAGTTTTTTTTTCTATTTACATATCTTATCGTATTTTGTTTGGTGATTGGTCTTTGCTAGTTATGTCTTTCTATTTTGTTTCGTTTGGATGCTGTGCTTGTTGGTATATATAAATTATAAATTGGGAGGATGTAGTTTAGGCATTTCTGTTATCAGTATGTTGTTAAACCATCATTTCTTTTGTGGTATGCTCCCTCTCTGAGGGTATTTCATTCTCACTTATGTTTGTTTCCCAGGGTTAGAGTTCCCTTTTATATGGCCTTGGTTGATAAATTCGATTATTCTGGGTTTTGTCTGTTTCTACATGTGTAAGATAACTATGGTAATTGGGTTATTCTTTAAAGTGGCTGGAGGTATAAGATAATGATGATTTTCATGGTTATAACGAAGGGAATATGATAGTTATGGTCGTTGAATTTTAGTCTACCTTTATATGGGTTATCAAGTTGTGTTTGTTAATTGGAATTTTGAGCGATGCTGGCATTCTAACGCTACTTCATTTTTTTCTGTTTAATAATTCCCCTCCTTGTTTTTCTCATTCTTTTGGCAAAAGTGAGGATTTCAAATTTCAAATTTCACATTTAGGCTTAGGTATCGAATAAAATCAATCATTAGTTTACATAAGACACAGTTTATTTATAGCTCTATGTCTTAGCAATAAAATATTGAAATTTCATCTTTTTTTAATGATCTTTGATTATTCTTCAGATAATTTTATGTGATTTTAGTTGAAGATATTTCTTCAGATAATTTCTGATATCATTTACGGATAGGTGCATCCCAGATATATTTTTCCTCAGACCACTACCCACCTATCCACAAAAATCAATAAAAATTAGTTCTAAACTTTTGGAGATATCATGTGGACTGGCAGGAAACTTTTGAAGATACTGTGGAGTGCTTACAAATAGCTACGACATAGGATAGGTATATGCGCACAGATATGCTTTAAAATTCTGTCGCTTCTTCTCTAACCCATCGCCCTCTCTTCAAGGTGATTCCATCGAAATTCATTTTTTTAAAAATCGAGATACCATCAGGACAGGCAGAGAACTTTTGGAAATAATGTGTGATACGGTCAGATAACTATGATCATGGGGTAGTATCTGTGCATGGATCTGTTCCAAAATTCAACCAATTCTTCTGTAGCCCGTAGCCAACTCTACCATGATACCCCATTGAAATTCATTGACAGCTCTTGGAGATTTTGTGTGGAAAGTTAGACAGTCGAAAAGACATGGGGTCATACGATGGTAGGAATGAAAATAAGTACTACAGGACCCTAAGAACCCTAACTGTCCCGATTTACTCGATTACTAAGTGTAGACCATGAGTAAGGAATACCTGACTTGTATATTACACCCAGGCATCAAAATCTCCGTACGACTTAATCTGATTTATAATCATATTGCATAAAACATTTGCCTTCAATACTTTTCGGCTATTTTACTTTCCAAATATTCAATAAACCTGAAATTATCATCGAGTATTATTCATACTCATTCGACTTTCTATTTCGATTCAGTAATTTAGTGTTTGAATTGAAAATTTTATAATTACCTGAGATCAGGGATGGGCAAAACATTTGATACATCAGGCCACATAGATATTTTTCCTCTCTATTCGAGTCACACGTACACTTAAAAATGTCGATCGTATTAAATTTCTATTGTAGGCAAACATATGTATTACAACTATTACATTATTGATTTATGAAAGCACATTAGACATTTTTCGTCTCTACTCGGGCCACGTATATACTTGAAAATGCCGATCGTATTACAGAAAAGGTATTTAATTTGTATTATAGACAAAGATATAAATTACAATTATATTATTGATTCGTGAATCCAAAACGATATTAATTTCACAGTATACGTTATAAAACTGACTTTCTAAACAATGTTTTATAAGATTTTAAATAAATACCTACATTCGCAGCAGGACACTAACAATAATTGCCACGGGCGATATCTAGTCTGTGGGCCAACAGATATCCATATAAGCCTATTATTAATTAAACATTCTACCTTTGTTTATTGTATCCACCACACAGATTTTCATCAATTTCTCAGTGTTATTTCTAACGTTGCTTTTTTCATCGGTCTTCGAAATAGTATTCATCATCATTATCATCATCATCATCAGTCTTTTAACGTCTGTCGTTGGACATAGACCTTTCCAAGGATTTGCCACACTTCTCTATCATGGGTGTCGCCGAGCAAGTACTTCCTGAACTTGTCTAGCTCGTCTCTCCATCTAATATTCTGCCGGCCTTCGTTGCGCATGTGATCTCGGAGGATCCATGTTGTGAGTCGTGATGTTCATTGATTGTCTGCCATTCTTGCAAGATGGCCAGCCCACCGCCATTTGAGCTTTTTAATGGATTCTATGATGTCCCTAGAAATAATCAAGATTAAATAAGGGTAGGCTGAGCACATACAAAGATAAAAAATGGTGGGGAAAGGTAAGCAGATTGGTGCCCCCGAAATAGCAATTTTTATTTTCAGGTAAATTGAATCAAAAACCTAATAAACCTAATTTGAATTTCTGTAGCCACACAAATGATCGACCAACCAGCCAAGAGGGCAACAGACTCTACTCCCTTTGGGTAACTGTGAGTCGGTATGTGCCTCGGGGTATTCCAGATCACGTTTTCGAGGCAACAGTCTTGAAAATTTGCGTGCGTACGCCACTAAACACCATCAAAAACGTTTGTTTTGGTTTCGTTTTTCAAACTAGTGCTCTGTGTGTTCTCTGTGGTCATTTAAGACCTTATTTTTTTTTTTTTTTGGTGGAGGAGGGATATTTTGGATAATTTCGTCGATAATCAATTCTGGTACACTCGATTAATCAAGTAAATTGTGGTGAATTTTGAAGGTAAAAATACTTATTTTGTTTAATTTGAAATCACATAGATATGTATCCATTTTGTTTTTTCGTCTTTTGTAATGTTTCAAAGTAAATCTCATGCAATTGCAATAGATGTCACATCAGATTATAAGCTCTCATGTAAATAGCCCAGTAGACTGCACACAACAAATAAAACCGTCTCTCTCTTTCATTGGTTTATAAACAGCCAGTGGTGGGGTCCCAATCTCTATTGTATGCATCAGCTTAGTGATCCTTGCAAGTTTCAAGTTTGGTCAAGACCTGGACTTTATACTCGCAAGTTTTTATGACCACCACCTTCACAGGATCTCCCAGGGGATACTTCCACCCGGTCTAATCACATAACTTGGAACTGTAGTTCCGAAACTTTGAATACCCAACGAACTCTTCTATAAAGGAAATGTTCTAGAGGACCCATATTTCTAATATTTAGTTTTCAAACTACTTGATATACTACTATAATAATCAATTCTTTTTTACCTCATGACACCCTCGAAAGAAGAATAAATCAAGCTGAGAATCACTCTAGGATGGCAAGCCTTTGGTAGAGCAAGCTAAACCTTCAAAAACAAGATGATCCTGAAAAGAAGGCTGTACTACCAATGTATCCTCCCGATAGTCACTTATGAAGCTGACATATAGAACCTAACCAAGAGACAGATCCACAAATTCAGAATTATGTAACGTGCACATGAAAGAATTCACATGGAGAGACCACAAGATAGCACAGTACCTCTGGAAGAAGACAGAAGTCAGGGACATTATAGAATCCATTAAAAAGCTCGAATGGCAGTGGGCTGGTCATGTTGCAAGAATAGCAGATAATCGATGGACATCACAACTCACAACATGGATCCCCAGAGATCATATGCACAACCAAGGCAAGCAGAGTATTAGATGGAGAGACGAGCTAGAAATATTCAGAAAGTAATGGTTCCATGACGGCCACGATAGAGGAGTGCGGCGAATCCTGGGGAAGGTCTACGTCCAACGACGGACGTTGAAAGACTGTTGATGATTATGATGATGATGACTTTTGTTACACTGTGTGTTGTTCGATTGCTGTGAGATCAATGTTGGTGTTTCTATGCCACAAGATTTGCAATGTCAGGATTAGTGGTCACATTGCTTCGGACCCCGACACTTTATTTGACGGACTCTAGTGCATTATTGGACGGATGCAAAGTGGTCAGCGGACCTCAGTTTCGAGATCACTGGCTGTGTTCAATAAGCTACTGAATGCACTGAGAAATTTGTTTTAATGAAGGGTTTTCTAATGCTAACCATTCTGCTATCAGAGTAGACCAAAACGCACACTACACTGGTGCCGAAAAATAAATGGCAGCCACTGGATGAGTGAGCAAGAAGCCGCAGCGCGACTGTCAACACATAGGCGAAGCACATGTGAGGCCAATCCAAATTTTAATCATAAAAAAAGGGTATGTTGTTGCAAAATGATTCGAATCCTTTACATATTGCTTTATACAACATCTTTTCGTTAAGGAATGATCGTTCTCAAGGAAGTGTTTCCTTCAAATGTAAAATGACAGCTATACAAAGAAGATGGTTCGCTATTCCAAAAGAATCATTGAGCAGTAACGATACATCTTCTCCGAAAAGATTACAATATAAACAACAAAGATGAGGATATTTATCCAATAGAATAATTGAAAAGTAGTAATACTGTTGCTCAGAAATGGTTGAGAGAAAAACAAGTATCATTGTGAATCACCATCACAGTCAATAATGGAACGACCGTAACGTCAAAATTTGAAGTGATGTAAAATAAACTCCATAGTCATAATAAATTCTCTGACATTGCTGGCGTTTTCCATGGGAAAACGTCTGAAATAGAGTTGAAAAGATTTAAATTCTGGAGAATCTAGATGTTATTTTAAAACACTTTAGAATAAAGCCCACAAAAGGACAATAAAGTTTTTTTTTTAAAAAAAGTCTTTTAAAAGGTGTCTACTGTAGTACCAGGGCCAACTTCCAAGTCCTCAAACAAAATGATATGATCGGGAGCGCTGGAACACACACACAAATAAATAAACACGTGTGCATATTTTAAAAAAGAAGCATAGAACCCTTTGCAGTATTTGATTGCTACGGTGCTTCAATGCTAAACACGTACAATCGTTGAATAGTAATAACACTTTGTCTCAGACTAGGAAAATATTCAATTTTAACAAACTTGGTAGTGTTAGAGTCAAGTCCCCTGGCTTCATTAAAATCTAACAGGTAAACAATACAAAGTTCATATCTCCATACGATATCATTCCAAAACTATGAGTTTCTTTTTAACTCTTTTATTAGTAGCTTCTGTAAATGGAATCCGTGAAAGTGAATCCATCATCGATTCCTTCGTGCCACTGTAATTCGTGCAGTATGTCACTGGGTTTAGGTCTGGTCATTGTCATCCTTTATAGTTGCTACATACGAATCAAAATTCAATCGTAGCAGTTTGACAATAACAGGGCTGAAAATAACATCGATTCAAAATATTCAAATAAAATCGATGAAGCCCGCCGAATCATCCAACATCTTTGCTTTCTTTTCGGCGGTATTAACACTCTCGCTAAACCCAATGAAAAAAAAGAAGGGGATAGTGACTCCAAAACATTATCATCCTTTTGTAGATCAGGAATGTTCACTGTATTAAACATTCTATTTGTGTTTGCGTACGTTACTCTGTCACTGTTATTCGTGCTTGACATTACTGGGTTTTGGTGTAGTTCTCGTCATCCACCATTGTTGTTGTATATAAAAATGAAGTCAAAACTCAATACTCGGGGTTTGACAGTAACAAAATCATATTTTCGTTCTCTTAGTTTGGTTAATAAAATATTGTTCAACTCCCTCCGGTGAAGACAACGAGCAAACTATTTTTTCACTAGAATCCATACATTCATTAGAATTCACTCAATGCCTTTGGGGGGGGGACTTGCTGTTCGGGGATATTGAAATAGTGAATTTAAGAATCGTCTCCCAAATCCGTCATCAAAATTGTCCGCGTATGTTTCTTCAGTTTTCAAGTTAGTCTGGCTCGCTATCAATGTATATATGAATCACGCGTACTGGCTACACCGATGGAATGAGACCACTGAAAGTTTTATAATTTACTCCTTATTTGGGAGGGGGGATTTAAAAAAAAAATTCTCTTCTGCTTTCAGTGAAGATTCAATTTACAATGAAATCTTATGCTAAATTGATCCTTCAGTTTGCGTTCAGCTGTTTTTGCACTTTTCTTTTTAAATCAAGACTTTTTAATCAAGCGCCACTCACCAAAGGCAAGAGAAGATATTCATTCATTTCTCTTCCCTTCTTTCGATTTTTTTTTAATTCATCATCCCCAACACAGCATGGTGCCATAAGACGTTGGTTACGCGACGGCTTTCTATAGAATGACTAACCTAAGCTGTATTCATTAATACTTGGTATAGTAGTTATCAGATATTCTCAAATTCCGGGTATTTCGTTTCTTCAAGGTCTGGCGGAAGTTACGTCTCTTTCATGTGTCCTTTGTTATTTCTGTGATGTTCTTGTCCAAACAGTTTTGCTGCGGTCAAGATGGATTTACTTACGGTGTGAAGTTTTGGGAAATTGAGTTTTAATGTTTGTTCCCTTCAACTTCGAGAATGACAGGAAATTTGATGCAAAATAGAAACCGTCAACTGATACTGTCACACAAACTGACAACGGAGGTTTTTTTTTTAAAATCTTGCTGACTGGCTGAAAAATGTATCGCACGTATATTACACACCAAACGGAATAACAGAACTCGAAATTCAAAAATTTACTCCTTATGGGCCAATTTACGAAGTAAATTTGTGCTTAATTGGTTCCTTAGCTAATGTCAATCTTATTTTCTTATAAGTCAGATTTTTCTTGGGATCATTCAATAAAAGGCGAAGTGACTTATTCATTGATCACTCTTTTTTCAATTATTAATTAATCATCCACAACACGGCTTACTATCAAAGGATGATGGTCACGTGACGGTTTCTATTGAGTGACTACCCAGAGCTATCTTGAATTGTATTCTGAGAGCAAATTTTTTTCCGTATGAATATCGATTTCGGACATCATTGACGATTATTCAGTGGTTCTTTCGGATCAGCATCTTCATCAAGATTGTTTCCCCTCATAGAAGGCATGAACATCGAAATCCCTAAAGAGAATGTGCTCATTTAAATATCAGTATGTAATGGGAAAGAGACAGACTCTTCTTTTCAAACGATATACAACTTGACGTCCACCGAATTCGACAAGGTCGTTGAATCCTCTTTCTCTAATGCTTCTAGTTTGTGTTCTACGTCTGGTGAAAACGAGCATTTCTAATTCTGATTTTCAAAGCTTGCAGTAAATGGTTGGTGGCCAAAGTATTTGTAAATCGTGTAGTTGCAATGAAAAGAGATATTGAGATTTGATTGAAAGAAATACTAGCCTAGAATTATTATTGGTTGGAAATGCTTCATCTAATAAAACTAAAACCGTTGTACAAAAATTTAAACTCTTGCAAAAATATCCATTGAAGAAAAAATATGTTCAGAAAAGAACTCCATTATGACATTTCTGGCCTTTTCCCCTAAAAAAATAATCCAAAATAGTGTTGGAAACATGTCTACAACGTCCGAATTCTTGAGATGTTATTTAAAAGAAATGGCCAAAATGGGGTCCGAAAAGGTCAAACAGCTCTAAAAAACAAAACAAAAAAAACCCCAACAAGCAACTCATTTTTAGAAGGGTGTAGGCGGGTACCGATGCAAATTTTCTAGTCAGTAGACGAAACAATATGGCCAGATAGAACACAGACACAAACATACGTACATATTAAAAAGATAGGACCTTTCTTACAGAAACGGATGCATGCCGACGCAAACTGAAGACAAACGATCTGTTTTAACCCTCATTAGAGGGAAAAGTCGATTCATGCCTTTTCGAAGAATATAACTGCGAAGTGAAGACAAACTCTTTATTTTATCCCTTGCTTGCTGTAGAGATGGATTTGCACCTTCTTCGAGGACGTTAGAGCGAAATAGAGACAAATTGTCTCGGCTGAGGTTTGAAATCGGCTCACCGAGTTCGTACTCCGTGATGTTAACTGTTTGGCCATCTCACACCTCTTAAAACTTAATAACTTCGCTAAATTGTTGCTAATTGCTAGAGCAATATCCAAGAGAGCAAACGAGGATTGTCGGGGATCAAAACTGGTTGGAATGATAATTATAAAAACAGATGCGAAAACGAAGTGGGAATGTGGATCTTCATCAGTAAGAATAACGCGTCTGCTTGTTAGTCACTCAACAGAAACTGTCATGCAACCAACGTCTTTTAGCAGCATGCCGTGTTACAGGAGTGATCAATTAGAAAAAATGGTGTAGGAAGCGATCAGAGTTACTTCTCTCGCCTTTTTTTGAACAGTGATCACAAGAAAGACCCGAAATTAAAAAAATAAATAAACGTAAAAAAAACGAGTGTGAATGCTACCGGACACTAAGGGATCATGCTAACATAAATTTATATTGTAAATCGACTCCCTCTGATTGATAACATATCAGGGTAGGATTTCAGGAAAACAATTTTTTTTTCATCTAAACATAATGAAGAGTCAATTTTCATCCTTCTAGCTCCATTAGTGAATCACGTGTAATACATACATAGATAGACTAACAATCAGCCAGATAGACTTGAACACTTGGAAAAAAGAGAAACCTGCGGTGATACAGACTGTGTTGATGTTGACAGTTTTGTTTGACGGTGGCTTACAGTCATAGAAGTAATCATAGTAGCGTGGACAAAGCGAATATAATTGAATGGAAAGGCTTTTATTTTAACGCCATTCAGTACGCATGCTCATCAAAACGAGAACAAAGTGTAAATTCTAATTCCCTCTTGGTTTTCCCGCCGCTTCTCTTTGTTTGACAGTTTACAGGTTGGTGGCGTTTCTTCTCTGACACCTGAACGCCAAACCAACCAATAAAGTTCCTAATAACGGCACCGTTAGTCATTTTCATAGAATCGAAAAGTAAATAGATTTCACACTCCAATTGGGATCTGAAGGTAGTCTGATTGGAAAGAGGCATTCGGTGGTAGAAGCAGCAGCTGTAATGGACGTCGAATAAGATGAATAACGTCACCTGCTTTTGTATTTGTCGATTGGAGTTCCACCCAACGGTTGAGAGATTTCGCAGCTTCTCCCGTGAAATAGTCACAATGGCACCGGACGCGCACGGGGAGCAGGGTTAGAATTGCTCGTTAAAATAATGGCGAGTTAAAAATCTTGGTAATTAGCGCACATTCTCCTATCAAATGGAGGGGGGTACAGGTGGCCTAACGGTTGACAGCGTGGAGAATTGAATCGATAGATCGAGCTCAAACTCCGACTGGGACGGTTAGTGTTCGCTTCACGCTAGTACCCCCGGTAATGTATGACATGTCTCGTTGAATTTATTATTGGATTTAATGTCAATGTCCCAGAAAATTAATTTGTTTCCTTTTATATCTTGCCAGGATATATCGCTTGATCATATCTTTTCTATGTGGCTTGTAGGTGAATGCATTGCAAGATCGATATTGGTCCGAGGCTAAGTGGTCGGGGTTTATTGAGCTAGAGGACCAATTCATATACGGTCTGTCCGTATTGTATTGTATCTAGTAGTTTAGTTATTTGATATTTTCGGAGAAAAGGCTTCTTCGGGTGATAGCATTTAAGTTCTTATTCGGGGTTACCTTAGTCTGCCTCATGGAGCTTTCATTAATCTCGTCCACGGTCAGAAATCTCTTTCAACGGTGATTTTAGCTTTGGAAGCCAGTAGGCAAAATCTGGGCAAAATCCTGACCGTTGGGGACAGAAAAAAAAACCCTGTGACTTACGTGGTGAGCTGCTTGTTCAGTCACTGTAAATATTCATATAATACACAAGCTCTATCAATGGTGTCTCACTACTGATTGAATAACCCATCAGGAGAGTTCTGTTCTCGCAGACTCAGTATGACCCCCACTGATTGGTTGCCAAGTTATGTCATGGCTGCATTCTGTGTTTTCGATGTATTCCAAATGGTATCTCATTGCCGATCGAGTCACCCTACAGGAGAGAGCAGGTTCACATAAACTCAGTATGGATTCCTCCGAATGGTTGCCAAGTTATATCAACGTCTCGCGTACAATTTTCTAGATATTCTCAATTGCTCGATAACTTACGGACAGATCTCGTAGATTTGGACGACAAAAGGATACTTTCCTTCCCTCTTATCGACTCAGTCTACTGAGAGGTCTGTAAAATTGTTTATGTTCGAAGGTTAACAAGGACGAAATATGAAAATATTTCTTGAGCTAATTTGATTGCATTGTGATGCTTGGTAATGAGACCAGGGTACACGATGAAGCCATCCATCCATCTTCCTCCTCTCTCTCTCTCTCTCTCTTCGTTAACACATATCTATCTCTATTCCTTTCCTTCAATATTAGTTTTTCTCTTTCTCTCTATCTATCTATTAACCCCCTCTCTCTTTCTATCTATCTCAGCATCTCTTTCCTTCCTCCTTGTCAGCACATCAGTCCTGCTTGCTCTCTTTCCATCACTTCCCTTCTCTCTTCCCCCTCACAGCAACTCTTTTTATCTCTTTCTTCCTCCCTTTATCTACATCTCGTTCTTGTCCTCTCTTTTTCTTTCTCTTTCTCTTGGCATCACTTCTCTTCTCCCCCCACTCATTATTCTTTCCAAGCAATCTACTTTGTTCTCTCTTTCTCTCTCCCTCCGTCACATTCCTTCTCTCTCTTACTCTCCTTCGGCTTCTCCTTTCTTTTCTCTCTTTCTACCGCAGCATTATTCTACTTCTCTCTCTCTCTCACACACACAACATCTCTTCTATCCTCTTTCTCTCTCTCTCTTTCAGCAACCCTTTCCTTCTCTTCATTGATAACTCTTTTAACCCTTTTTCTCTACCTAACCATCTTCCCTCTTCTCTCTCTTTCTCTCTCTTCCCCTCTTTCCCTCTCGAGTTCTCCCTCAGCATCTTTTCTTCTCTCTCAGGCTCTCTATCCTTCTCTTTCTCTGCATCTCTTTACCCCCCTCTTTCTCTCTCCTGCAGCCTCCCCTCTCTCTCCCTCTCTCCGAATATTTTCTCCCATAGCATCTTTCATTCTCTCTCTCTCTCTCTCTCTCTCTCTCTCTCTCTTACATCATCTCTCTTTCTCTTTCTCCCTCTCTCTGGATATCTTACTCTTTCTCTCTTTCTTCCTCTCTCTCCCATGCTAACGACGTGTCTTCTCAGTGCGCAGGTGCCCCTGGCACGGATGGTCCCCCACCAGCCTTGCCCTCCCTTCGGGAAGACTCCTTCGACATTATAATTAATAATTATCTAAACGAAGAGATGTCAACTAATTGGTGCTGATCAACGAACTAAACTGACCTTCATTAACAGGAGAATATCTAATAGGCTAATTAAAAACCGAATTACCGGAGAACATTAACCAAAATTCTCAAGAACGAATATGTCTTTGATTAAAACCTCACTGAATGGTAAACATACATGCAATGAAGGCCCCTCTCTAGGTTCATCATTTAATCTTTCTGCGGCTCCAATATCAGAAATTGGAAATGCCCATGAATAACGATCTCTTTCCTTCTCTCTCTCTCTCTCTCTCTCTCTCTCTATATATATATATATATATATATATATATATATATATATATCGATTTTGTGTACATGGCCCTGCCGTCTAAAGATCCCACATTCGTGGTAAACCATCCCTGAATCTTCGTCCACGAGGCCGAGCCAGGCAATCATCCATATGTTAAAATCACACACAAAAACATCGAATGAATATGTTTTTGATTAAAACCACGTGGAATGATGAATGTACATGCAATGAAAGTCCCTCTCAAGTTCCCTTACATCATCTCTCTCCTCACTTCCTCTCCCAAGGATTACAATATCAGGAATGCACGTGCATAACGATCTCCCTCTCTCCATATATATATATATATATATATATATATATATATATATATATAATGTGTACTTTAGAGAGTGAGACAGACTCGGGAGTGAAGTTTTTGGTGGTAAGGTTTATTAATCCTTATATGTCTATAGTCCATACATGTTTCGGGATTTCTCCCATCATCAGTGGTGAATGTTGTGTGAGTGTGGATTAAAATGTACCATGTGGAACCAGAGTCCACTGCCAGGGGCTATGCATTGTGGGTAAGTTTTTTTGTCAGGGCTACTAGATGCCTCCTGCTGAATGTAAGAATGACCAGCAGGTATTGGGATTTTGGTAAAGCAGCAGCAGTTTGCCTTGGGGAGGGCAGAGTGTGTCAAGGTAGGGGGTAGTGTTGTAGAGGTGGATTTTCTGGTATGTTTGGGGTAGTGTAGGAGGGGTGGTGGGGTTATGGAGCTACATAGGTATCAAACTTAAAAGTTAATGAAAATGTTTCGGCTATGAGTTGAACAAGGGTTATAACAGGCTAAGGTGAAGATTTTCCTATGGGTCTATATATATATGTGTGTGTATATTTAAGTGAGGATGTGTACTGACCATCACACTCAAGATGACCAATATCACTCATTCTTCACGCATAAATAAATTGACAGCTCGGTCAATCTTCCTCCAGTCCAGATTTGGCTCTTTGGGACTGCTTTTCTTCTCTTAAAAAGGAACGAAACGCCGAGAGAGAGACTAAGTCAGAGAGGGGAAGTGATGGAGAGAGAGAGAGAGAAAAAGAGATTTCTGACAATGGACGAGATTAGGGAGAACACGGCAAAACGGTTATTGGCACTCCCGAGAGATATCCAGCAAACTCATGGAGAGTGAGAAGGACGCTGTGATAAATGTATGGAGTCCCAGTTTGTTACTACTTTGAAGAGTGGTGTGACGCCGTCGCCATCGGTTGGCTGTTTTCGTTCTGCTTTCCTCCTAAATATCAAATGTCTGGATGCGCTCCCGACAGACGTCGTATATTTTGGACAATAATTAGTATGAACGTTTGAATGATAACATTTATTTACGGACCGATGATCCCGACCCGTGGGCGGTTACGTTTATAATGTTTCTGATCACGTGACACTTGTCTTTTATAATTTGACTCTGAAAAGTAGTTTTACTTTCTCAACTCAACACGCGTATGCATCTACCGTTCTGATGTGTTTGTTGGTGAGTGTGTCAGCATTTCACTGTGTGCGTGCGTGTATGGATGTATACCTGTACGTACATTTTATGTATATGCGTATGTGTACATGTGTGTTTGGGTGGGCCCATGTCTTTCTGCATGTGAGTGTATGTGTGCACGTGTGTGTATGTGTAGGTGTGTAAGTTTATATGTTTGTTTCTGTGTGTCTGTGTTTTGTGCGTAGGAGTATAGGTGTATGTGTGTATGAGCGTTTCTGTATGTGTTTCTGTGTGTCTATGCTTTGTGTAAGTATGTATGTGTGTATGTCCATGCATACATACGTGTGTAAGTGTATTTGTATATGTGTGTTTCTGTGCGTTTATGTTTCAAGTGATTAAGTATTTGTGTATGTCGATGTGTGCATGTATGCGTATGCGTAGTTGTGTACGTTTATATATTTGTTTCTGTATGTTTCTGTGTTTTGTGTGTGCAAGTATTGGTGCATGTTTACATGAGTGCGTGTGTGTGTGTGTTTCTGAATATCTATGTTTTGTGTAAGTACATATGTATGTATGTATATATGTCGATGTGTACATATGTGTGTGCAGGTGTATTTGTATATGTCTGTATGTACGTATACATGCGTGTGTAAATTATCCCTAAGCAGCATCCTCCAGTCGAGTAGCCTCCCGCACTAAAACGTCAGTCGCTGTCTCTTCGTAACCAGCATACATCAGAGAGATGCCCGAGTTGTCTCGGGATTAAAAGTAGTCTTCGTCCATTCCCCATTTGGTGAGAAGACATTACCTCTTCACTCACTGGCTGGGCAAGCAGCAAACACAACGAACGATTAGTATTTCCTAACTGATGTTGACATTGTCACTTTTCGTATCTGTCATATTGAGAGACGTAGATAAAAGGCTCCTACTCTACTTATACAGATATGACATCTCCTTCTATATACACGCATAAGGATTAAGAGATGTGTGTATGTTCGTTATCCCACGGACATGTATACAGAGTCAAGTTGTCACACCCTCACGCCACTAAAACTTTTTCATGACACTCTCTCAAAGTAAACCTATCTACTGCCTTGGAATAACTTGCATTATATTAACTGAAGCCATATCAAATAAGATTAGATTTTGCCTTTGACGACAAGTAAGCTTGTTGACATCCCATTTTGACATATTTTTAGAAGCAGCTGATTAACTAGTATACAGGGCGAGCCAACAGATGAGGAAGGTCATGCCTCCCGGCACACCTCTTAATTTGTCAGTTTCAACTCGAATTCAAACATTGGTACTAGTGACTTATTCTTTCAGGAATTCAAACATGTTTTTAACGCGGAGGTTCTCAAAATGTATTGCACTGGTGCAGGCCTGTTCCAAAGGTGCATGGTTGAAAGGTGGTGGACTTTATGTCTGTTCTAAATGTCATGTAAAATGATTTTCTGCACTCCGTACGAAGTTACAGCTTCTATTCATTTCGGTTTCATGGATTCACATATTTTGTATGTAAAATTAGACCTTCGAAGAATTTGGAAATTTTAAAATCTGAATTTACTTTCATAATTTTAGGTACAAGATATATCATCTGTGGTTTATCTAGTTTATTCTAATTAGATTTCTAGAGAATAGCAGACTCGAACAACTTTAAACTCGACATCGCACTGCCTTGTGTGCTGACTAATATATCTGGCGAATGTCAAAATCGTGAGTTATTACATTGCATTAGATTTCTCGGGAACTGCTCCAACCTTAAACTCGACATTGCAATGCTGGGCTGAATAATATATATATATATATATATATATATATATATATATATATATATATATATATATATATATATATGTATCAAATACTAACAATGAATAGTTCCCGCCGTGATTCAAATATGGTTCGTCAATAAACTCGCTACACAACCAAGAATTATTGCATTCAAAAATTATAATTATCGAAGTCAATAAATGGAATCATCAAAATCGATAAATACAATTTTCAAAGTATATAGGTATATTTTTTAAGAATCATAATTATCATAATCGATAAAAGTAATTATTCATATTGATAGATATAATTACGTGACTTAGGTTTGGGATTAAAAAATCAAAACTGATGAATATAAATACAATAATCAATAAATACAATTATCGAAATATATAAATACAATTATCAAAATCGATGAATATGATTAACGAATTTAGGATTTCCAATTATCAAAATCGATAAATGTAGATGATCTATGGAACAATGGATCATACATAATCTCATTTCATATTGTTGGTTTTTCGCTGATAGTAAAGCAAAGAGATACATACAATATTGATTTTGTTTTATTCGATATCGGATTTGTATGAATGTCAATGCAATGGATGTGTAATGACATTGGAAAACTCGCATGTGCACTCTTGGACGCAAAATCTGCATTATTGAAGACGGATCCTTAAAAGTGAAAACAATCGTCTTCGTTAAGACTGAGGTCTCCCCTTAGCAAGGTGACGTGCGTTCTAGATTGAGATCAAGAATACTGCTCGTAAAAAGACGTTCGCCCCTGGTGGCCATCTTGGAAGGGTCAGAGGTGAGGCAACAGTTGCCACTTTCACTCGGAGCGGTCGCTCATCGAACTTACTTTCGCTTCCCCTCCAACAGGAAATTATCGAAGTCTGTCTTTCCTTGCTTTGTGCCTTGCACCTGCTAAGTGGCAATTTCTAACATCTTCGATGAATATAATCATCGATGAATATAATCATCAGAACTGATATATATATATATATATATATATATATATATATATATATATATATATATATATGTATATATGTATGTATATATATATATATATATTGATGATTATCCCTTATTTTATATATATATATATATAAATATTGAAAATTATCCCTTACTATATATATATATATATATATATATATATTAGTAATTATCCCCTTTCCCTTTTATCTGTCTCGAAAAGGGTTGTGATCTTACAGTATCCAGTAATGAAACCCTCAGAGCAGTACCTTCGCCGCAGAGGCGGCACTCGTAGAATGATACACGTACCGGACTCGTTCGAGGCTCAAAATACATTCTGGTATATCGGAGAAATTTTAAGCGGCAGATATCTGTGACAGTCTATTGCACCACCAGACCAGCCTAAAAACTGAGGGAAAAAAAAAAGAAAAAAAACTATGTTGACATTTTACTGACAGTTTGAATTTCATATGTACTCTCTAGAAACGAATGAGATGCCATTTAATATTCATGCAATTCGAAATATTTTATTTTTCCTTTTTTGGAACCAATTTATAGAATTGGCAGTTTTTATTGTCTTATTTGAAACGCATAAATCTTCGTATTCATTTTCGGCATTTATCAAATTTAGAATTTAGCATCATCGCAATTCACCGAGATATATTTTTTTATAGTGAGGGGCAACAACGCTATATTAACACAAACGTACAATATATATATATATATATATATATATATATATATATATATATATATATATATATATACGTATTTATGTTATTGAATTCGGGGACGGATCTAGGAACTCGTTCCTAATTGAAAGATATTGAACTGTTTTTTTTTTTCAGCCTATATTTATGAATTCACCCCTCTCTGTCCCTATATATCCTGAGGTTCTCCATGAATGAAACTAGTATTTCACAGAAAGATGGGTCCCAAGGTGGGGAAGAGCTTGTCAAGTTTGTTGGATCCCAAAATTTCTTTCTGACAGAAGAAAATATTTTTACGTTTACATTAATCCACTCCAGTCTACCTCCGTAGATATCCTGAGAAGTTCTCAACGGATGTCAATTAAATTTTGTGGAAAGTTTGGCAATAGGCTACAGAAGAAGTGATTCAATTTCGGAGTAGATCCATACTCAATGTCTGAGTCATAAACGATAGAAATGCACGCACGCAGTCGTCTATGTTGAATTTCAAAATGACCACTGTTAAGGTTCATAGAAAAACTGGCTTCAATTTTCATCTTAATCCGAATGGTTTTCATGTATGATTTAAGCTGGTTACCAAGATTCTTACCAGAAAGAAGATATAAATCCCGACAATGTAGGGCAGAGAAATATCAAAATGAGCCAAATCTTGAAAGCAAGGACGTTTAAAGGATACTTATAAGTAAAATACACGTAACTAATGCTCCTGATACCATTTTGTGTTAAAAATCTCGTGGCAGTTTCGAGATAACTGTTCAGTTAGCCAGGGAAAACATTTTCCAATTATCCAGCATAATTCAAACAACTGTGAAAATAGGTTTTCCCAAAGAGTCATATCGGGGAAGGGGGCTTTTAGTATGATAGAGTACATGAAATTTCCAAGCCAATGGTACAAAACATGTATTGATGAGAATCAGTTCCAGGTTTTCTCTACAGAATAGGTCAGCTAATAAAGTTAGTAGAAGACCATGAAAGCAAAAAGCAAAACAACGCTTATAGCAACGATGCATTCATCATCCTAATCAGTAAAAAGAGGCGGAAGAAGATCAATTATTTTTTCTTTGATTTGATTGATTCTCATACTTGTAAATAATTGATATGAAATGTATTAACTCCAGCATGTATTAACTCCAGTATAGATACAAAATGACCATTTTTGGCGTATGGAGCCATTTTTAGCTTTTTTTCTCATTTGATGACCACATCAACAACTGATAAAAACAGTTGATCGAAACAGATTTTCTCTTAATGCATCATACTTTTCAATGACGTCATGTCTTTTGATGCCATCATGCTTTTTAATGACATCACACCTCTTCCTTCATTCTTTCGTATTTTTGTTGTTTAACGTTAGTTCGACCAATCAACAGACTGATGGAATAGGTTAATGTTTGGACACATATAAGAATTCATGCATACCAGTTATGGCTTACGGTTACTAAAATGGAAAATAGCAAAACGAACTGAAAACCAGCTAATGATTGCACAGAGAGCAACGGGAAGATCAGCATGGATCGGAGAGAGGACTACAGTGAAGGATATCAAATAACTAATCAAGCAACAAAAATGGAGGTGTACTGATTACTTAGCACGGAGAAATGACAACGGGTGGAGCGAAAGGCTAACCGATCGGTCCCTATGGGACAAAGAGTGTAGTATGAAAAGACGAGATTCAATATGGAGGGGTGGGATACAAATGTCCAACGGTGAGACATATCAAAGGGTAGCGCAATTGCAGTCGACTTGGAAGATTATGGGAAAGGCCTTTGTCCAGCAATGGACATACAATGACTGATAATGATGATAATATATATGTAGAGAGAGAGACAGACAGACAGACAGAGAGATGGTAACTATTAAGCGTACATAGCGACGAGGAAAGGTATGAACCATGTCCTTTGATATGCATATTTCCTAAGCCTAGATCAATTTTGTACAAAATTGAAATAGTGTGTTTCTTTAGGTTCCAGGATGACGGGGCTTTTTTGTACAATATGAACATCGTATATTGAAATACTACCATTCATTTGAGCACGAACATTGACGACTGGTGCTAGTTTTAAATACGACTCTCTCAAGCATGACACAGGCTCTGACACACACACACACACACACACACACACACACACACACACACACACACACACGCGCTAATGAACATGTATATGCGGATACATTGCACGTGTTCGTGTAGCTCTCATAAATGAATCACTAGAGTTCACCTTGTACCAGAGTTAATTATCTAAAGGAATATAGATATTTTATTCAAAATTATCTTAAAAAATTACTAGCACAAGATTCTAGCATCCTTGGTCCCTGAATGACTATAGAGGTAAAAAAAAAACAAAAGAGTTCTTTAGAAGGAAAACAATGGTGCCTTATGGTGCTCTCAAGTTAATTCTCATAGTGTTAGCCCTAAAATCGGGACCTGGAGCGCATGGAAACACACACACACACACACACACACACTCACACACACAGAGAAACACTCATACACAGACAGAAATACACACAAATGGACATCCAAATAGACACAGGAAAAAAGACGAATCTGAAGCCCACTTGGGTTGTTGGATTAGCTATTTGTTGGGCAAAAGTAATTCGATATATTAAGCTGAACGGGCACTAAAAGGCTGCTGCTGATGATGATCATTATGGTCTGAAACTATGAGGAAAAAACATAAAAATGTATTCTACTCTTGTTTCAGGATCTGTTATATTAATAATGTTTAGTGTTATTTATTCGCCTCTCCACAAGGGAAGAATATGATGCAATGTCGAGTTTAGAACAGAAAGCCTGACGCATGCGTGTTAGTGATGCAAAATATCGTTCACTTCCGTTGGCACTTTCTTTTTGGGGGATGCCTCAGGCATCAAGCGAGGAAATTGACCTTTACACCTTTAAGAGCAATAGGGAGATGCACCTTTGAGGGCACGAATCTCTGGAAATGGATATTATATACTTTTGGGGACACCAGGGAAATCATGTGCCAGGTAAGTACTGAATTAATAATGTTCAATTGGTTAAAAGAATAAAATGTCAAATTCGTAAGCCATGCTCTATGTATAGATACCTGAGGAAAGTGTAAGCTAGTACAGAGAAAGCAGTATATTGTGATCCCATCACGATGGGGATCTTTTGAGTGACAATAACCGGTCGATAACATAAGGCAACGAATATGAGAATAAAAAAAAAAAACATTCATAGCCATGAATCGATTGTTATGTATTTCAATTCAATGTTGTAGATAACTCTACGTATTAAGAAAATGATACGAAATTTGTTATTTAAAAGAAAATCATTAATTCTTCGATTTTTGGATCGTCTGATTTTGATAACAATAACCGGTTTTTATAACTTCATCTGTGACAATAATAAACGGTTCCTTATGTATAACAGAAAACCGTCAACCAAATCTGTCACCATAAACATAGTCACCATCAAAGTAGTTTTCTTCAGTTTTTAAGTTGGTTCGTCCGTCTGTCTGTCTGTCTGTCTAGAAATGTATACATGTGTGTATGTATGTTTAATGCATACATGCCATATCGGATGAGCTACAAGACTGAAAATTTGAAAATTTACTCTATTCATATCTAAAGGGAAAACAGTTTTTTTTTACCATCCCCCTTCCGAAAAAAGAAAAACGATTAGTGGGGGGGGGTAATATACAATGTAATCTCATGCTATATTGGTCCCTCTAATCATATCCAACAGTGTTTAAACTTGCTTTGTTTGTTTTGTTTTTTCTTTTAGTTTTTCTCAATCATAATAAAAAGTAGGAGAAACAATCTATTAATTGATCACCCCTAAATCAAATCATCTGATTGATCACCTCTAAAACATCATGCTGTCCAACAAAAAAGAAAAAGGATTAACTTCTTGATTATCTTTTCTCCCGATTTTCTTATTTATCACTCCAAACACGGAATCCTACCAGAAAGACGTTGGTCACGCGACTCTTTCTATTGACTGACTAACCAGATCTGTTTATAAAACAAACTTTCTTCGTTGGAGCCCATCTCTAGTTCTAGGCATCTTCCTGTTTTGTCAGTAACATGAAATCTCAATGTATTTACGTGCCATAAATATCAATGGACGTCTGAACGAGACTGACTCTCTAGGAAGATGTCCATCTGGTCTGATTCCATTGGTCAGTTTGGTCAGTGGCTTTCGATTCGTCTTGGAAATATGAACAGACGGTTTGAATAACTCTCGAATCACTTCCGGACTTGATGCTCAGATTCTGATATCAGAAACCATCAAACCAAATCACTGCCAACATAGGTTTATTCAGTTTTTAAGTGATTCTGGCCATATTAGTCACATGTACAGGCTGCACGATCGGAGCAAGAGTGCTGAAAATTATATCTTGAAAATGTTTTTCCTAATATCCCCCGAATAAGTTCTTTAAAGGGGTGGGGTTATGATGTAAGTTTATGCTAAATCGGTCCCTTATTTTCTGTCCGGTAACATTTACTCAAATTTTGGACTCTTGAGTGATCCAACGGAGGATAAGCGGAAAAATTCATTTATTGATTATTCATTTTCCAACTTTTTATTTGATCATCCCTAACACGACATGCTACTAAAACATCATGGTAACAAGATGGTTTTTGAGTGACTAACAGGACCTGTTTTTTTCTTCTTTTTCTCTCCCGAAGATCAGTTTGCAATATCAGTTAAGATAGGAAAAGTAGTCGGTCTAAGACAATATGAGAAAACATCATTTTTTTAAATGCATCCAAGCATCTTTATGTCACACTTTTTGGTCGGTTGGTCTCTAATATGTTAAATATCAGTTTTCTCCGCCTCCGTATTTTAGATTAATATGAAACCTAGACCTTCTTCTTCCTGCTCATCTTGTAACTTCTACCACAACAAATAATGCTAAATATCGATTTCTGTAGCCGTATCATGTTGGATTGATATGAAACTCAGCCTGGATGGTGGGCAGATCGTTGAACTTACCGTTCTTGTTAAATAGCAAAATGGAGGATGATATAAAAAAAAATTCAGCCCGACATCTCTCCCGCAGATTAGAGTTGCCAATTTAGATGTATCTTTGGTTTGTTTTTCGAATCTGTGAGTCCAGCGTTGACAATATTTAGACGTTTCTTCCAATTTCTTTCATGTTAGAAATGTTTTTTTTCTCGAATCAACAGATTGAAAAATCACATCTTAATTAGCAACCCTGCTACAGGCTATCATTTTTTCAAACACGTCGAACTCCGTATCTTTAATCAAGGTTCAACAATAGGGAAGCCATAATTTGTGCTCTAACTGAGTTCGTGATCACTAAACCTGGGGGATTCTCATAGAAATGGCATATCATCATTAGAGGATCGCTAGGAAAAGATTATTGCTTCAAATGGATCATATTTTGATTAAATTTTTCCGTTCTTTGTTATTCGTATAACCCTTCATCTCATTATTTTAAAAAAAAAACGATATTTTATACGTAACAACATAATAGTACGGAGAAAATAATTGGGAAAATCTACAGAACAAGCTTAGCTGTGCTAGTATCACCCTCCCCCCTTTTTTCAGTAAAATCTAAAACGTAAGCAAAATAGAATTCATATCTTCACACAATATTATCCCAAAACTACGTGGCTTCTTTCCAACTGCTTTATCAGTAATTCCTGTGAAACTGTAAATGAGATTTGCAATCTTTTGCAAAACAAGTCGACATGAGTTGGGCTTTGAGAATGGGAGTGAATTTGTCATCAGTTCTTGTGTACGTCACTGTGGCATTGTTATTCGTTGAAGACGTCACTGGTTTTTGTTCTGGCCATTTTGATCCGTCATTGTTGTTACATACGAAAATTCGAGTCTTTGAGCTGGAAAATGATGTTTTGATAATGTTTCTATAAGGTTATTATTCGATTCAAATCTTTTCGTAGACACATCTGAAGAAGGAGTTTATTGAGTGCGAAAACATTTTGGATAACCGTTGGTTTGAAATGTCTAAAATTATCCTAATACGTTTAGCTTTAAACTAGCTTGCTCCGGTAAACTTGAGCAATAAAATAGCTATTTCCGATTTTAACCAACATGTTGATGATTTTTTTTTGTGGTTGTTAGAGTTATGGTTGAAGTCAAGTGAGTGAGTGCTAAGATTAAGTAGTTTCTTAAAATTATATCATATTACCTCCTACTTACGCTTAGCAATGAGAAGCCCTGCAGTCATTACTCTAATTGTAAACCAGAAAACTAATATGTTGTCTTATTGGTTAAAACAGCAAATACCCATTTTTTGTCAAAGTCGACCGGAAGTAGCAATTTCATAGCTAACTGTTCAGCTGTATTTTGGATTAATCAAACCAAGGGAAAACGATATATGTTTGAAAAGAAATTTCTGTTTATGAAAGAAAGGCAATCTGCATTATGATTTTATCGAAATCTGACATTCGTCACAGCAGCAGCAGCAGCAGCAGCCTTCCTCTTGAGTCTTTCGTTGGACATAGAATATCTTCGAGGTTTATCAGACCTCTGTATCATGGGAATAGCGTAGCCAGTACTTTCCGAACTATTCTAGTTTGTCACGCCATTTCATCTTCCGACGGCATCTGATCTCTGGTGATACGCATTGTGAGTCGCAATATCCTGCATTCTTGCAACATTGCCAGCCCATTGCCATCCTAGTGCTCTAATGGATTCTACGATATCTTGGACTCTTGTTTTTATTCTAATGTACTGAGCTGTCTAGCGGTCTCTCCGTGTATTCTCTCCTCTGCATATTGCACAATGCTCAGTTTAAGGGCCAATCTTTTGGTTACGTTCAATGTGCCAACTCTATAAGTGAGTAACTGAGGGTACTCTGTTGTATCCCTTTTTCCTAGGACTAATGGTATATCCTTGTTACCTAATGTTGAGTTTGATCCATTGAAAACATGCCAACTTCTTCCTTAAGGTCTCGGATTCGTCTCTCCAAGTTCCCCCGCAAATCACACAACATGCACAAATACACCTGGGGTCAAATTTCGAATTCTTTGCCAGTTGACATGTTAGTGTAAATAAAGGACTGTTCGGGGAGGGAGTAAGCCACCTTCTGTCTTGATAGACAATTGAACGACACTGCAGAGACTCCTCCGGGGCGCCAGCCCACGCGATGCGAGCTGAGATTCTATGGATGACAAATCGACAAAATCAAACTCTGATTCTCACTGCTGTTGTCCATAGCAGGGCGGAGTGCGACGTGTTGGGCATCAGCTTGGCTATAGGGACAACCGGAAAGACGTCAAAGTTGACACCCGATCGCCTTGAGGGTATGTTGGGGTTCCACAATCTGGTTTGTCCGCTCAGATAGTACAATGGTTAGCACATCTGCCTCACCTGCAAAATGTCCTCGGCTCGATTCATGGTGCAAGCGAAGTATATGGAAAGCTCTTCATTAAGGCAAGTTTCCATGTACACTCAGCAGCTAGTTGAGTACACTCTAAGCTGTGTGATTGGGATGAAAGTAACCCAGTGATCGACTTGCAATCTGACAAGGGGATGGTCATAAATGTAAGAATCAAGTCCTGGTCTTGTCCTGACTTAGGACTTGCAAGGATCACTGAGCTGGCGCATGTGACAGAGACTGGGATATCATCATCAACCGTTTATACCCAATTAGGACTGGTCTGTTAAGAACTTGATGCTTTATTCACTTACCCTAGTTTAGAATCAGTGTTGTACTTCTCCTTAACTGGTTAGAATTCCCAAAAGATTGGAGAGAAGAGACGTATCCATGTCTCTTCCCCAAGGGGTATCGATTCAAAATGGAGGTAAACGGCCTCGACCTGATCTTGAACCCAGTCCGCCGATTCCATTGTCCACGCTGCCAGCCGCTATGCTGGGGGTCGGGGCAAAAGCAACCCCCGTCACTGGGAGAGGAAATCTGAATAAAACGAAGCAAACCTGACAAGGACATCTCCGTTGCTTCGCATTCTGCCCTCGGCAATGTCACTTACGTCGGCTACGTTCGAAGTTTATTGTAATATAACTAACTCAATGGAATATAATCGTCAGCCCCAGGCGACAGTCAACACCAATAACAACCAAGACAGGTCTGGTTGGTCATCCAATATAAACTGTCGCGAGACTAATGTATTTTGGCACCATGCCATAATGAAGGTGTTCAATTGAAAAGATTGGAAAAAATCAATGAGTTACTTCCGTCACCTTTTGCTGGGCAGTGATCTCTAAAAAAGGTCTGAGTTTTCAAAACAACGAACATCGATACAGCCAGGCACAAACCAAGAATCAAATTCAGCATAAAAGTTACCTTGGTAATTAAACCACCATCCCACCCAAAAACGTTTTTGGGGTGGGGTTTTTTTTCCTAAAAACAAGAAAAAACTGTTCATTCTCGACATAATTTTCAGTCCTGTTCCTCGATTGGTATGGCCCGTGCATGCCATTTCATACATACATGCGTACGTAGCTAACTTGATGAAATTAAAAACTGAAAAAAACCTCTGTTGACAGTTTTGGCGACAGCCCTGGTTGATGGTTTCTAATGTATGGTATTTGTTCGGCCAGGTAGGAAATTCAACAAAAAAAAGCCCCCCCCCCAAAAAAGCAAGTGTGAATAATGCTGGACACAAATTAGCATAAACTTACGATGAAAATTGGACCACCACCAAAAACCTATTCGGGTGGATTTGGAGGCAAAGAAACAAAAAAAAAAACAACAAAAAAAAACTTCTTTCCTAGACATAATAAAAAGTGAATGATTAAATTTTCAACCTTCTTGCACTATTGGCGATGCAAGTACGCACGAACCATACATAGATAATCATCCAGCCAGAACCACTTAAAAACTGAATTAACTTATGTTCACAGTTTCTGTCGACAGTATTTAAAAGTATAACTTGTTAATGAATCTGCCATTTAATCATGACTGGCATTCCAAGGGGGATCATGAATCACCCCAACCTATATGTACTGTTGATGGCAAAATTAAGTTACTTCGGTGAAAATACTACTAGTGTGGTTTAAATCATGAATTTATGATTTTAAAACAAGATAATGGACACTTAGTATATATAATTATATATATATATATATATGTGTGTGTGTGCATGCAGTATATATACGGTATGTGGTGCTCCTCCATCCTTTACATTTTCAGGTTAACTCCCAACTGAAACTAAACTAATATTCACAAACAATGCATCTAATCTATCTGCTTCTAATATTTCATCAATTTACAAATAAGTAGCTGCTACCTTAACTATTACCGACACTAATGGTAAATCATTATATATATATATATATATATATATATATATATATATATATATATATATATACTTAACTAAACATACTATCAAAGTCAATAATTGAACAACTATAATGTTAAAATTTGAAGTAATGCAAGAAAAAAAAATTCCATCAAAGAATAAAGATAGTCAGAATAAATCTTGTTCATGACATCACAGCGTTTACCATTGGATAACATCTAAATTGAAATAAAAAATCCCAAGAAATATCTAGATTTTAAAGATTTTGGACGTTATGAATAAACCCTCCAGGGAAGGCTCCAAAAAGATCAAAAATCTTTTACTTCCAAGAACTATAAAGTCAATCCTCCAAGGGGATCCAGTGGAGTACTGATGCCAACTTGAAATTATTCAAATTGTTTTGACCAGTCCAAAAATTAATGTATCCATTGAATTAAACAGACGCTCAGTTGAACAACTGCATACTCTAAACGTCATTTAAGTAGTTTACAAATATTTCTTTTCACAAAGTCTATTCTTTCTTTTGATTTGTTCACCGTTTTTAACTTCGAGTGAACGAAGGTGTGAACTTTACATTGATACATTTGTTCTATGTAAACAACCCAAACTGACTACTGATGATGGTTTATATGGACTAATCTTTCCCAGAGCAAATTCTCATCCTTCACCCGTAAGCATGAAAGCATGTCGTAATTTCTACGATCTTTCATCTCATCAATAACAGAAGATTAATACGATAACATTGACAGATTCTGATTTTTTCAGATTTATTTTCGCCACATTTTGAGGTTCTTTTTGAAACAACGAAATGAATTATTCATATTTATCATGGTTACACAAACAATGATTGTAATATAAACAGAAAAATGAAAAAAAATATACTGCATATGGGAATGTAAAGTTGAGTACAGTATCTGCTGGCGAAGCATTGAAGACTAATTTTCACCACCATAACCAATTAATCAAAAAATTCATGATTAATTTTCATTGTTCCAGGAAGTAAAATACATTCTATTCTATTCAAATATCAACATGGTATTTTTTAAATGGCTTGCTCCTTTTCTATTTGAAAAAATCAAACGCATGTGAAATCAATCTTTTGGTTACAAGTGCCATAATAATTGTCAAATGAATTCAGTTTTTGTAGTCTTAACTGCATGTTGTTGTTTTTTTAACAAAGTGGGGGTCCTGTTTATTAGCCATTAACAACCGTTGGAATATGATCTATTTGCATGAATATTGTCTTAATTTTTAGTGTATCGACTTGTACACCATCTTCTCATTGAATTGAATAGGCCTATATCAATACTCAAAATTTGCTTTGTTCCAAACACTCGCTTGGATAATTTGAATGCCTCTGCTGAAATCTCTGTGAACAATTAACATGAGAAATAAGTATTCAATATTAAAATTTAGGTTCATACAAGTTATGAAACTCAATAGAAAAATCAAAACCGTACTAGTATAGAGGAACTTTTACCCGACACATCTTATTTATTCATTTTTTCTATTTCTTCTATAGAGTTCAGCTGATAACTCCAAAAATCACATTTAGGATCCGAATTCATCGAAATTTTTATTGGAATCGTTCATACTTCTATTTTTTGCATAATATTTCTTCGTCTTGTTCCTTTCTTCTTCTCCCATATCAATGGAAATTTGTTTCGAATAAACAAGAGCTTATCTCATTCTAATAAATGCATACATTTACGTAATATATATATATATATATATATATATATACATATATATGTATATACATACACACAAATATATATATATATATATATATATATATATATATATATATATATATGTCAATTTATAATTTTATATTTACGAAATGAGGTTGTTTAGAAAGTAATGGCCAGTTCTAAATACCAATTTTTAGTCGTGTCCTACTATATTGCTAAAGCATATTGTACCAATACATATATATATATATATATATATATATATATATATATATATATATATATATATATGTATATATATATATATATATATATATATATATATATATATATATATATATATATATGTATATATATATATATATATATATATATATATATATATGTAATGCTCTTCCATAGGAATAGAGTACTCTGGTAGATGGGAAATTTAAGCTAGATAAACATATCGCTTAACTTTCTGACTGTCCAGTTCCTAAGTGCAGAGGTATGATATCGACCTCCGGGTCTGAAGCAAAGGTTTCAATCCTGCCTCATGGTACTGGATGGGATAACAGATAGTCTATAGCTACACTGAAGAGTTATAATACGACGAAACAGCTGTTTGTTGACACAATAATATATATATATATATATATATATATATATATATATATATATATATCGTACATTCTACAAAGTTATCTGCAGACCGTGTAGACCCTCAAACCCGATTATCCTCCAGCACGAGTATAAACTTGACCAAAAAACTTTCCGATATCAACCCAGCATTGGCTGAAGGAACCACCATTGATCACACAATGGATCGTTGGTTTCGAAAGCATCGCATTTGATATTGGAGTCTGGAAGATCAAGAGGGTTGAAGACAACCATCTGTAATTGAAAATGAGCAACTGAAGATGTTGGTCAGGCAAAACCTACGCTAAACAGTCAGAGAAATGTTACAAATATTGTTGGTTAGCAGTGTTACATCATTTGACTATCTAAGGCGTATTGGTGAGAGGAAAGGCTCGATAAATTGGTTCCACACGAACTCAACAAAGACTATCATAGTCAAAAATGCTTATTATTTTCTAAACAACCAAATGTATACTATCCAAAAGTTGCAGTAATCATCTTCAGTAGAATAGAAATAGGAGTGGAATTGGACTTTGCTACAGTCATGCTAGTTATAACTTCAAACCAGCCGGAGATGGTGTTTGTAATGTCTGCGGGACTTTCTTAATTCAGAGTTTTGTGCCGACTGACCACTGGCGATATTTTGGCACCGTGGCCGAAATTATATCATCGACCATTATCGGATTAATTTCACGAACGCTTTGCTTTAGAATTTCGCGTCTTGCGAATCGCAATCCAATAATGGTAAAACAAAGGTCCGGAACTAAATCGACTCTAGAGCTAGTCTGTGACAAATAGATGCTTTTAAAACGAAATAGCTCAGTGGAATTCACAAGGAATTATCTGTGCTAGCATCTAGAGTAGAACGGATTCACCCTCTATCAATGGACGACCGGAGCAGCTGATCGTAGGGGAAGATAAGACGGACGAGAAGGAAGATGAAGGAGAATTGATTGTGGAAGAAAGGGGGAGGATGGAGGGGATGGGAGGGTTGTTATTAGTGGACAGTTACTTTGGTGGAAAAAGAAAGATAGGAAGAAAGAAGGAATTAAGGGAGAGAGAGAAAAAGGAGATTTGTAGAGAGAGGGTTGTGTTTGAGTTGAAAAATTGATTTAGGAAGAAGGAAAGAGGAGAAAAGGAAGGTTATATATAGAGAAAGAGGGTGTAGAAGACGTGGAAGAAGACAACAAAGAAAAAAAGAAAAGAACAAACGAAGAGAAGAAGAAAGGTATTAGGAAGTACTGAAAGAAAGAAGGAAAGAAAGGAGGAGAGACAGACGGGAAAATGAAGAAGATGAAGAGGATAAAGGTAAATTCGAATGATTGGTCAAGGGAGAAGAAGGAGAAGCAGGGAGAATGGGAAGGTAGGAGCTGTAGAAGGAAGAATGCAAAGAGGTATTTTGTAAAGAAAGAAAAGAGAAGAAAGAAAAAGGAAGAAAGTAATAAAGAAAGGTTTTAAGAAGAAGGGTTTGAAAGAGAGAGAAGAAGGGAAAAGGTGAGAAGAGGAAAGAATAGGTTGAATAAGGTGGAAGAAATGAAAAGGGGGAGGAGGAAAGGAGAAGAAGATAAGAAAAAGTTGAAAAAGAGAAGGAGGGAGGAGAACAAGGAGAAGAAAGAGATGATGATGATGATGATGATGATGAACAGATGTGGAAAAGAGGAAGAAGAAAGAGGGTGAGGAGGATATAAAGAGGATGAAGAGGGAGAGAAGAAGAAGAAGAAGAAGAAGAAGAAGAAGAAGAAGAAGAAGAAGAAGAAGAAGAAGAAAGAGAAGAAGAGACTTTTTTATGAAGTAAGAAAGAAAGGAAGATGTGAGAGGCTGAGTTGTTAACTACTAAGAAATGGGATCGGTGAGACGAGTTCAAGATAGAGTACAGTCCATCACTCGTGTTGCCGACCGTTCTATATTTGATAGGACAATCCCATAGTTCAACTTTTTGTCTTGTATCCTACATATACACGTAAATATCCCGTATTCCTTTAACTCACGCTATATTGACTTGTAAATATATATTTGCTTTAAGAGTCAAATTAACTACACAACAGCTTATCAATATATTATTTTTCAAAATTTCTCGTGTCATGAGCTGCCTCAATAAAGTGAGATTCTGGGGGCAATATTTCAGATTAGTTGAAATTAATTTTAGTTATTCAAGCTTGTTCTTAAATTTCTTTCAAAAACTCGAATCATATCTAGGATGGGGAAAATGTAGAGCATTTTTAAAGCCATTATCTGGATTCCCCTTAGATGTCCTCCTCTCCCTGTCTCATATTGAAATTTTCAAAAGTTGAAACCTACCTCACACTCTTACATTTACTCAGAGATGACATGTCCAAGAACCGATCTTATAGGCTGATAAAGGAAGAAAGGAAGGAAGAAAGATGAAATTGAATGTTTTGGTGAAATAGAAAGTTTATCGGAAGAAGAATCAAGTAAGGAAAGGTATCAGGAAAAAAGTTGAAGGGGCAGGTGTGAAGCAAAATGATTTAGTTCAGGTTGTGAAAAAAAGATACGTTCTGATCGTACACAGCGGGTTAGGGGACACCGTTTTCATCCTTGGCAAAGCGCGCTTATACTCTGATTCTAGGTAGAACTGCCGGTCGATTGATCAATCTATTCACACACACACACAGAGGAATCTTTTCTCAAAATTTATGTCATTTCAGTGAATTGTTTCCAAATATCTGTTGATGCAATCAACCCAAGATTTTGAGAAGGTTTGACGTTTTACATCTACTTCAATATTATATGTGAATCCCTGTTGTTATTTTCACCATGTAACGTTTTCGAGGATTCAAAAACAAAACAGTTGTTGTAATATGGCTCCGCAGTTATGATGATCAAACACCGCCTAACCTTAAGGATTTTAATATCTAGCCTTGTTTTATTCTAGGGTTGTGTCATAATAATGTAGCTTGTTATCTTGTATACGGTATCATTATGGATGTTATTTCAATCTAGACACACACACACACACACACACACACAAGCATATATATATATATACATATATATATATATATATATATATATATATATATATATATATATATATATATATATATATATATATATATATTAAAAATAATGTCATTCATGCACAGCTGTACCATCGTATTACGACTCTTCAGTGTGGCTACAGACTCGATATCCACCCAGTACCGCCAGGCAGAATTAAAACCTTTGCTCTGGATCCGGAGTCCAGTGTTCTAGGTAGATATATATATATATATATAGATAGATAGATAGATAGATAGATAGATAGATAGATAGATATCCTTCGTCTTCACCTTTGTATCATACGTATTCATTCATATATCTGCTTGTTTCAATGCTTATTCGAACGTTTATTTAGGGAACAAAAAGAAAGATTTGCCTGACATGCCTGGGTAGGAACATTAATGAAGTAATGGGTAAAGGAAAACGTGGGCCTGATAGACGGGTTGATAGTGTTAATTTTCAGTTAGTACGTGAATAATACTAAACAATATTTTCCCTTTTTGCCCTCGGTAATAAGTCTTATTTTCTCATTGATTATGTCTCAAAACTATAAGAAATGTCGAGCATTCCCTTCAAACTTTCCTTTTTAATTAGGGCTGTGATGATTTGAATTCAATTTATTTTCCTCTGGATAATGGATGAATTTGCTCATTTTTAATCATAAAAACTGAAGAAAACAATTACATATGAATATCACTGATCAGGTCACAAAAGCACAGGGACAATAACAATTCTTTAAATACTTTTTTACATATTGATAAGTAGTAATCATCTTAAGTCAGGATACAGGTAGGGGTCAAATATGATTTTGCAGAAGCCAAGCCTCTCTTTCTATTGTCGAACTGCTTCTGAGACTTTTCAGCGAACTCTTATCTCTGTTTTCTTATCAAACTTCTACTGATTTCTTTTTGGAACACTTATCGAGTTTTGACTTTATTTCCCTTGTCTAACAACAATGACAATTTCAGACCGGGTTAGGACAAAAAAGTGGAGAGTTAGAATTATAGGGAGAGAGGGGAAAAGACAGAGACAGAATTCATTCCTATGTCATCAATCAACAAAAAGGAAGGAGGAAAGAAAGAAAAAAAGAGAGAATGAGGAGAGAGAGACAGAATGAGTGACAATGAGAGACAGAATGAGAGGGAGAGAGAATGGAAGAGAATGAGAGAGATAATGAGAGACATTGTAAATGAGTGAGAGAATGAGAATTAAAGGAAGAGTGAGAGCGTGAAAGATAGTGAATGAGAGAGAATGGGAGAGAGAGAGAATGGAAAACTATGGACGCTAATTTTCAGTTGATATCTAGATTGCCTCAAATTACATCTAGAATTATCTAGAATTTCGTGCCATCTATCTAAAAACAATACCAAGATACCATTTCATTAATTCATCCACAATGGACGAATTAAAAGATCTTTTCCAGCCAAAGGAAAAATGTTTTTACAGAAGTCACACTAATTTCAAAACTCATAATCTTTTGTCTGAGTGGAATTCGGCTTACAGGCAGCCAGTCCTGATTCACTTTCGTGTCTCCCTTGTCTTATTTATTTGTGAATTATATTACTCAACAGGTCAATCATTCGAATTCAATTCGTTCGTACTTTCTCTGATTCTTTATCAGTTTTTTTTTCGTGTCTTTTATCTTTTTTTTTTTTTGATGTAGCGTTTTTGCGATTCCATCAAAAAGATCTGATTTAAAAAATTTCGCCAATGTAAGGAACAAAAAACCCCCTCGTCTGTTTAGTCCTTCAATAGAAACCATTGTGTGACCAACGTCTTAAAGCAGCATGCTATGTTGAGGCTGATCATTCAAAAAATTCGTAGACGAGGGTGATCAGTGAATAAATTACTCCTTTCACCTTTTGTTGGGCAGTGATCACTAAAAATTGCCCTTTTTTGGAGACAAAACAAGAAACAAACATAAAACATTACAAACTGAGCCACTTTCTCCAGAAATCTTTTCTAAGGGGGAATTTAAAAAAAAAATGTTTTTTCTACATAAAATGTGAATTTTGACATTTTCAGACCTTTAGCTTGATTTGTAAAGCCTGTGTGCGCGCAGCGTACGTATATAGCCAGACAGATCATTTATCATCATCATTGGTCTTTTAACGTCCGTTGCTGGACATAGACCTTCCCCAGAATTTGCCACACTTCTCTATCATGGGCGTCGCGGAGCCAGTACTTCCTGAACTTTTCTAGCTCGATTCTCCATCTAATATTCTGCCGGCCTCGATTGCGCAAGTGATCTCGGGAGATCCATGTCGTGAGTCGTAATGTCCATCGGTTGTCCGCCATTCTGGCAACATGGCCAGCCCACCGCCATTTGAGATTTTTTAATGGATTCTATGATGTCCCTGACTCATGTCTTTTCTCAGATGTACTGTGCTGTCTTGTGGTCTCTCCATGTAAGACCCAGCATTATTCTTTCATGTGCACGTTGCATGGTTCTCAATTTACCGGCTTAAAAACTCAAGAAACCTATGTTGACAGCGTTGACGACAGTTTTGGTTGACGGTTTCTAAAAGGAGAAAACTCAACTATACCAGCTTTTGCTTTCATCTTCAGAGATTCACGCATTACTCAAATAGACAAGTATTATCTTGGCACCCCTGTTCAAGAGCTATCATCTTCAGTAGCAGACACTAGAGTGAGACAATTTTTATTATCTCGAAAAAGTGAAGGGAAGTTCGGTGTGTAATCTTATAAAACTTTTTTTTCAAGCCGAGCGAGTGATCTCTCGCATGAAAGCTTTTTGGTCGCCAAAATAATTACAAGTTCGAAAAATGGATGAGAAAATTCAATTTAGGAATTTCACTCTTTACTCCTACTCGTAGAGCGGTATAGGCACTGTTCCCTCTAAGTTAGAGCCTACTAATCTGTGTGTCGTGATACTCTGGTGTGTCGTTGATAATAGGTTGGTGTGCCCCGAGATTGAGTATAAATATTGTATATCTTTCAAAAGATAATTTTCTGAGTCACTTGAACTACTTGGATGGCATTATATGTTTGGATTGATAGATAAAACTTGAGTTATATTTCGTAATGGATCTTTTTTTAATAAGTGCGTCGCCAATGATAGAAGTTTTGGAAGATCTGCTCTAAGCTGTGTGCGTGGACATTTGGATACGCGTTTTTGAAACGGTGCACAAAGAGAATTACTCTGCGCTCAAGGTATCCCAAATTTCGTTGATTGCTCACTAGGTTTTTATTGGTGGAAGTATGGATTCACTTTGTCAAATCCAAAAGTGCATGCATACCTTTATCCCAGGGAAAGAATTGCAGAACATAAGATTTTTGCTCCCTATTGCAGATCAAGATTTTTGCTCCCACTGGCTACAAAAACATAGTGGCGACATTGTTCCAATCGAGCTTTTGTTCTGTGAAGTCAATGAATATTTGTAATTTGCATTAGCGCACCTTCATACCTTGCGTATGTACCAGAGCTAATCATTTTGAAAAAATTGTGTAAAATTACCTAAAAAATATTTATTTCATCAATAATTATCTTAAATAATGCTAACATAGAATTTGGTCATCGTTGATTCAAAATGACTATGGAGATTCCTAAGAGCAGTTTCCTTATAGAAAAACGTTTTTATATGATACCTAGTGGTGCATCAATGCGGATTTTCAAGGTTGTAGTCCTAAAAATACAACCAGGAATTTCTGGACACACACACACCCATACATAGACATACACATGGATAAATGGACACAGATAATCAAAGAGAGAATCTGTAGGTCACTTGGATGGTTGGTTGGCCATTGGTGGGGCTACAGTTACTTGATGGGATTCGTTTTAGAATTCAGTAAACCCCTGTTATCACAGCACCTGGCAGTGCCCTTATAACAAAATTGTCGCAATAAAAGCTGAATTGGACAATACTGCATCTAAAATAAAAATAAAAATATTGTATGCAAATATTTGCTGTCTGATTCGCTTGGTAAAAGGTATAACCTTTAACAATAGAACTAAAAAGGACATAAAAACAAACTTTCCTTTTGAACGTGTGAGTTGTCAAATAGTGCCGCTAGAACGAGTGTCACAACAACGACCGGTTACTGTATTTCAAACTTTATAAAGGCCTATGCATAGATTATCAATCACCATTATCATCATCATACACAGTCTTTTAACGTCTGTCGTGGACATAGACCTTCCCCAGGATCTGCAACATTTCTCTATCACGGACGTCGTGGAGCCAGTAAAATATAATAAAATATTAAAAATAATGAAATATTTATACTCACGCCCATAGACATATCAAGACTCACACGTATACATACCTAGCTTTTAAGTGCAGATTTTGAAGGCTGGAAGGCTCTCCTTAAATGTTGAGTATTAGTGTATCACAGTTTTTGCCCTTGAATCTTATTAATTCTCATTTGAACCTAATTACACTAATTTAAAACACATTTCCATCAAGCAGGCATTATGGTGCACCTAACGTAGTTCTAGATGCTGGTTCCGAAAATATAATCTGTTTTTTTTTTTGTTTTTTTGTGCTACGTCAAGTTTTCATGATAAAATGGAAGCTGTATTTTGGCATATAAACCCTATAGAGCACCCTCGGATCAAAGTTTTCAATTTTTCCTTTTTCAGTGTAACTTATTTGTTTATTAGATGCTGATTAATTTTGATATTCTGTGTTGAAAAGTTCCGACTGGTACGAATAATGTTTTCCTTTAATTGTTGCGTGTATTGCCTAATATACAGTAAAACTGAACAATGGAACATGTCAACGACATAACAACACAAAAGATTGAGATTCGCTACCGTCGGACGGACTCGAAACACGAAATCTGCGGGGAAAAATATGAACTTTCTATGTAAACTATCTCTCTCTCTCTCTCTCTCTATCTATCTATCTATCTATATATATATATATATATATATATATATATATATATATATATATATATATATATATATATATATATATATATATATATATGAAGTTGTCTTACGTTGTTCAGGGCGAATGAATTATGAAATAATAACCGTATAATGACGGGAGATCATCTCAGGTAAGTTTCTACATAAAATAACGCAATTTATAATTCATACATATGTATGCATGTATTTATATATACGCATACATAAATTATAATCGACACAATTTGGTAATACTAATTAAATTCTATATATATTCATATATATATATATATATATATATATATATATATATATATATATATATATTATAATTGACTCAATTTGATAATACTAATTAAATCAAAGTGTCACAGATGTTGATCATTTCCCTAATCTGTTGCTTTTGGCCTTTCTCTTTCGGTGCAAAACACTTGAAATAGATTACGTTATATATATATATATATATATATATATATATATATATATATATATATACTGATGTCAAGGAAATGAGTGATTATGATGATAATGTTCTGTAATCAAAATTAAGAACTCTGATAGGATGTTTAATACAGTGTGAATTCCTAATCTCTAGGAGGAAGAAAATACTTTGGAGTTAGTGTTCCTTCCTTTTTTTTTCTATCAGATTTAGCAAAAATGTTAATATCTGAGGAAAAAATAGCGATGTGCTTGGATGATTTCGAGGGTTGCGTCAATTTTGCTAGGATATTTTGTATGGAAGTTGTTTTTAGTTTCTCAACTATTCTGTTTTGATCTTATTTTCTTATGTAACAACAATAACAGATGACGATGACCAGACCAAAAACTAATGACACCATTCACGAATAACATCGACACGGTAACGTCCGCTCAAAAAGTCGAGTTGACTCACACTTCTCCCAGCTAGGACAACGAACCTCCAGGAGATGTCAAGAGATAGCATAGAATATTATAGAAAAACAGAAATCTGAAGTATCATAAAAATCATCTCAAAAACTCAAATGGCAATGGGCTGGTCATGTTTCGAGAATGGCAAACTACCGCTGGAAATCATAATTCACAAGGTCAATCCCCAAAAATCTTATTCGGAATTGCAACTGGTCAAAAATGAGGATTGATATAAGAGATATTGGTGACCCTCACGATGCTCACAATTAAGAGGTCTGACCGATCTTGGGGGACGACTATGTCCAACAGAGGATGCTGAAAAGCTGCTACTGCTGCTGCTGCTGATGATGATGATAATGATGATGATGATGATTTAGGGTTTGGTTTATGGTAAGGTTTGGTTGATTCATTGATCGGAGTAATCTTACGGGTAAGAGGGGATAATTGGCCTCACTTCATGTTGCTTCTCGTTGCATCCTTCATTTCGCCACGACTTGGGTACGTTGCATTTTGTTGATTCTACGGTCTCTTTGAGAATTTCGTGACTGAATTACAACGCGTAATGGGCGTGAAAGCAAATGAGGAGAAATATAAAACGATCCCGGTGAAGTTAAATCGGTGCGCGTCTAATGAAGTGATGTTCGATGTTCCTCTCGTATCGACGTCTGTATAAAGAGTTGTGATTTTTATATCAGGGGCCTCTCATCAAAGAAGCACCATCTTCAAGCGTTGCGGATTTGGATCATTTGTCCAGGATCATTTGCAAAAGGCCGGCGCCATATTTGATGACTGTCGGGTACATGTTCGTTCGGGCGAGCGGGAGGGTTACCGAGGATTATGATCTCATTCAAAGAGGCGAATTGAGTACGAATTTTTAAATGCTGAACATTTCAGCGGTCAAATGTTTGTTAAGCTTGGATGGAACTGGACAACTATGAAGTACAACAGGTTAATTTTGAAAAGAGAGTGAGAAATGGTTTCAGTTGCACAAATGAAAATATTTGTCAGACTCCAGGGATAATCTTGCGTTAGATAAACACGCACACGCGCACACACACACACACACACACACACACATATATATATACATATATATATATACATATATATATATATATATATAGAGAGAGAGAGAGAGAGAGAGAGAGAGAAGGACACGCACATACATGCATACAAGTACACGGTTGATGTTGATAGATTGAACATAGGTTATAAATGCTCTTTGGTCAGACTAGCAGTTGAAAAAATTGAACAAACTCATTCAATCTGATTCCCTCTCGCAAATCTGCTTATTGGAACCAAATTCCTGGTCAGATACTTTGTTCCAGCGTAATCCGCTATATGTATTGGATGGGATAACGGATAGTCTATAGCCACACTGAAGAGTTGTGATACAACGAAACAGCTGTCTATGGATGACACAATAATTAACGCTCCTATATTCAGGGTTGAGCACTCTCTAAGTGAGGTAACTCGTTCACTGTAAGCTTATCCAATGCTCTTTGATGGGAATAGAGCACTCTGGTGGATGAGAAATTTAACCTAAATAAATATACAGCTTAAAATTCAGCCTTACTGACCGTCCAGTTCCCTAGCACAGAGGTAGGATATCGGTCTCTGAAGCTAAGGTTTCAATCCTGCCCCGTGGTACTGGATGGGATAACGGATAGTCTATAGCCACACTGAAGAGTTGTAATACAATGAAACACCTGCCTGTGGATGATACAATAATATATTTATATATATATCTTATACTTTATACCCGAATAAACTGATCTTGAAACACTTTTAACGAAATTCGATGTCACTAGTCTATACCGTAACATATCTAATAATGTAGGCAAACAGGCCTTTCATTTTGGATTAAAAAACCACCTGACATGCTACATCAAAGATTCAACAAAGAATTCATTATCAAAAGCATAGATTTAATTGTTGTATTGTATATGAGTAGATGAAGCGTTCAATCAGGATTTCTTAACCTGAGCAATATTGCCCACCAAAGGGCGATTTTCAAATTTTGAGGGGGTCATGAGTAACTGGGAGGGGGAGGGCATTTTGAAATTTTGATGGGTAGTATAGAATTTTGAGTATTAATGTTTTCCATCGGCGATAACAAAAGACTCATTTTCTATCATCTATTTATTAAATTGTACTGAGATATTGTACATTATGTAGGTACAGTGTAGGTAAGTGTTTGGGTGTGGATACGTCTGTATTACATTCTCTGTCAGTCGATTCATGATATATATATATATATATATATATATATATATATATATATATATATATTTATATATATATACATATATATATATATGCGTGTAACACCCTCGAAAGATTACCAGAGACTAGACATGGAAATTGCATTGATGTTATCTAAAAAATAGTATGTCTCTGCCCAGCAATTGATGTTACTACTTCATATTACCATTAAAGAATCTTGTATCAGGTAAGCTGTTCATTTTTATTGTCAGTTAAGAGTTAAAGATGTTTTCGTATCCTTTTGAATATTTACTATACATGTGGACAGCAGAAAAGTTTAACATATGAAAGTAAGCAACGACAATGAAAGGGTTGAGAACCCTTACATCAGACCTTCATATTGATCTTAATTCTTTTGTGTTTGTTTCGAATTAAACCGTGGAATTTATACGGCTTCAACCAGTAAAATGAATGAATACACAAAGAAATAAAGTTGAGTACGAATAAATTTAAGGGGAGAGAGAGACGGACAGATAGACAGATAGACAGACTGACTGACTGACTGACTGAGCGTGGAAGAAAAGAGTGAGTTCACACATCGAAAGATGTCTAATTCGACATTTCAGCGGTCAGATCCTCATACATAATAGTTAGTGATGTATGTTTGATATCCATCAAACTAAGGGACACAACTTGATTTATGATGATATAAAAGTAGAATTTTATGTTCTGGTCATGAAGCAAAAATGACGAATATAAAAACCAATAAATAGTAATAAAAGTAATGAGAATCTGTTTGTGGTCACCGAATGGTATCTCCTACCACACTGAAATGCAGATTCCGAAAATGCAATGTGTATCAATTTATCCAAAATATCCCATCATGTTTTACGACAAGAACAAACTAGTACCGTATACACTGGGGTCATGTTTGGTTCTGTATAATATTTGAACCCTTTTTAGGGCCCAACGAATCATTGGTTTATCATAAACACTTTGTATTATTCGCGCTTGTTTTTTTTTAAAGTTACTGCTAATAGATTCAGCACATTTGATTTGAATTTTCATAATTCAAGAATGTTTTCCCCTAAGCAAAAGCGGAAAAGAGGAAATCATCTGATCGTTCATAGATAGCCAAATACTGTCTTGTTGCATGCAATGTCTCCATCCCTCTCATACTTCTTTATCACTCCTAACCTCTGTTATGATGAAGAGCCTTACGAGAACACGCTACCTCTATCAGTATACGAGTTGGTAATTATCCGGTGCTTTGTAACTACTAACCTGACTATCTATAGATCTACCTAGGTACTTTTTGTAATATTCTATCGTGGTCTGAAAAAAAGAGTCGAAAATTACACTAGCTTATGTCTGGTTAGTCATTCAGTAAAAACTGTCACGTGACCAATGTTTTTTTCTTGCGGGGGGATGCAGCGTTGGATATGAAATATCAAAAAGTTGGGAAATGGGTTAATCAATCAGTTAGTTATTCCTCTCACCTTTTTGAGGGTAGTGATTACTAAAAATGTTCGAACCTCAAAGAAAAAAAAAAGGGAAGAAGACAAGCACAAATGTTGCCGTACAAAAAACTAATGGTCTACTTTGTCATAACATCACATGAATAGAATCCCAACAGCCAGAAACTTATTTCAGTTTCAGTAGATGATTTCTAAAAAGATAAGAGTCAATTTTTTCAAGAAGCTATTTCCCTGTCTTTGGAAAGAGGGGATGAAGCACGGAGCATGTTTATATTGTTCTTCTCCTTTGCCATGTAGATGTAAATTAGTTATTACCAAACGAGGGCTACTTGGCTCTCAAAGGAGGTGCAAGAAAATATGGAAGAAGCGTAACTCTTATAGGGAGTTACAGCCCTTGAATTTATAAATTACAGTCGCTAATCAGGCAAAAGAAAATGAATGCAAAGGACCAGCAATTGAGATGTAAGCAAAACATTAAAAATCAAAACGTATATAGCACTAAAATGAAATTATATTGATATAGGGATAAAAAAAAATCTCGTTAACGTGAAAAAAGCCTGACAACACCGAAAACATGAACTTGACTTCGGACTGTTTTGCCTCATCGTTACCCAGTGGATAAGTTTTATACCGGCAAAAAACGTAGCAAGGACTGTTGGGTAAGACTTTGTCAAGAAAGACCAGGAAATGAGATTTTAATCCCTTCCCAAAGATTGACAAAAATAATGCCAAACAAGGATGGTCGTCACACCATTCTGAGTTCAAACATCTCATTTTTTTCTCTCATCATCTCTTTCATTATATAGTCCATCCTATTTTTACAAAAAATCCATATCGTTTGTTATCTTTCTTTAATGTCTGTTTGATTTTTTGTCAGCGTTTGGTAGGCAGAAACATCCTAAGGCACACAAGTTAATTCCAACGTAAATCTAAAGATGAAAATCATCTTTCCTTGCCTAGGGTGGTCCCTTTTTTAAATCTCCTTGACCAATCGACACTCGACAACAGAGTCATACGATAATGTCAATGAGACTGGGGGAATTCCCTAAATGGGTTTTTTTTGGCCATTGGGGGAATTGAGGAGGGATTTCGGTCAGTGGAGGTACATATTATGGAAAGTTTTATGGTTAAAAAAATTACAAAATGACAATTCAAAATAGGTGTATTGAGAAAACCCAGGATCTCTAGAAGAGGAATGTGACTTATGATTCAGAGAACCAATATTGTAGAAGATGTTTGAATTTCTAGCAATTAGCTCGACATATAATCCTCTTTGGTCTCGTAATGCCGGACGAATAGCATCCAACTGTCTGATCCACACTGGCTAATCCCTGCCCACGGGCTCTCGAGAGAATACAAATCAGAAATCCACTCTATTACCCTCATTACGGAATTATTTCGATTCAGAATGTACGATCGATTTAAGTATCACCGGCTCTTCGCCCTAAACTTTTGATTCGTGCAGTTGAAACCGTTTCTCTCTCTCTCTACTTAAAATAAGTCTGTTGCAACCTGTGGCGTATGGTGCTTTGTGTCTCGTGTGCGCTCTCTGCTATGGATGAACAAAAACGTGAAAGTATTTTACTGTCAGTAAAAAAAAAAGCGAAATAGAGTTGAAACCTTCTTGGCACAATTAAGGGAAGGCAGTTTGATCTTGTTCGTGGAAATTAGAGAATTAATAGAAAACAGCATTTAGACTGGTCAGTATTATAAATCAATAGTATCCATTCCAAATTTTCTCTTTAATTCTCTTATTCCTTCGTATCTGTTCGTCGTTTGAAACGACGAATAAGTGAAGGTGTGAAACTTCACAATTTACTATCGGGACCAATTTCCCAACTTCGTGCCAAAACGTCCATTACTTTTTACAGACACTTGATTTTTTTTACGCTTTTGTGCTTCTGGCGTAGAGAGTACACCCGGACACAAAGCACCGCACGCCTTAACAGGTTCATAGTCTACTAGTTTGACCTTGACCTAACATGTACCGTATATTAGAAACCATTCAACTGAACCGTCACCAAAACTGTCAACATAGGTTTCTTCCGGTTGGAAGTGGTTCTGGCTAGCAAAGTATGTATGCAAAGCACATACAGGCTGTGCCAATGGTTCAATTTTCAAATGATGCATTGTGTATGTCTTATGCTTACAGACCGCATATATAGAGCTAGAGGGCTTAAATCTTCATATTTTACTCCTTATTATGCATTGAAAAACTTTTCTTTAAAAATCTCCCTGTATGCTAGATTGGTTCCATGGTCTATGTTTGGTAGTATTCGTACCTTTTCTTTGAAAATTCAGATTTTTTGCGTGATCACTTCCTAATAAGAAGAGAGAAGACTCACTTATTCATTGATTGTCCTCTTCTCCAATGTTTGAATTGATTACCCCAAACGCAGCATTGTTACATGACAGTTTCTAATGAGTGATTAAATAGGCCAGTTTAATTTGTTTTCTACTCTACTTAATTCTTCAAAGATAATGAAAATATCCACATAGGTGACACCCAATTACTTGACCTTACTAACTATATTTTAGTGGCACATTAGATACCCTTTTACTTCAACGGGAGATATTTTTATCAATAAAATAGAACTCAATACTAGATTCATCAGCTGGACAACTAAAGCTTCAAAATTCAAAGTCATGTGAAAGATATCTATTGGAGAACAAATATGATCAGAATAAAGTGTATTAATGACATACCAGCTATTTTCCACGGGAAAACATTTAAAATGGAGTAAAACATCTCGAAATATCTAAGTTCCAGAGAATCAAGATGTTATTCATAAACCTTTCGGAATAAGGCCCCTAAAAGGCCAAAAACATTTTATTTCTAAAAATCAAAACAACATTTTTTTTTAAAAAAAAGCTTAGTCGGGTACATATGTCAATATTCAACTCTTGAATCAAAATGCTATGATCGAAAGCACTGGAACAGACAAACAAATTAATAAACCTGTCAGAATGAGACCCTCCGAAAGTTAAAAGAATTTTTTGGGAAAAATATTTTTTAGAGTGTCTTGTGAAGTATTTACGCCAGTTTTCAAGACTGCAGACAAAATAGTATGATCAGGAGCATTGGAATTAAAAACAAACAAACAAAAAACACACAAACAAAATCACTTGCATATTTTAAAAAGATATACACCCTCCTCCATCTTTGATGTTTGTGGTTTTTCAACCTTTCACTATCTTCAATTGCTCCGGTTGTTCAATTTGTCATTTTGGGATGTTAATAGAAGTGGAGTAGGTAAACTATTATTCATAAAGCTTTTAGGAATCTCTTCTCTTGGTTAGGGACCCTAGAGTGTCACTATTCCTTGCCTCGGTTACGCCCCTGCATCTCAAAGTTAGAACTATTATCGTTATTCTTTGATTTGCATGAACTAATTTAAGGCTAATCCCGAACATTTCTCTGACAGCCGGACCAGCACTGATTATATTGTTTGCAATGATTATCTACCCTTCATTAAACTCATTCAAAACTCGACTTGTATTAACAAAAATGAAAAAAAAATGTGATATCTTTAAAGAAATTCCATTATTCAAAATCGATTTTATCTCGAATTATTGGCAGCCTTGCCCTATTTCGTGAGTTATACATTGGGGAGGGGATTAACTCTATAATGGCAGAATCAAAACCATTAAGCAAAACTGTCAAAATCAACATAATCACATCTGCGAAGGTATCTTCAGTTTTCAAGTGATTCTAGTTGGCTGGCTAGGTAAGCATATGTCAAGCGTATAGACTGCATCGTATAATTATGTGTAGAAAATGTTTTATGAACGTACCCTCCACTAAATAGATTTGAAGTTGACTACGGGACAAAATTTACAAAGTAATTTTATGCTGAATAATTCCTTTGTTTGTGTCAGACATTTAGCTACTCTCTGTTTTTTCTTCGAATTTGGACATTTTTTTAGTGATCACTACTCGACTAAAAGTGAGAGATGTAACTGTTTCATCGATCATACCTTTTACTAATTTTGATTGATCATCCCCAATATGGCATGCTGTTGAAAGACATTGGTCACGTGATATTTTCTATTGAGTGATTCACCAGGCATGTTTTTTTTTTTGGGGGGGGGGGTATTTTTCTTTCATCTATCCAATGAAGCATTGTAAACCATTATTACTGTTTTTTGTTGTTTTTTTTACTTCTGTTTTCCTCTATCTTTATGTTTAACTACTTTTTCATCAGAACTTGACTCAAGTTGTCGAACTACGGTAGTGTGTAGAGATCACAGACCAGAAATAAAGAATATAAGCTTTTTATGAAATTCAAAGTCGCTCCCCTTTTTTTAAGAGAAGCCTGGTGTACGCCCTGCTGCTCTCAGTCGACTGAATAGCAAGTCATCCAATTTGCTGAAAATCAAACTTAATCTTTAGGGATCACAACTAATTTGGTCAAATTTATATATATATATATATATATATATATATATATATATATATATATATATATACATATATATATATATATATACATATATATATGTATATATATATATATATATATATATATATATATATATATATATATATATTCTTTTCTGCATCATTTTATAGCAAAATCGATTTACTTTCGATTGGTATATAACTGTAAGGCATTTGAAAAAGATAACTTATGACCAGCGCCGTTCAAATATAAGGTATAACGTTCAGTGAGACACAGACAGACATCGGCGACAGTATTTTTTTTTATCAAAAAATTGTTTATATCATGTAGATATGGTATATTGCATAAATATATGGAGTAGATATTGTATGCAAAATAGAGATAATGTAATTTTTTGTATGAAAATCATAAACATCGTAAATGAGATTTTTTGATAAAAAAAATTATATATTTTTCAAATTTAAGTGAAGTCTTCTCTTTTATCTACGAACCAATTTCAATGAAACCAACGCTATTTTTTTTTTTTTTAGGGAAATGTGACAAGACACTTTTAGAAGTAACTCTTTGAAATTTCTTTCCAAAGATTTTATAAAAGTTCCGAATTTTGATGTTTATTTTATCTTTTCAAAAGGTCATCACCTCAAAGTTATAAATAATTTCAAACAACTATATGTGTATTCAAATATTCATCAAAGTTCCAAATATACTAACCCCAAAAGAATTTATGGACCAAAATCAATGAAATTGGCCTTCAATGTAATCAGTCTTGATGAAAGCATCTGTGAAAATCATATGTTTCCAGGAAAAGGGGGTCTGTTAGGTCAGAGTCTTTCTAATAAACCTATTCTTCATTGCTGCTCTCTCCGGCGCCACGTTTGTTTTTGTTTCTGTTCTGGTAATATCAGTGAAACAATTATCTTTTTGTTTTCAGCCAATAACTTTAAGATACCCCGTGTGTTGTTTGCTGGGTTGTATTTTTCGTAGTTTCATATTAGGAAATAAATTTCACGAAAGCATTATTTTATGAAACGCTCATATTTTGTGTCTTCTGTTCTTAAAATTTCGCCATGCAGTGATTGGGGTTAAAGGGTTGAATACCTGGGATTGGGTCAAAACTTCATTGTTATGAAATGATTGTTTTGTGTAATCTATTCATAAATATGATACTGCCATAATATGAATTATTTTTCTATTATTTTTTTTCAATCTTCAATAAAAGTATTTAGGTAAAAAAAAATCTGCGATTACGGAAACATTTTGATAGGTAAATTTTCGACGTGTTACGATGCGAAATTTGAAGGGACCTTTGGGAAGTCCTTTTGATTTTAGTCTCCTGGGTCATTTTTACCCGTTTACTCAGGAAGGAGATGAAGAGTGATAGTGTCCCATTATAAAAAAAAACCCTTGTGCATAGCAAAATAATTCATTGCAGGTCATCCATCGCAAAATAAAAATAAAACCTGACTCACAAGCAGAACTGTGCTGCCATCAATCAAAATAAAACAGAAATTCAAGCCCGACAGCCGAAGGGTCAAACTTTCCCTAACTTCTATTCCAACTAATGATGATTACACTAACTTTTATATTGTATGTATTATTTATTAGAATTTAATAGGCATTTGTGTATCTGTAATGATAACTTTCATTGATTCGCCAGATTGGCTTAGTCGGTAAGAGAGCTGCCTGTCGATTTCTTGATCGTTATTTCAAACTACGGTAGAAAAATGTTGATTTTTTAGATGTATCCATTCATTTTAATGAAAAATGCCCTAGCTTATTTACAGCATAAATCACAGCAAGGGAATGAGTGATTTTACTCTCCTAGGTTTGGTGAGGATTGTTTTTGTTCTTGTTACGGTAGAGAATAAATGAATGTCACTTCGAGATTTGGACTGGGGTTCGATAATTATTTAGTGAGCCATACAATTACGATGAAGGGAATTTCCGTCATCCGCAGTGAATGCGTTAAAGAAGCTGCGCGTTGATTTTATTTTTTTTCTTTCTCTCGTTCAGACACTTTTTTGGCGTCAAATTAACGCTTTCGAAAAGACTTTTATTTTGTAATTGCAAGTCATCGATTTTTTTTTGTTATCTCAAATTGCAGGCCCTCCCCCACACCTTTCCCTCGCCTCGAAACCAGGAATTAACCTTCCCCACACACACACATTCTCTCTCACACACACAAACACGTACACACTCATGCATACACACATACAAACATTTTCTTTTATCGCGTCTCTTTTTTCTGTTATTCTTGTTTTCGACTTTTGTCTCCCATTCATTTCAGTCTTTTCAACTCAGATGTTCCCCTCTCTCTGTTTCTCTCTCTCTCTCTCTCTCCCTCTCTCTCTCTCTTTCTTTTTGTTTCTTTTTTTTCCCAGTTTTTCTATTTTCTCCCCCTCTCTCATTGTCTTGTCTCTTTCACCTCCCACTTCTAACATTTCATGATGCTTTCTTTATCTTATTTATATTTTCCTCTCTCTCTATTTCTCTCCCTACTTCTGCCTTTCAGTTACTATCTCTATTTTTCTATTTCTCTCCCTCTCTCTCTTCATTTCTCTCTCTATCTATTTTTGTCTCTCGATCTCTATCTCTTTCTCGCTACTTATCTCTCTTTATGTACCAATTTCTGTCTCTCTATACATATTTCTATCCCTCTCACTCTCTCTATTCAGTAGAGAAATATATATATAGAGAGGGAAAATAGAGACAGAAATCGATATAAAAAGAAGGGTATGTAGTGAGAATGGATAAAGATGAAAACAGAAATATTTCTCTATTTCTCTCAGTATATTTCTCCCTCACACTCCCTTTCTCTCACTCTCTCTCCTTTTATCGTTCTGTCTTCATCCTACCCCCATCTCTCTCTCTTTCTCTCTGTTGAGCTTAGTAAGACACTCAGCTAGAATAATGGAGTCCCCCGTTTAAGAAAAACCTCCCTAGCTTAGCTGCTGATCATCTTACCGAAGTAGTTATTCTCTGGGCATTGCTTGAAATTGGCTCATGTCCACAGCTATAGAGCGTCCAGTGAGGAATGAACTCGTCACTCAGTAGTGATGATCTGCGACATCACCGAGCAAACCATTACACCGTGACCAGCCTGTCCCAATTTTACCTATGTGACGCCGAATAGGCTAATTGGCGAGATTTACTTTTACTGTAAAAAAAATGATTTTACTTCAATTATAGTCAAAGGAAGAAACTTATTTCATTAAAAGTTACGACAAAACTATCGCCAAATTTGAAAAATCTGGTATTTTTCAAAAAACGTTTTGTCATGGAATTTTAGGTTTTGCAACATCTAAATTTTGAGAAATTTTGACATTTTTGCTGTAGTATTTTCAATAAATTTTTTATGAACTATGCTGAGAGTATTTCGAAGTTTTTAAAAAATAATCGTAATTATTCTTGAATTTGACCATTTTTAGCCAGTTTGGGAAGTTATCTGCGATTTTATCACAAAGTTGGCTCCGGAAGACGATAAAAAATGGAAAGGAGAAATAGATTCATAAGTCACTATACTCTTAACTGTCAACCAAACGAACTCACAATTACTCTCTCTTTCTTTCAGTCACTTAAACTCTTTTCTTTCATTGTGTTTTAGTTTCAAACCTTCAACGTTTCTATAACACAATTGTCTATGATAATTTCAATGTATTACTCATGATAGCAACGGCCTTTCTCATTTTACAACCTTTTCATTGTTTCATTATTCTTGTTGATGTATTCCCCATGGAATAATCCATTATAACTTTCAGGTTATAACAGGACTCTAACCAGACAGACAAACAAATAACCATACTAATTTACATCTTTGGCTGATGTCATTATCATTATAATTATCATCATCATCATCGCCATCATCACCAGTTCCCAGGTGGTCACCGCTGGAGCCTGAGAGACAGCAAGTCTCCAGCCCTCCTTTTCATACTCTTACAATCCACAACCGTGCTGTGGATTACGGTTTCACACCAGGTGATTGGTGGTTATTGCTGAAAGCTGTGATAGTAAGTCTCCTCGGGTCTCTAGGCCTCCTCTAATATCGTCCCCACCTGTCACAGTTGCGCAGTGATTTGTACCGCCTTCATGTCTTTTTCTTAGCTGTTCAGCCATTGTTACCAGCTGGCTTTGTAAGTCTTATATTTCCAATACTCCCCCCTGCATTCGTGCAGACCCCAGTAGTGCTGTGGTCTGTATAGTGTCAATCCTTCCTTTTATCCTTAGTTCCCCCAATCTCGTTTTCACTGTCTTTGGTATCATCACAAATGATCAATAACGCCTTGCCTGTTATCATTTTAAATGGAAAAGAAAGAGAAAGGTGGCTTTGATATTTTCGAAATGATACTGATATGATAAATATTCTAAAACAAAACTTAAAATTTTCGATATATGGTATATCTTATGTAGTGTATGATGAATACGAGGTAGTTCACCAAAATTATTATTTAAGCCATAAACTCTGTTGTAATTGTTTACCAAAGATTTTTGAATGCATCGTGTTTTTCTCAACATTTTTGTGTGACTTTCCTGTTAGAGTTAGCTTCCCCTGACTGAACGCACATTTATCGTTTTTAGCTTTTTCCCAAAATCATCTTTTTAAAAAAATAAGATTACTTTATTAGAACTTTGATGTGTGACATTCGAATTTTATTTTGTTTTTTCTTTGCAGAACGCACCATTAACGTTTTGAAAGTTGTTTTACATTTGAATTCTGACTGAAGAAGATAAACAATAAATCGATAATGTTCAGTTTTTTGTTTTGATCTATTATTATTATTACTATTATCATTATCATTATTATCATTATTATTATTATTATTACTAATTTTCACACGAGTTATCTGGTGGTCACAGCTGGAGACTGAGTGACAGTGAGTCTCCTCAGGTCTCCAGCCCTCCTATCATATCTCTCTCGCCTATCATAGTAGCGCTGTGATTCGTACCACCACTATTTGTGTTGTTTTTTCTCTCTTCTCCCTTCCCTCATCTCTTTGTTAGGCAACAGATAACAGCTGGGGTCGTAGATCTCATATTTCTAGCACTTTCCTCAGTATTTTCCTCAGTATTTGTGCTGTCCTCAGCAGTGCTGTAGTCTATATAGTCTCAATCCTTCCTTTCATCCCTAGTTCTTCCAAACTGGCTTTCAGTGTCTTTGGTACGGTTCAGAGCACACCTATTATTACTTATAAAACCCTAACCCCAAGGTCCACACCTACAAATCCCTTGCCAGGTCCAGGTATTTTCCCCAGCTTTCCACTCTTTTTCCTATAGTCTGTGGTCTGCAGGCACGGCCACGTCTATTATTTGGCAAATTTTCCTCTTCTCGTCTACGAATACTACGTCTGATCTTTCTCATTTGATTGGGTGGTCAGTTTGGATGTCAGAATCCAAGAGTAATTTGTGATTTCCATTCTTCTGTGCTGATTCTGATTTGTACTGGTACTACTTTTCCGTATGGTTGAACCTCATTCATTTGCCCAGTTCCCACTGTATCACTGTTGCTACTCAATCGTGTCTGTGTTTATACCCCTTCTTGCCTAGTTGACTACATTCACTAGTTTTGTGGTGATGGCGGTGGGGGTGTGTTATTATTATTATTATCATTATTACTATTTGCAATCTCACACCAGTTGCCTGGTGGTAACTGCTGGAGTTTGAGTGACAGCAAGTCTCCTCAAGTCTCCAGCCCTCCTCTCCTAGTACTCCTAGGTCGCAGTAATTATTATTATTATTATCATTATTATTATTATCATCATCATTATTATTATTTGATACTTTATCTTATGAAAAGATTAGAGTAGAATTTAAAAAATGTAATTGCTACTAGTTTTGCTTAATATTGGTACAATTCACTGCATTGTACCGAAATCCTCATCTGCAGTGGCTAAAATCTTCATTATCAAATATTCGTCCATGACTGGACGCTTGACTGAATCAGTGTCCACAGAGAGCATCGGTTGATGGCTGTCACAGATACTATAAGTGACATGGACAGTAGGGGGGGGATGGGTAAAGAAAGTTACGTTGTTTAATAAGAGAGAAAGAGAAAGAGAGAGTGAGGGATGTGTGTGTGTGTGAGAGGAGAGAAATTTAGTTTAATAAAAGGGTAGGAAGGGAAATAAAAGAAAAGAAAGTTTTGTAGTTCAGTAAGAGATTGGAGAAATCCGGGGAGAGAAGTTGGGCAATTCATATAGAAATAAGAAAGGAGAAGAAACACAGTTTTATAAAAGGGAGTGAATAGTGAGAGTATGATGGCTACTACTGATGCTATCCATTTATTATGCTACTTAACTTCATTTTCTCTCCTCTCCTCTCCAAGACTGCCTTTCTTTCTGGAGAAATGTCTAAAGTTTAAAACAAGGAGATTTCTGGCACATTTATAGCATCAGTACTCTCTCTCTCTTTCTTCTTCCTTCTCTCTCTCTCTCTCTCTCTCTCTCTCTCTCTTCTTACCTTCTTATTAAACTGTTAATCATTCTTCCTCTCACTGTCCCTTCCTAGGCTCTCATTAAACTAGCGAATTCTCTTTTCTCTCCTTTCCCTTCCGACCCTTGTTGAACTACCTTGTCTTCCCCCAATATGTTTTCCTATCGTGTTGTGTCGCTTATTGTACCAGTTTCATCTACCAGCCAAGCTTATTATTGTACACTTATGATAACTGTCAGAAAAGCCACTAGTCATTGACAAGTATATGTAAAACCCACTTATTTGTTAAGATATTGGCGGATAGGACATCAAGAAAAAGCCACACTTTGGCCCCAAACAATAAACAAATCAAAACTTCCACTTGGCAAACATTATCAAAAATTATTTAACAAATTCTGAAAAAACAGGGCTTTGTTTTCGTATCTCACCTTCTATTAAAGGTTTAAAAAAATCTATGGAATCAGCTAACTTTGACGATTTTCACCCAGCTATTTTTCTTGGTAGCAAAAATAAAAAATCGCACAAGACCAATTTTCTTGTTTGAATTTCGTAAAGGGTTTATTAATTATTATGTACGATATAGTTGGACTAATTTCCCCGTCTATGTGTTTTCTCTCAACGTTTCGACCGTGGACTTTCCGGCTTTCGTCGGGGGTTGTTGGTACTAGAATGTGAAATCACTGCTCCGAACGCATGTTCAGTTTGACTGGACACATCATAAGCGGTTGTTTTGGAAGTCCAGGTTGTACCTCATGGTTCACTCTCTGGCATTGGGTAATCCGTTTTTGCTTTTTTTTTTTTTTAATCTTTTATGATAGAATGCTCTCAGATGCTATTGATATCAATGCTCAATCAGTTAACTAGTTCGGCTGAGGAAAGTATTCAGTAGTCTTATTACCAACTATCCCGTCTGACCATATCATACAAAATTGTTAAAACGATTTTTGTTTAATATATTGATATTCTGGCTCCATGAAATGTAGCTCAAACAAATTAGATTGAAATATCTAGATTAATGTCATATTTTTCCCAAATTTCCACCCTGAATGTACAATCGAATTCAGATCTAGACTGTTTCTAACCATTTCATTTGCCGGGGAAAAAACTTTAACACACTTTGCTCCATGGTAAGATGAATGCTAAAAAAGCCTTCATCGTCGCCAAACCTATTTCCAATCGAAAAGCGTCCAAATTTCTATTTGCATTTGTGCATTGACTGTCAAGCTAATGATTGCCATCTAGCCTTTTCTTTTACTTGACTTGCAACCCTCATAACAAGGATGGGTTCGGCTTGATTTCTTCGGGCAGCAATCTTTATACTCTCCATTAGAATAACAGCAGACTAAAGTTGAAGCATCTTCACTTTAGCCAATGAACATACATGATTCATCCCTGAATATCACTTTCATCCAATCATCAGCACTCAAAGTTTGCTTCTCTTTAGCCTATTGTAAATTTGTTTTCTGCTGTTTGGGCGTTAGTGCCGATTTTCGCATGGCTTTTTCTTCTTTTTTTCTTGTATGTGAATTCCATTTCATTCAGCCGATTTGATACAGGTCTGTAACAAACACAGATTGCTGTTTCTGTCCATTTGTTTTTCGTTAAATATTTTGTATATTTTCCTTTTTCGAACCATATTGCTTTGAGTTCCCTATCCTGCTGCCTTGACGTCTTTCGACTTTTACGTGTATGTTTCCCTTTATAGATTCTCCATTTTGTTTATGTTTGCACCCAACTTTAGACAGCTGACTAAGAACAACTAACATCTTTTGCTACACTCTGTGTTGGATTTCCTCTTCAAAAGAGTTTTATAATCCTTTCTATTATGTCAATTGAGAGCTCGCTTGTTGGAGTTATATTTCCTTCCAATTAACCCATTTCTACAATAAGTCCAACAGCTCGTTAAGGTCAACAAGTACTCTCTTTAAACGGTAGATTGATTTGCATATTTAAACTAGTGTCAGTATTTGTTTTAGAAATGTAAATTGCATGTTGACTCCATTATATTTATCCCCATTATTGAACAATTCTATAAATCCTCCTCGACTCAATCTGGGGGAAAATATTCCAATAATCTGAATATTTCAATCCAATTTGTTTGAGTTATATTACATGAGGACAAAATATCAAGCTCTCAAAAAAAAAAGTTTTTTCTGCGCCATATCTGTGATTTTTGGTTCTGCTTCTTTTTTTTTTTTTTTCTTTTTGCTGCAAAGTAAAAAAAAATAGTAGGTGAACATCCTCTGAGTGTGCTGATTCCATAATTTCTGCCAGGGGTGGTAATGCACAGACAACTGGATTCGGTGCTTTATTCTCTGAGGATATTCTTTTAGAATTAAAAAAAAAGATATATCTAAAAACAAAAAAAAATATTCCAAGATGAATTCAGAGCAATTTCCCATCATGCAACAGCAATGACGTTCTTTCATTTTCCGGTGTTTGACAAGTGTGCGCATTAAACGTTGATGTCTGGTTAATGATACTTGTTACCACTGACACGCGCGACTAATCGGTACCACGGCTATTTTATCGAACTACATTCGATCTAAAATGTAAAAAATACATAAATTTACACGTACACGCCTTATGCACACGTACAATCATTCACTTATAACCACTTACACATAAGCCACGTACATACATACGTACATACATACCACATACTTCAAAGTAGCCCGTACATACAATCAATGCATATACATGTACTGACGCTCGCATACACACGTACTAAATGTACACATACCACATACATCTGCATTGGTACGCACAGGCCACATATGCACTCACATACTTGTACGCACACATACCATATACATACACATACATACATGCACACATATATCACGTACGTACACATACACATTATACATTATATATATATATATATATATATATATATATATATATATTGAGAGAGAGAGATAGATAGATAGATAGATAGATAGATAGATAGATAGATAGATAGATAAATAGATGAGCCAATTATTTCGAATTTGTATTCATGCAAATTATTGGCTTTTAATACCACCTACGTAACTCAACCCATATATACATATGCCAACATATATTCATATCCAAGAATACCCTGATTAGTGTGGTTACTTTGTTCAAAGATTTTCCGTACTGTTCAAAACCACACGGTTGATGAAGATGTTAGATGTTCTTAGTCAGCCGTCTTTTTTCATCTTATACTTAGTTACACTGATTTGTACAGCAATACTTAAATCGTACTATATCAAAACACGCACTAAACGAAACTTTAATCGTACATTGTGTGTGAATAGTTTTTATACCGTGACACACGACCATACAAACACCCTACTTATCTATTCAAAGATATATATATGTATAATTATATATATATATATATATATATATATATATATATATATATATATATATATATATATATATATATAAATATATATATGAATTGTTTGTGTGTGTGTGTGTATTTATTTGAACATTGATGAAAAGTCGTGCCTCATGCTAATTCAAGTGATAGTGTGTGTAAAATGCAAAGTTCAACTAAAGCTTTTTTAGTCATTGACGTAAAGATCCGTGGTTTCCTGAGTCTTTGGAACAAAAGGGGGTCACAGAAGGGGGCCGCAGGAGGGGATGAGTCATTAAACAATTGGCGAACAAGAGATGAAACAGAAGAGACGTTTTCCTGAAGAATAGTGAATAGCGTTTCCATAAGCCACAGAGATGATCGGATGCTGTGCAGTTAGTATTCGCTGGAACAAAAGATGACGGAAGACAGGAAAACAAAATAAAAATCCTCTTAAATAATTCACTTGCATATATATATATGTGTGTGTGTGTACGTTCATGTATATTTAATATTTAATATTGTCTCTGTTTCTGTATTGATACCTCTCCGAGTAAACATCAACTCATATGTATCTATATTTGCATTCTACTTATCTACACACACACACACACACACGCATGCATATATATAAATTGGTGGCGTATGTGAAGTGGATAGATGTTGCTGAAAGTCAATTTGAATGACTCTATATTTGTAAGTAATTGGTTTACTCATATATGTATGCGTACGTGTATGCATAATCTTTGAGACGCACACATATTCTCACACACATACATCCTATATGTATATATATATATATATATATATATATATATATATATATTGTTTTTTTTACTGATAGTCATATTGGCACCTCTCCTCAGTCTAAAGGTTACTAGGGTAGTTTCACAGTCCATTACAGTCGCGTTGAATTCGATCTTGGCGCACATTCCTTTTTATTCTCAAATCAGTCAATGGAGTCATCTTTCGGGATCACCATCGCCCATCTTGTAGCATTCTCCTTAATTGCGACCACGGTATGAAACCTCTTGAGGAAATGCCAAAAGTATCCGAGCATCCGATCAGGAATATCGGGGAGTCGCCAGTCCAAGGCGATACGATATTATTTTTTTTTCAAAAAAAAGCTGTATGAGACGTGGTAAATGGATTAGCTTGTGAATTCGAAGGTCACATTGTACACAAGCCCACTCGATTGTCTCATTGCCGATTGAAAAACCCCATGGAAGAGTGTATGTTCATGGATATGCAATAAAGTACACTCTGATCGGTTGCCAAATTGCATTAGGGATGCGCAACAATCGAGACATTCAAAATAACTGGATACTTTCCCGACATACCTCGCAGAAAAAGAGAAATTATACGTAACATTTACGTTTTTAAAAAATCAAACAATGTAAAAGATAGATAGATAGATATGAACACACCGTGACAGATTGATAGATAGATAGATAGATAGATAGATAGATAGATAGATAGATAGATATGAACAAAATTGGATATATAGATTATACGAACAGACTAGAATAAATAGGCAGATATGGACAGACTGGGATAGATAGATAGATAGATAGATAGATTGATTGATAGATAGATAGATAGATATGATCAAACTGGCGTAGATTGATGAATATCAACAGACTTAGATAGATATGAACGGGTTAGGATAGATGGATAGATAGATATGGACGGACTGAGATAGATAGATAGATAGATAGATAGATAGATAGATATGAATAGACTGAGTTAAATGAAACAATCTTACAGATATAACTATACATCAATACACATGAACATCAACCATTCCTCACGCAGTTTCCACTGCCAACAATTCCCGACATTTATATTCGTATAAATATACACTTGATAAACATGGATGTAATGTAGAATAATTGTGTGATTGCAATGAGAAAACCGTAGTTTTTATGGAAACTACAACCAAGCAAGACTGACTGCTGCGCTCTCCTTTGTTTCCGCCATTTTCTTTTGTATCGCTTGCATGTTTCAGCCTTGGGGAAGAGCAGATTGTACAGATATTTGCACAAGACAAACACTGTTCGTATCTCCAACTGACAGACGTGGCCTCAATTGAGAGAGAGAGAGAGAGGGAAAGACATTTGAAAAGTTGCTTCTATAGAAACGACTGAGACGATATCATTTCAGCTTGCAGAACAGGGTTACTGTTCAGTGTTATTTTACAAGAGAGAAACTGGATGAATTTTGGTACTGATCGAAGCTATTTGGTTCCGAAAATAAGGATGTGATAATGAAGGAGAATTTACACAGGTCCTGTTAGTGACCCAATATAAACCGTCATGTGATCGACTTCATTTAGCTGCAAACCGCGTTGGGGATGATCAATTAAAAAATTTGAAAATCCGGTGATCAAAAAATGAGTTATTTTTCTCGTTTTTTGATAGGTGGTGGTGACTAAAAAAGAGATTAGCATTGCTAGAAATGAGCATAAACTTATACAGTAAATTAACCCCACCCTCGCTATAAAACAAACAAAAATATTCTAGATACAATAATTTTATTAATTTTCAGCCTTCTAGCTCCATTGGTGTGGCTCATACGTGTGATACACGCATAGCCAGCCAGAGTCACATGATTACTGAAAAATCCTTTGTTCACAGTTTTGATAGCAGTTTTTGTGGAGAGTGTGTAACAACAATCCCTTACACAGGAATGATATTATACGATGAATTATCAGCATGAACAATTAATAAAAAAATGTATTTTAATCCATTTTTATTGTAATTTTCGTCTGATGATGTTCCAAGCTCCAAGTTCTTAGATTATTTCACCATTTAAGGCATTGAATTAGGTCCAAAGACTATATAAACTTTATCGAATAGGGCAAATGATATCAAGCGTACCTGAAGAATTAAGGTAGCGATAGCAGACCTTTTTATTTCGGTATTTCGACTTGAAACATTCTTAATAACCCTGGTATCGGAGTGTCATTTACGTACGCAAATGTATTTTAGTTTCAGGTAAATGATTATAGATAAGCAATACATTTTCCCGAATATATTTATGAAACTAGGAATTTAATAAGATATAACCGGGAATTTGAGAATATACTTATTAAACCAGGATGGTGAAATTCAATTTAAAAAGAATTTTTTCTCAGGGTCGATCACGTGTGACTTGAAAGCCTACGGCTTATCACAACTGATTCACGTGTCATTGGGTTGCCTTCACTGCAAACAGGGAAACGTTAGTTAGCTCCCTTAAAATCTCTCTATACGTCTCTCTAGAAAAGCAAACGTTTGAGACATAGCAGAAGAGAATTTTTATACAGGTCTCTTAAAGGTGTGGGTGGCGTAACAGATAGCACAATGGAAAATGGAATTCGTAGATGGTATAAAGGCGGCCCACAGGAATTGTAGGGCCTGCACCCCGGTCCTGTAAAACTAACAATGGTCTAGTCTTCAGTGATTGTTTGAGAAATGGAGATAAAATATTGGCTCTTGTATCTGGGTTGGAAGCAACTGCAGTGATCTGAGAGCCATTATTTTTCGGATACAGAGAACTAACATGCACTTAGAGGAAGAATATACGTGTACCATCGATCTATCTATCTCGATTGATATTCGATCAGCGTTGTGGAATGAGAAAACTTAAAAGAACTTATATGGTTATTCAATCAATAGAAACTGTTCCGTGGCCAAAGTCGTCGTGATGCATGCACGTTAGGGCTGATTAATTGAAAAATTGAAAAAAAATGGCGATCAATGAATAAGTAACTACTCTCGCCTTTTTATTGGGCGTTGCTCCTAAAAATGTCCACTGATCGCAGCTGAACCAAAGAAACGTATCTTGGTCGACAATCTTTAATAACGATTCGCAGCACACGCATATGTTATGACATGAATCTACATTAAAATATACCTGAAAAATTGATTTTAAAAAATAAGTATTTAAATCCATTTTTTACCGCAAGCTTAGTCTGATGATGGATCTCAAGATATTACATTATTTGGTACTGAAGCCACTTAATTACTGTGACAGTCCTGTTGGGACCGGGAGGAAAATTTACAAAACAAAAACAATCCCTTACACACGAATATCAAACAGCATGATATATATATATATATATATATATATATATATATATATATATATATATATATATATATATATATATCAATTCTTCCTGCAGGCTTAGTTTGAGGATGGATTTCAAGTTATTTGAATATTTTGATACTGAAATTATTTAATTACCGTGGCAGTCCTGTTTAATATTGATGGGACACTTATAAAAGATGGAAATCCCTTCCACGCGAATGATATACATGAATAATTGGATTTAGAAAATATATCTTAATCCATTTTTCCTGCAGGCTTAGTCTGATGGTGGATTTCAAGTTATTAGATTATTTTGGTGGTGGAGGTAGTTAATTGTTTTGGCAGCCCTCTTTAGTAGAGAAGGAATAGCTATAAAAGATGGAAATCCTTCATACACGAATATCATCCGGTATGAAAAAAAGATTTTCTGGAATATGTATTTCAATCCATTTTTTCAGCCAGGTCAGTTTGATGAAGGATTTCACATGATTAGACAATATTGGTACTGGAGTGACTTAATTTGTTTCAAGACCGTTAGGTTGAAACATATATATGGAAACCCTGACGCACAAAAACGGAGCTTTTGTCAGTTTATTTATGAATATCATTGTTTGTCTTGAAGGGAACGAATTTCATTGCATAACTGAAGAGAAATTTTATACAGGTATTTTATATGTGCAGGTGGCTGAATGGTTAGTGGCACTACGAGTCCATTTCTCCCCTCGATCAATGGGTAAATAGTTTAGCAGTGAGAGCCTTTTACCCCTGCAAGGGCAGTCCTAATTGGTCGTTGGGCTTGCCACCCTGGTCCTGTGAAAAACAACAATGATCTGGTCCCCATGGAATGTTCAAGAAAAGGGGACAAAATATTGGCTCGTGTATCGGGCTGGAGGGCAACCGTGCTGAGCTGAGTGCCATTAGTTTTCGGCTAGAAAGAACGAACATGCACTTACTGGAAAAAAAAGGGGACCATCGATCAATTTTTTTCGAATGATATCTGATGTGTGGTGAAATGAGTAAACTAAAAAGTATAAGTCTTGTCAATAACTCAATAGAAATCATCACATGACCAACGTCTTTTGGCGGCATGCTGTGTTTGGGTGATCAATTAAAAATGGGGAAAAAGGTGATCAATGAATAAGTTACCCCCCTGCCTTTTGTTGGACCGGGATTATTGAAAGAAAGTCCTGATTTTCAACAAAAAAAAACAAACAAAAAAACAATCATAGGTGACGCTTGCTCACGTGATATATCGATAGCAAAACAGGCAGACCGACTTAAAAGCTGGAGAAACCTATGTTGATGGTTCTGGTTGTCGCTCTCTAATTTTCTCTTAGTCAAATCAACGCTGGTAATCACAAACACGAATCAGAATTTGTTTGTTGTTTTTTTTTTCGTTGAAACATCGCTATTTCTACAGTATCTACAGTGTTCAGCATCTTTTGGGATCTTTTAGTAATTTTTTCTTCTATATTTGAAAGGAAACGTAGGGAAATGATGTCACTGAGTGATTTTATTCCAAAGAACGGAAAAATTCCAAACTTATTATCAGCAAAGACCGTCGTGGGCAAAGATTCCCAATAAATCAGACTAATGTCATAGATGAGCTCCCCTGCCCTTCGGGGGCCTGTGTCTGTTATCAAAAACCATCATTGAATTCATGTTTAGGATAGACAATGACTACTTGAGACACCTGACTTGTCACCTCTCCGATCAGAGTGCAATAAGAAACCATATCAATTAACACGATTCATTCAAAACTCTTATACGTCGAATTCTCGATAATAACATCCGTATAATATACAAAATCAACCGTTTAAAAAAGGATTGTGACCCAGAAAGTACTTATCATACAAAAAATAACTTACTCTTAATAAAGTAAGAGTATTTCAAAAATACTTAACGATTGACACCCTCCCAAACCAACACATTTGCCGACAACTTACAACACTACGTAATGTTGCTTTTGGCATTGAGCTTAACAACAGTCGGTAATACAAAGGCCCAAATAACTATTTTAGCTCCAAAATCTTATTCACGATCTTTATCTGCTCTATTTCTTTCTTTCAATTAGTTGATTATGTTATTAGGAAATGAATATATGATTATAAATTGCGTTATCTTATATTGAAAATCTTACTTGAAATGATCCTTTGTTAATACTCGGTGAATACATCTTTTGGCCAAGACAACTAGAATTGAATGAATCAAAAGGAAATGTTGACCGTTTAACTCAATGGTAAGAACAATGATATCTTGAAGCTGCTACCCTGATGGTTGCAGGTTCGACTCCTCTAGCAGCCCCATTTTTCGTCGGATCATATATCTGTTTCTTAATAACATATATATGATCCAGCAAAATGATTATAGATTGCGTTATATTATATTGAAACACAATTTGAAATGGCCTCCCGTTATCACATGGTGAATGTATATGTATATATGATAATTAATGATAATTTCATCCACAAACAGCTGTTTCGTTGTATTACGACTCTTCATTGTGGCTATAAGCTCAATGTCTGTATCAAGTTGACAAAAAACTGGGTATATTTTAATTAAATCGATTATACTAGCATTGGTTTAACAAAGTTGAAATTTCAAGTGAAACAATATAGAAATTCTCTTTTATTTCAAGTAACAATGTCTCACGATGTCGTAAGGTGCGAGTGGTAAATACAAAGTACTTGAAATTACGAAGGAAAGGTAATTCCTTCAATCAAAAATAATCATTTACAACCACAATAACACACCATCTAATAGCACTCAAACATGGCCCTGAAAATCCTATACGAGCTTTGTTCATGCCCCTACCCAGAGAGGCCATTCCCATCTCCTTCCATGACGAGCGTGAGTGCATTAACCTCTGCCATGTCTTACCAGCAAACATTTCTATCCCGTCTTTCTGTCTTTTGTCTTGTCTTTCTGTACTGCGTTTACTGTCCAAAAGATACCATTGGTTAAAATGTTGCTCCATCTGTTGTTCTTTATGTGTCCTGTCCATCTCTATTTTTGTTGTTTAATTAATTTCGCAGTGTTTTCTACCCTGGTCCTCCCTTGGGTCCATGTTGATCTGACTAAGAGTTATTCCTAACATTACTCTTTCCTTTGCCCTTGTCTTGTTTTGAATTTGTTTCCGAGTTCTTTTGTAAGTTTCCAGGTTCCATCCCGGACGTCATAGCTAGTAATATAGATCAATAGTGATTATTGCGCTTTAAATATAATGTTAATTTGCTTTTCAGTCTGTCTCTATCCATACCAAATGCTCAGTGCAAGGCAGGTGAGGAGCAAACAGCGTAACATTGTTATTTTCATCAAGGACATGTTTGGAGGGTAGAAGAGGTGCATGCCTTTCAAAAGAACATTAGTGCCAAGTGAACGCAGACTACCCCAGCTGGTGTTTGAAGTCGTCTCGCCGATTCTAATTCCTGCGTAATTAACCACTGGGCCACCCGCACTGCTGTTCAACGTATAATTCACAGTTAATTACTAACAGAAATCGTATCTATTTTGGCCGGAAACTAATTCAGAGCCTCAAATTTACAAATAAATTAAAACGCTGTAATTAATTTGTTAATTAACTCTAGATATTTTCCAGAGAAGTATAAATTGCAGACTGGAATGTGGGGTGATTAAATCACGCTATAGGTTTGAAATTAATTAAATTGCCAAAAGATTATTAGTCGAAAAATGTATCAAGATTGATGTCTAAATATGACAACTCTGGAAAGACGTCTTAGATGTGGAATTAAATTTTTAGTAATTGTTTGGATAAGGTTCGCAAAAAAGGGAGATAACTAGTATAGGCACAATTATTCAAGCATCTGATGCTGCTAACTAATGATGGAGTAAATCATAGCAGAAAACTTTAAAATTGTATTTTACTAAATTCAACTCTACAGGATATAATTCTGGGTTATTGTATATGAATGTTGTTTAGGGTTAGAGTTAGGGTAAGCGCTTAGAATTAGGGCTTGAGTTGCGTTGAAAAAGAAAAATTAAGTTGTTTTTTTTTCCATGGATGTTACTTTAAAATGGATTTATAGTTGAAATTGATATCATAAAATGAGAAAATAGGATTTTTTTTGTCATTCCTAACAGTACTTCTCCAAAAGAACTCATAAAACAATAAGTAAACAGTAATCTGGAATAGAACTGGAACCTCTTTTTTTACTCAGATTTCGGTTGAAGGGATTCTTAGACATTTTGAAAGAATTGAACTATTTTTCTTTATCTTAAAAAGTATAGGCTACTCCATTCAATTTGTCCTTGTACCGAAGTGGGAGGAATCCTCTTTCGATATTATTTGAAGTGGCCATCTCGCCTAATCTTTTTCTGTAGCAATACCTGGCTATTATTCATGCCCCAACTCTGAAAGAGACGAGATAGGATCAAGGGACGCTAGAGCAGTCCTGGATAAGTTTTAAAGTTACTTTTTGCATTCAATAAATTTATATGGAATAAAGTCGGCCTACACGTGACATTCAGCAGGATAAAGACCAAGTGAATCAATCACGTCGGAAATAAGAACATAATGACCAAAATCGAAGATGCAGAACAGGAGAAAGTAGATCACTACATCTACCCAGGACAACGAATATCCATGAAATCCTCAAAGAAAAAGAATTCAAGTGAAGAATCACTCTAGGATGGCAAGCCTTCGGCAGAGCAAGCTCAACTTTCAGAAACAAGAAGATCCCATTAATCCTAAATGGAAAGTTATACAACCAATACATCCTCCCGATAGTCACCTACGGAGTTGAATCCGAGAGACTGATCCAAGACTGAGAAGCACGCAGCGTGCTCATGAAAGAATCATGCTAAACCTCACATGGAAAGAGACAAGACAGCACAACATATCAAGGAGAAAACAGGTCCAACACATCATAGAATCCATTGGAAAACCCAAATGGTAATGGGCTGGTCATATTGCAAGATCAGCAGATAATTAATAGACATCGTGACAACATGGATCACCAGATCTCTAATGCGATACCGAGGCCAACAGAATATAAGATAGAGAGACGAACCAGACAAGTTCAGAAAGAATTGCCTCCGCAACTCTCATGATAGAGATATCAGGTGAATCATGGGGAAAGTCTATGTCCAACGACAGACAACAAAAGACTGATTATGAATGATGGTGAAGAATTTCTTATTTGTTCCAAATCCTCTGCGTAAATTACGTTTAATGATTCAATCATATATACTGTCTATACTAGTTACCTCCCTTTTTTGCAAACCATATCGAAACAATTACATGAAATTTGTATAATTATGACTTTAATTTCTTCTACTCGAAACCCAAGAATGTTTGAGTTTTGACATTTCTTTTGTATCTCTTATTCCGAGTCGTGACACTAGAGCTGATATGAAAGGATTACATAAGTGCGTGAACAGGTCTGGTTAGTCACTGAATAGAAATCATTACGCAACCAACGTCCTGTGGCAGCATTCCATGATTTATAAAAAAAAATTGGAAAAAGGGTGATCACTAAAAAAGATAACCAATTTAGCAGAAGCTTGCTTAGCTAATTCACCCCCCAACTAAATACCTATTTTATGAGGGAATTTTCATCAGAAGATAATTGTTTTTCTATAGATTATAGTGGGTAAATGTTTTAATTTTCAGACCTCTAACTCTACTCATGTACGCCGTTTGACACATACATCGATAGATAGATATTCAACCAGCCAGATTTACTGAAAAAAACTATCTTGACAGGTCTCTGATTAATATTTGAAGATGCTAACATCGAAAGGACGGTTTTTATCAAGTCCAACGTCTATACTAGTCTTTTCTCTTTCTTGCAATCATCTTTTAAAAAAATTACCTAAAGTTTGTACCATGAAGATTTGAATTTATTCCCCTGGAATCCAAAGTGTGTGTGAATTCGGAAATTTTTTCTTACATTCGTTTTATTCCAAACCATGATTATAGAAGTTATGTGAAGGGGCTGTTGGGTGCGATCAATTAAAACATTGAAAAAAAGGATGAACAATAGATAAGTCAAATTTCTTGTCATTTGTCGGATAGGAATCACTGCATCCGGGAAAAGACAAGAGTCAGAGACATCATAGAATCCATTAAAAAGCTCAAATGGCAGTGGGCTGGCCATGTTGCAAGAATGGCAGACAACCGACGGACATTGCAACTCACGACATAGATCCCCTGAGATCACATGCGCAACAGAGGCCAGCAGAATATTAGATGGAGAGACGAGCTAGACAAATTCGGAAAGTACTGGCTCTCCTTGATAGAGAAGTGTGGCAAACCCTGGGAAAGGTGTATGTCCAACGACGGATGCTGAAAGACAGATAATGATAATGATGTCAGCACTCATCATCATCATCATCATTATCATCATCATCATCATCATTATTTTTAAAAAGAGTCTGAGTTTCCGACAAACAAATATAAATGCTACCAGACGCCAACTAAGGGGGAGGGGTTCATAAGTACAAAACCCACATCGTAAATAGAAACTCCCTTGAAATATCTCATTTTGAACAGGAATTTTGAAAAAGAAATTCCCGAACATAATCAGGAATGAATATTCAAATAATTAAGTTGTCAATCCTCTAACTCCATTGGTGTAGTTTGTACGCGTTATGTACATGTAGACAGATAGCCAGCCAGGCAGATCCATTTCAAAGCTAAAGAAACCCATTTTGGCCAGTGTAGAGCTTTGGTTGGCAGTTAACAATTTCCAAAAGACTGACTTCGCGAGAAGAAAACAAAAAAGTGAGAGGAGATTAAAAAAGGGGGGGGATGTATAGGACAAGCTTGGCTGTACAAAGGTCAAATTCCCATGCTTCATTTCAGCCTAAAAGTTGAACAAAATAGAAATCATTGCTTTGTACAATATCATTCCAAAACTACGTTTCCAATTTCAACTCTTGTAGATGGGATTTGAAAACCTTAACAAAACAAGTCGATCTCAGTTGGGCGTTAGAAGTGGGAAGTAATTCGTCATTTTTTGCGTACGTCACCGTGTCACTGTTTCATACATGATGTCACTTGCCTGGGTCTTGTCATTGACATCCTCCATTGTTGACACTTGAGGAAATTAAGGTAAAAATAAGAGTTTGATGAAACGTACAAGGAGGCAGAAGGGAGGGAGAGGGAAAGAAGGCAGTATGATGAAAAGGAAGGGAGATTGAAGGGGAGGAAGGACGGAGATTGAGGGGGTAAGGGAGAAGGGAAGGAAGAAGCAAGGGAGGAAAGAGGGGGAAAAAGAAGAGAAGAGGGGAAGAAGGAAAGATAGATGGAACAGAGGGGGAAGCAAGAAAGGAAATAGGAAAAAGGAAGGAAGGAAGGATGAAGGAAGGGTTGCGGTAAAAGAGGAAGGAAAGGAAGACGGGAATGAAGGGTGAGAGAGAGATGAAAGGTATAGGGGAAGGAAGGAAGGAAGGAAGGAAAGTAAAGATTTACGGAGGACGGAAGGAAAGAGGAAAGAAATGACGTGGAGACTGAAGGGTGAAAGAAAGGTAAGGAGTAAAGGAAGAGAAAAGAAGGAAGGGGCAAACAAACAAACAAACAAACGAACAAACAGACAAATGAACAAACCAACACATCAGCATGATTTTCATCAATTCGTTAAAGTCCTTCTCAAGAATCCAACATAATGAAGAGCTTCATCTCCAAACTCCTTTGAAGCAGTGTTGCCAATTTAGAAGTGATTTTTCAATTTTCCGATTCTGGAAATCCAATTCGAAAGTTAAAAAAAAACAAAAAAAACATTTCAATTAGCTTCGCTGGACTTTAAAATATTTAAGGAAATATTTCAAATCTAAATATTGTCAACACTCGACGGACAAATAACAAAAAATAGGACGAAAAAACATGTAAATTGACAGCCCTGCTTAGTAGACAATTGATAATCTTCTAAATGGTAGGATCACCGAAATATAACTCCAAAATCAGGAACAGTCAACCAAAACTCCCACCAAAAAACCGTAACTATAAATTTTCTTCAGTTTTTATGCTGGTCTGGCTTGCTGGCTAGCTATATATGTATCCCGTGTACGGGCCAGGCCGATGGAACTAGGGGGCTGAAAATTGTTAACATTTGCTCGTTATGTCTATAAAAACGGTTTAGTAGGATTTTTGTATTGAGGGTTTCAATATGCAATGTAATTTTTTCGCTAAATTGATCTTTTGTCTTTGAAAACTGAACCTTTATTGTGATCATTGTCCAACTGAAGGCGATAGAGGTAATTTATCAATCGATCAACTCTTTTCTGTTCTTTTGATGATTAGGGGATACGTTCTGGAAGGGACTCTCCATTGACTGTAGAGCCAGAACAGAGGTCCTATTGAGATTGGAATCCGGATTTTATACGTGTCACCTCAGTAGCCCATAGAATGCTAACCCTTGTTTCAAAGGTAGAGGTTGGCCCCTAGCAAGCTGGCCTCAACTATAAAATACATAGCTCACGTTGGAAGGAAAATCTGCACGCAGACCTTACCATCCATGGTCCTGCTACTATGGTACTCTTTCCCAACAATTTCTGTTGGCAAAGCCAAGTCATTGATATATATATATATATATATATATATATATATATATATATATATATATATATATATATATATTGTTATTATTATTATGAAGTTGATAATAAGGAAATAGTTGTATTTTAATCAAATTTATTATAACATATTTAGCCTTTTATAGTAATTTTGAATAAACCTATGGAAAATTTGTTTTTCCAAGTTGACAATGCCTTGTGATACCAGCATAATAAATTTGATTAAAATAAAACTATTTTCTATGTTGTCAACTCAATAATATTGTCGAATATCGTACAACCATTGCCTAGCAAATACCTTTTTAGAGACAAATTGCAATCGACGGAGAGAAATCATACGAATAATAATATAAATTATATGTCTCGTCTAAAGTCTCTTGTGCTTCAGATTTTAGGAATTAAAAACTGTCAACCGAGAGTGTCATCAAACTGTCAGGATAAGTTTCTTCGGTTTTAAGTGGGTCTGGTTGGCTATGTATGCCTGATACATGCATACAGGCCGCACCAACTACAGATTTGAAAATGAAAATATTTACCCCTTATTATGTCTAAAAAAACATTTTTTTTGCTTTTTGAAAATCCAAAATAGGTTCGATTTACAATATAAATTCATGCTAAATCGATATCCAGGCTCTTCTCACTTGCTTGCTTTTTGAAAATTCGGACATTTTAATGATCCAAGAAAAAGTGACAGTTGTAATTCATCCACTGACCTTACCATTTTTTCATTTTTCCAATTGATTACCCCCAACTCAACATACTGCCGAAAAACGTTGGTTAAGCGACGGTCTCCATTGAGTGACTAACTTAATCTACTTAATTGTTGTTTTTCTTTTAATCATTCTGGTTATTCAGTGGAACAGTTCAATTGCAAAATTTCTACATCAGTTGAAATGCCACCTTCCAATGAACTTTTAAAAAGAATTGGGATCAACATCATATTCTAAAAAATAGCTCACTAATTACAACTTTAGGTATTAAATTAGAAAAAACAATCTTGATAATCCAATATTTATTATCATTATTTGATAAATTATTGTAACACAATTCGATTAGTGTTCACTCCCATCTTAATTTTCAGTATTTTTTTTAACTGTCGATTCGGGACATCGTTTCTATGTTAACGAATAGCAGCACGATTGGAAATGAAGATTGTACCTCTGCTGAGAATCGAACTCATACACCTCATTGCCAAAGGGAGTTAAGTCAACGCCTGTCTCCCAATTTTCAAAGTTTGACGGATGCTCATACACACAATTAAGCCCTTTCAACAAATTCATGGCACCATGGTTTTGTTGTTCATATAGGAGACCCAACTTTCTTTATAAAGCAATTGAACAACTATGGCCAACAAAGATTGCAAAGGGTTCTAAAACGTTTTGTATGAGCGTATTTTTGAATGTCCCAGCGCTACCAGCCATACCCTATTGTCTATACACTATAACATTGGCAACAATACTCCCTTAAACCTCATCTAAAGTCTTTTTTTTCTATTTTTGGAAAAAAAAACAAAACTTTTTCATACTTTTTTTAGCAGGTGTGGGGCTTATTTATACGGGTATAGTTTATTATTAACTCCAGAATCTAGATATTCTTCTATCGTATATTTTCCAAGTAAAATTTGTTCACACCATATTCATTCTTCGATGGAATAATTTTACATGATTTCAAATTTTGATGCTACGGTTGTTAAAATTATTGACTTCGATGATGAAGTATTTTTCTTTTCCTTTTTTTTTTTTCATCATCATCATCATCACCATCATCATCATCATCATCATCATCATCATCATCATCATCATCATCATCATCATCATCATCATCATCATCATCAATATTTGATGAAGTATTACGACACGATATTCCATCAAATTCAAATTAAATGATTCCAAATCGTTTATACCTTCAAAATAATCTTGATAATCGATTTTTTTTTCCAAAACGAGAACGCTCTCCTCAGTAAATGAAAGATTTATCTCACCAATTTTAGTGGCTTTCTTTGGGATGCCCTGAGCAGAAGAAAAGAAAGAAATCACTGCACTAAAATAAATAGCTAAATAAATAAAATCCATGCAGGTAAAAAAATCAATAAAATTCATAGATTTATCCAGCTTGTTTTGAGAAGCCGATAATTTATTTTGAAATGAAAATAGAAAGTCAATTTAATTCGTTCGGAATTACGTCAATTTTTGGCCAATAAGAACGTAAACATTTTCACAAGATTTTTATTCGTAAGGAAAGATGCAATAGAACAAAATACTGTTTCTCCCTTGTAGATAATTCAATGGTTGAATAATTTGATTTTAAAATTTCAGCGGTAAAAATATTGGGAATGTTGATATTTCAATCTTCTGTCCCGCAATTAACCTCTAAGAGTTCACTTCTTCATTTCGTGTGTGACTGAATCTTCGGTCATTCATTTTTAGGAATTATTTTGTCAAAATGTGATGTAACATGCATATTTCAACAAACAGTTCGTCTTTGCTCAAAATCTACCAGTCTATTTAAGCAAAGTGACTTTCGACCGTATTTTTTTTTATTAAACCAATGGGATCTTTTTACTCTAGATCGTTGAAATTGTTCGGTAATTGTTTGGATTACGTTCGCAGAAAGGGGGTAACTAGTATAGATGCAGTACAATTTGGAACAAATGGGAGAGTACTCCTGAACAACCTGTGTCTGTTTGAGAATTCGTATGTTCAGACGATATTGGCCAAATCCCTCTGTCTACAATCTTGAAAACGGACATCAGTACCCTAATAAACCCCTTCTAAAAATGTTCCCTTTTGAGATTCTTTGAAAAAATCATTTTGACCAATTGACGGGAGAGGGGCGTATTTTGACGGGTATTTTGACGGGCTCTTCAGAACCTAGATGTTTCCAGATGTTTTTTTTTTTTTATATGTTTCCCTATGGAAAACGCCAGTTATGTCATGACTGGAATTTATTCTGACCATATTTATTCTTGGATTTGAATTTTTTTTTACATGACTTTAAATTCTGATGCTGCGGTTGTTCAATTTTTGCCTGTGGTTGAGTATTAATCAATTAATCACCTCTTATTCATCTTAGTGTTACAAATATAAGAGTATTAGTTCTTGTCTCAGACTGAGTTTAAACTCAATTTATCCATTTCCGTGCTGTAAACAGATCAGCCACTGGCACTTCCTTGGAATATAATGAAATACAGTTTCAAATCGCCATATTTTCTGCGTGAATTTGTTCCATAATACGTTAGCAACATCAGTTTAAATAAATGTGACTATACTAGTTACCTCCCCTTTTTATCCAAACCTAGCCAAAATGATTACCGTGGGATTCTTCGTTTGATTTTATTCTTCTTCTGAGTATCCATGGAGATTCATTGTCCTGATGAGAGATCGCGATATACTTCATAAGAATTTTATATTTTCAGGTTTGCTTGTTGTGTCTTTATTCTTACACACGTCATTGATTTTTTTTTCCATAAAGACAAACTTTCTTGCTTTTTTCATTCAACTCGTCCAGCATTGCTTGAAGATTATGTAGGGTTTGGGCAAGAAAGACAATGTCATCAGCAAATCAGGGATTACTTGTGGGGTTGCTAGCTTTTGAGAATGGCAATATACGACAGGGTGTCAGGAAGTGACCTGGTGTTTGGGAGGTTCTGGATGATGGTAAAAATATCAAACAAAAATTTTTAAAAATTAGTTCCACAAAAAATTTGAGTGCAAGCTAAAGTAATTGGGAATGATTTGGACGTATCAGAAAAAACACATTTTTAAATAAAAAGCTTTGTTTATTGAGGTTCCTAATTAAAATAGTTCATTAATAAACTATGATATAGCTAATCTGTATATTTTACAAGTCAAGTTATCAGAATGGAGGAATTTTACGAGTTGATATAGGGTATAGAACGATGCAAACCATGGGTTGTAATGGGCCATACCCTACCACGCTGGCCAATGACGTGTGGCAGGGTGTCTGGTAGATTATCCATAACCAATGCATCCTCCTGATAGTCACTTATGGAGCTGAAACATGGAACCTAACCAAGAGGCAGATCCGTAAATTGAGAACTATGCAACGTGCACTCGAGAAAATTATGCCCGGCCTCACATGGAGAGACCACAAGACAGCACAGTACATCCGAGAAAAGACAAGAGTCAGGGATATCATAAAATCCATTGAAAATCTCAAATGACAGTGGGCTGGCCATGTTGCAAGAATGGCAGACAACCGATGGACATCGTGACTCACGACATGGATCTGCCGGGATCACATGCGGAACAGAGGCTGGTAGAATATTAGATGGAGAGACGATCTAGACAAATTCAGAAAGTACTGGCTCCGCGACGCCCATGATAGAGAAGTGTGGCGAATCCTGGGGAAGGTCTGTGTCCAATGATGGACGTTGATTATGATAGAACGATGCATTGAAATATAGGATTGTCTCATTAAATATAGAACAGTTGGCAACACGAGTTACTCTGATCATCTCCATAATAATTATCATCATAAACATCAGAAGTGGCTGCAGCCTTTAAATGTTCATTGTTGGACATAGACCCTCCCCCAAGATTCGCCATGTCTCACATTCATGACCGTTGTATCTCCAATATTTGTCTCATTCATCATGACATCTTATTTTTGCCGACCACAGTTTCGCATATGCTCTCTGGGGGTCCACGTTGTAAGTCGTGATGTCAAGAGGTTGCCTGACATTCTTGCAACATGACCAGCCAATCGCTCCTTACGTTTTCTAATTGTTCCTATAATTTCTCTGAATCTTGCTTTTTATCATTCCTAATATACTGTGCTATTTTGTTAACCCTCCATACGATGCTGAGCATGATTTTACCCTGAGCACGTTGCGCGGTTCTCAGTTTGAGAACAAATGTTTAGGTTAGTTTCATGTTTCAGCTCCACGGATGACTATCGGGAACATGCATTGATTGTATACCCTCCTTTTAAGGGATAATGGGATTTTCTTTCTCGCAATCATTTCTGATTCCAGTATATATCGAATCTACATATCGGAAAGGTTGGTGATGATGATTATCAAAGAAAGGTCGTTCTCAGCTCCGGGGCAGGTAAGCTTGATCTGATCTTTCTTTAAGTATCAAACCCGATCGAAGGGGTGAAATATCAACTGTGGAATAAATGCCAGGAACCTTGAAGCATGTCTTAATCTCAGAAATATCAAAGAAAGGAATGAAAGTCCAATCCAAATGATAAACACTAATAATCTGGAACTCTCGCAGAAAGCAGCAAAGATAGATCTGTAATTATCAGCAAAGCGGAAACGGGGTTGATTTCTTCAAGCAAAGATATTTGAATGGATCATTTTTGCCTCTTGGCCTTTGCAGATATTTTTTTACATAAATGATTGGGTATAACATATGTAAAGAAAAAAATTACCATTTATTGGTAAATCAGGTGTACAATGATAAAGACGATTGGATTGGGTCTTGGATCGGTGAGAGAAAGGTCAACATAATCATCAGCAGCAGCATAAGCAGAAGCAGTAACTGTTTAGTGTCCGTCGTTCGACATGGGCTCCTCGAGGTTTGCTAACTCTCTCTATTATGGGCGTAGCAGAGCCAGTACTGAATCAGTCTCGCTCGCTCCGCCATCTGTCGGCCTTGATTTTGCATATGATTTCGAGGAATCCACATTGTGAATGGTGAGGTCCAGCGGTTGTCAGACATTCCCTGCAGCATATCCAGCTCATTTTCATTTGAGTTTTCTAATGGTTTCTACGATATCCTGGACTCTTATAACATACTGTGCTGTCTTATGACCTCTTTATGGGAGGTTGAGCATGATTCTTACATGAACACATTGCATGGTTCTCAGCTTGAGAGCCGATGTTCTGATTGGATCGATTTTTGTTGCTCCTGAGAGCCGAGCTTGTTCTACCGAAAACTTACCAACCTAGTTTGATTTTTTGCTTGATTTCTTCTTCTTTTGAAGATTTCATGGAGATTCATTGTCCTAAGAAGATTTAGTGGTCCACTTTCTTCAGCTCTGCATTCTCGATTTTAATTTTTGAATCTTTGTCCTCAACATTTGTTAGACATACTATTCGTTCTGACGGCGTTCATGTAAAGGGCCAACTGCTTTTCTTGAATAAGGTCGGCTTATATGAAAAAAAATTCAATAATGTCCTATTCTGACTACAACTGAAAACAACTGCGCATGTGTGCATATACCAAGCTTACTCTGGCCATCGTACGAAGTTACCATCTGTCAGACACATCAGTCGGTGCACAAGGCAGTGCAGTATCGAGTTTGGAAGGCAGGAACCCAATAAAACAAATAACAAATCAAAGATTACAGATCATAGATTTCATGGAATATCAACCGTTAACTTCCCCCATTTAGAATCATTCAATTCAGATATCTAAATTGGAAACACTGAAAGGAAGTAACTGAAATACTTCGAAGCCATTCTTTCGTACGACGATCGAAAAACTACTTTGCATGACAATTATCGCCGGCTGCTCCTCACAGCATGAAGTCTAGCCTGTCCCAAACATTCACTTTTGGAATTATACAAACTCTTCTTAGTGGGAAATTAAAATTGCAAATGATGAGTAACCTCATAGGTATTCGCAAAATCTAACTTAGTCTTGCTCATGGACACGATAATAAGGCATCAATTACGGATCTATCTCAGCAGGGATGATCAGCTCAGCTTATTTTTCCACAAAGCCAATATTTTGAAAGCACCAGTAATGTTCAAACTCACTACAGCAGATATAGGCTGCAAAATTTTCTAGTTCCCCATTAGGTACTTAAAGGTTCATCAGTCGTGGCACTAGGTCAAATTGCGCTACACAGGTAATAGGAAAATGTTCATCCCACACGGAAGTGAAAGGTTTGAACAGTAAGTTCAATTGCACCCCAGGGCTCAGCTCTCCGCAGTAATACGCAGGCCCAAAGCGCTGCTCCCAGGTTTATATCAAGTGAATTTCGTTTTGTTTTTTTCTATGGTGTTCGTCAACGAATGTTACGAATATTTTAACTTTCTCCTAGATGCACTACCTTACAGGACCAAAGAATTCCGGTTATCCCGCTACTCAACTATATTTCTGGAAAAAGGGTTCATATTTTTCCAAAGGGCATTAGTGCCGAGTCAATGCTAAATATCCTCGACCAAAACTTGAACACGGTTCCGTTTTTCCGTGCCGGTGGCCGTTCCATGATTCTGCACCCCCAGTTAAATGTGTAGGTAAGAAAATTGTGCTGCATCAATATTTCAAGTGTGTGTATGTTTGCGTGCATGTGTGTATGTGTGTGTGAGGGAGGGAGCTTATTTTTGCTCTGAAAATCGATATTCGAAAACCTGGATCACTGGCATCGTTTACAAAAGAGCAAAACTATCTCGCCTCTGAAGCAAATTAAGGAGATAAGTCAGAGAGCACGATGGAAATGGGGGTTCTTCAGTTCGTTTCTACGTGAAACCATTTTTCCTCTGTTCAACAAGTTTTTGTCAAATTCCCACTATTGACTTTTGTTTCGATTTTCGTATGTAACAACAATGACAGGTGACAATGAACAGATCAAAAACAGCCACGTACGAATAACAATGACACTGTGAGGTACGATACACCGATGACGAATTTACTCCTATTTCTATAGCCAAACTGAAGTCGTCGTCGTCATCACCATCATCATCATCATCAGTCTTTTATTGTCCGTCGTTGTTCATGAACTTTCCTTGGGATTCGCCAACCTCTTTATAATTGGCATTGCGGAGTCAATACTTTCTGAACTTGCCTAGTTCGTCTCTCCATCTCGTAATCTGCCGGCGTCAGTTCTGCATGTGATCTTTCAGGGTCTTTGTTGTGGGTCAGCTATTCTTGCAAAATGACCAGCCCATTACCATTTGGAAATACTAATGAGGGAGCTGAGAGGGGATACATAGTTTTGGAATAATATTGTATTAAGAAATGGATGCTGTTTACATTTTGGATTTTAATGAAGCAACGGGGTTTAAATCTAGTGCTGCCGAGTTCCTTTTTTTTCCTCTTTATATTTGATCTTAGAGACCGTCAACCAAAACTTCCACCAGAACTGTCCATATTTTTCCATTCATTAGTTGATCTGGATCGTTGGCAATTTAACTGCCTGGTTATCGAGGTAAAAGGCGTATATACTGCACTGATGGAACAGGAGGCCTGAAAATTGCATCTTATAAGATCTTTTTTTCTTTAATTTCCTCCCAAATAGGTTTTAGAGAGGTATTCAATTTACAATACAAGTTTATCCTGAATCAGCTACATAGTCTGTGTTTGGTAGTGTTTGCACATGTTTTTTTTTGTTTTTGATTTTTTTAATTCGACCTTTTTCAGTCCAACAAAATGCAAAATGAATGATTTGTTCATTGATCACCCTTATTTTTCAATTTTCCAAACTGGTCAGCCGAACACGGTATGTTGCCTAAAGACGTTGGCCATAAGATGGTTTCTATTGAGTGACTAATCAGACCTCTATTTTCTTTGCTTCTCTTTTCGTTTTCGATTTTTGCTAGATGAAATCAAATCTGACGCTCGCCTCGTAGATTAAACATTTACCGAATGTAAATAGAAAGAGAATTCAGATATTAAAAGCTGCAGAGAGGAATGAATTATGACCTTGCTTAAGTATGGGGGTGCATACCCTTATGTAAAGCAAATCACACTGACGCACACACGCGTGCAGGTAGACACGTTCACACGCACACAAATACACAGATAGTCTTTCATACATTCTTAATCACGCTCAACCTCACGTGGAGAGATCACAAGACAGCACAACACATCTAGGGAAAAACAGGAATCTGAGACATCATAGAATCCGTTATAAAACTCAAATGGCAATGGGCTGGTCATGTTGCAAGAATCGTAAACAACCAATGCATAGAATGACTCACTACATTGATCACCAGAGATCGCACACGTAAGTGAGATCGGCCGAATACAAGATGGAGAGAAGAACTAGAAAAGTTCGGAAAGTATTGGCTCTGCGACGCCCATTATAGAGAGTTCCTGAAAATACTGGGTAATGGTCGAGGCTCAACGTGACGTTAAGAGACTGATGATGATGACTAATCGGCACACTGTTTGTCTGTTACACATATACACACAGTCATGTATATACAGCCAGTATTACACCCTCACACAAACACGGACCTGCGTATACATGGCCAGTCACTCTGGATATACATTTACACGTGTAAATACAGACAGGCATAGAGTCACACATCTTTGTAGATGAATATGTAGGTAGTCTCACACACAAGCATCCACAAACACAGGCAAATACAGCTTGTTCCACATACATACCTGCATTAATACAAAGATACGCATTAGGTTTCTTCATAAATTTTCGCCAATTTTAAGCGGCTAAACCATATCGTATATAATGTGTCTGGTGTCTGTACAAACATGATCGTAAATAAAAAAAAATCAAATAAAAAGAAATAAGAGAATTCATCAGAGAAAAATAAGTAAATAAATTGTATTGTTACTGCTCTGTTGAATTTTTGCCAACTCAAGAAACGATTGTACGTGTATTTCTTTTCTTCATAAATCATTTACACGATATCTATTTCAAATACTTAATCTTATCGTACATAAAATGAACATATAGTATGAATTCTACAACAGATGCTTTTCTTTCATAAATTGTAAAAACAGGGTCCGGTAAAAATAACTGCATCACACTTATTATAGAAAATCAAGCGATGTTCTCTTAAAAAGCATTAAAGAAAGCCCTCGAATAGACTCCTTTCGTTTTCTGGGGAATTTCGCCGGACGTTAATGTGATGATGACTTGGAGAAATAATAAGGCAGCTAATAGAAGTGCAGATAATCTGTCGTCAGTGAAATTAGATTCAGAAAAATGAATCACCGTTGTCGTAAAATACCAAAAGGTTTCAATTGGCCAGCTCGTATTGCAGACATTTTAGAGAGGTGGATGTTCAATCTAGCTATTTTTGGTAAGTTGCATTATGTTTTCATTTCGATAATGGCCATTTTGTATCGCTGAAAGTGGCAATATTTCTTTTTTAAAAGTGCCAATTGGGTACATTTGATTGCCAGGTCACTGTGTAGATTTTATTTTTCCTGTGTTAACACTAATTTAGGATTCTAAAAGTGACCAATAAAATTATCTCAGGGTTACATTCATGAGGTGCAAGTGCAGAATTCAAAGAATTTATTTAATTCAAATGGAACGTTTTAATACGCTGATTCTTCGATTTTCTTCAATACATCGCTTCTTCAATTTTCTACAATAGACTGAATCTTCAATTTCCTATAATACGTCGAATCTTCAATTTTTTTACAATGCACCAATTCTTCAATCTTCAAAACGACAATATTCTACGTCGGGTAAACCTTTTCCCGTCATACTTTGACGAATTTATGGCGCAGAGACTTGTAAAAAACAGTTTACGTTCTATTTTTCTCATCTGTATAATTTCAGGCTAGTACTTTGTTGTATAGAACTAACATAAAAAGTGGTCGTTCATATTTAGAAATTCCGTGGTGAATCTCTAATCCATCCGTCACTACACTGTATCTACCAAATTTTATATTTCACGATAAAATGAAACTAAAAAAGCAACAAAATAACGGCTCTTATCTTGTATTATTGTTTAAAAACAAAAGATTGTGGGAAAACGGTATTTTTAGATCGAAAATAACGTTAACAGTACGAACATGGACAGATTCAGCGATTTAAAATTACCAATATAAAAATGTTTCGCCAAAAAATAGCCCATACAAAAATGGACCATGGCCCGTATCAAAATGGCTGCATGGTACATTTTTGCAAAGATAGCTGCCCAATCCTAAATCGATGCTCCGCAACTTTAGCCCTGTGTCAGATTAGCGTTAGCTTGGGAAATAATTGTATACATAATTCGTATTTATGTTATTTATGTTCGCAGGCATTCGTGGAAAAATGAGAAAATAAAGAGCGTGGCGTCGTAGCTGGAAGGAAAAAGAAATGATACACAAGAAAAAAAAAGAGAAGGAATAAAGGGCAGATAACTCGGAACGAGAGCGGGAAAAAGTGCCCAAGAAAAACAACGGGAGTGAAAGAGGGATCAGCGGGACGTTATTTGTAGAAAATCCTAATCGAAATTTATTCATGAGAGTCTCGAAATATCTACAAACCAGAAATAATTTCACCAGCTGCCATTTCTTCTTTCATAAATCATAATCAAATGTACCTTAACGATTTACCATTTCGGACATCAGAGTTTGTAAGGCGAGCGCTTTCGTTCGGAACTAATTGCCGACAGCTAATAAGCCAGGTTCGAAACTATACGGGAGTTTACTTACTCGTCAATTTTGTAATGTCTTCTTTGCATGCCTTGACTAATCAGCCCCTTTTTTTTTTTTTTTTTTTAAACTCCCAGAGTCTCCGTCTGCCTCTGTCAAAACTGACAATGAATACAGCAACAATACTTAACAAGGCTAGGAAATATGGATCTTGAGTATAGGTTTCCCCTGATTTTTTCTAAAGCTCCTATTACATAAAAATATTTGAGACATAATGGCACGAAACGAAGAACCTGGATCACTTTAGCCATCAAATGTGGCAAAGGATCCTATTCCTTCTTATATGTTCGTATGTTTGTGTGTTCCAGAGTTCCTTTCCATACCACTTTGTCAACAGATTGGAAAATTGATATCATCAACCAACTACATCTCTTCTACTTCTTGTTTTTTTCATTTTGGAAAAAGGCATTTTTACCCTCTGAGGGCCTCATTTTGACGTATTTAATAATGATGTAGATACTTCTAGATGCGTTTTTACTATATTTTAGATATTTCAAGTGGAAAACGCCAGTGATGTCACGAATAGAATTTAATTTGAACATATCTATCGGTCAATGGAATACTTTTTACATAACTTCACATTTTGACGCTAGGGTTGTTCAATTATTGACTGTAATTGTTTTTCTCCCTACTTTTTCTGGGCTGCAGTATTGTTACTATTCAACTGATCTACCGGATGAATATCCTCATCTTTGTTGTTTATATGGCAACTGAGAAGATGTATGGTTACCGTCCGATGATTCTTTGGGGATAGTAACCCATCTTTGTCAAATTGCTGCCATTCAACGTTTGAAAGGAACATTTCCTAGAGAACGATTATTCCTTAATAAAAAGAATGTTGTATAAAGCAATATGTAAAGGATTTGAATTATTTTTCAACAACCTGCCTTTTTTCTTTGATCAAAATTTGAATCGGCCTCACATGTGCTTCGCCTATGCGTTGATAGTCGCACTTTGGCTTCATGTTTGCTCATTCAGTGGCTGACGAGTTGACAGTCAATTTATAGGGGGTAAATATTTCCAGCACTTTCAGACACCCAGAAGGACTATGATGGTATATTAAGCTAAGTTGACGGACGCCCATCATCATCATTATCATCATCAGTCTTTTAACCTCCGTCGTTGGACATAGACCTTCCCAAGGATTCGCCACAGTTCTCTATCATGGGCATTGCGGAGCCAGTATTTCCTGAATCTGTCAAGTTCATCTCTCCATCATGTGTTCTGTCGGCTTCGATTTCTTAAGTGATCTCTGGGGATTCGTGTTGTGAGACGTGATGTCCATCGGTTGTCTTTCATTCTTGCAACATGGCCTGCCCATTGCCGTTCGACCACCCTAACGTCCGTCAGTTCGAAAATAGAAGAAATTGAACTGACTGACGTTAGGGTGGTCGGAAAAACCGGAGACTGGGGTGTCTGTGAGAGAAAAGAGGGTGGGTGTCTTTAGTAACAACTCTGTGCCGAACTAAGGCTGGTTGCTATTTTTTGCTCTTTGCAGTCTTTCGTAACAGCGATAAAGTGGCGAAAGGTGAACTTTTGAAAATCAGAACATACCTACACTATGATTTCGTTGACGAATATCATGGCCTTAAGCTGAATGATAATGCCTCTGTTTTCGAAGCTTTAAACCGGAAGAAAATGCTTCACGCATATAAATAATTAAAGACGAAGCACATTTGCAAGCTTTTTGGTTACTTTAAATCAACATTTGCTAATGACGATAATTAAAAATTAACGAAAAAACTGTTAATGAAAGTGTGGCACTGGAAAAGTTCCGTTCTTCTACGAGGCCGGATTAAGTTAGTGGAGGACCCGTATCGTATGTAATAAAGGGTGCATAATTAAAAACATACACATAATCTTGTCATCAAAATCAATAATTGAACAAAATTCCACTGAATAAAAAATGTAATCATATAATTTCTATCCATGACATCACAGGCGGTTCCCACACGAAAACATCGAAGATAGAGTAAAAAAACATTTAGAAATTCAGAAAAGAACATCTATATTCTGGGGAATCTTGAAGTTATTAACAACCCCGTCCAAATGAGGTCCCCCAAAGTTCAAAGGAGTTCTTATGCCAATTTGCAAGCCTACAGACGAAACTTTGGGCCAGAAACACTCCAACACAAGCACATCTAAAAAAGGGAGAGAAGCCTTAGCCACCTTTGGTTGCTACGGAGGTTCAACGTTAAAACAAGTACATTTCTTATTTGCAAAGTAACCTTTTTTTTTCATTTGATATACAGCCAGACATTTCAGTTATATTAATACTTTATTCTCGTTTTGATCTCTGTCCTGTGGCTATTACAAAATACCTCTATATTGATGTGTTGTATATTCAACAGAGATATCACTCTCCTATTAATTACCGTCTTAAAATAACAACTCTAATTAATGGTGATAATTGGCCTAAATCTTAAACATTGAATTCTAACTCGTTCATAAGTGTTGAAAGAAGTATCATCATCAGTTTTTTACCGTCCGTCGTTTGGCGTCGCAAAGCCAATTTTTTTTCTGAACTTGTCTACTTCGTCTTTTCATCTTGTATTCTACTGGCTTCGGTTACGCTTGTGATCGGTGGGGATCTATGTTGTGAGTCGTGATGCCCATCGTTTGTTTGCCTTTCTTGCAACATGGCCAGCCCATTGCCATTTGAGTTTTTTCTATAGTATAATAGGTAATAGAGCAAGTGAAGAATCTTTATAATCATCATCAGACCTTTATCATGGGCGTGGCAGAGCCAGCTCTCTCTCTGAGCTCTCTGAATATTATTTCCAGCCGGCCACAGTTTTCCATATGAGCTAGGGTAATCCACACGGTTAGTTGCAATGTCAAGCTGTTGCCTGACATTCCTGCTACATGACCAGCCCATTGTCATTTGAGTTTTTTTGGTGATTTTTTACATATCTCTGACCTCCCTTCCTACTATCTTTTTAAATTATTTAACTTTCTCTTCTCCCCTTTCCCTTCTTACTCTCATTTCTTTCTTGGCCTCTCTGATTCTACCCTCTTATCAAACTACCTAATTTTATCTTACCTCTTTTCTCCATTCATCCTCTTATTAAACCACCTTACCTTTCTCTTATGTTATTAATAAAAGCGTAACACCTTAAAACAGGTAGGGACAGGCAATATAATGTTATAGATTCCTATCGAATTTTCTGCTTGACTGAAATGGTTTCTGGTCTATTAAGCGCAAAAGAGAATTAATGATCGGGAAGAGATAGAATAATTTTCAGAAATTCGTCCAGATTAAGAAAATAATGCCTCTTTTTTTCGTTGTTAAAATCCGTTCATATTTCCCCACTTCCAAAGGATATTATGAATTTAAGGCAAATGAAATAGAGATTAGGTCTTTTTTTTGTGTAGAAAAATCGTCTTAAATCGATTCGCTGATCTTAGGTCCTGGATTTTCTGCGGCTTAATATTTGGATTAAAAGACTCATAAAAGATAAAATTTGGGAGAAAAAATAAATACTCAGAATCATCGGATATTCTTTTAAAAAGTGAAATTTCCAAACGAAAAAAACAACAACAACAACAACTAAAATAAATAGATAGAAATTCTAAAACGAATCAAATATTTAAATCCTAAAATCTTTCCGGTGTTGAGGATTAAACAACAGTGAATTTTCTCGCATCGACACGATCCAAGGCTAAAGAAGCCTCCATCGCTTCTCGTTCGAGTCGATCCTCAAAACGGAAGAGGAGATTCCAACCTTACTACCACGAAAGGTATATCTGTAGAGAGATGGGGCTATTTGAAAACGCCTTATGATAAGGCCCCGATGGAAAGGGGCCTCTGAGAGGGAGGGACCCGCCCGGCTTCATAGATATATCACATTTCTACTGCTATCATACAATAACAAATAATTGTATATACTTGAATAGCAAAAATAAATTCTGACTTTGGGGTTTTTCTTCCTCAATTAAATGGTTTCTATTTATAATAGATTTGCGTTTTTCATCAAACTCGGTAAATGTTTGGGGGCCCCTCAATCATCTACAGCACATACATGCACTGCAATTACTTCCGAATCTTGTGATTTCCTCTCTTTATATTATCACTAGAAGATTACCCATAAAAAATATTAGGTTTATTTATTCCAATCGGTACTTCTTCTCCAATCAGTAGCCCTTCTCATTCACACAATGTGGGGAAATCTGTCCGTCCCGCATGGGCCTTCCCTCCAAAATCATCGCTTGCGTTGCCAAGCCATTGTATAATAGTACATTTGTGGATACCAATTGCGTTTTATATAGGTAAATTTACTCAACTCGATATTAAACACTCACTACAATCAATGTTTTACAGCGAGATTTACTTCATCGTCATTGCTCTACTGTAGGCATTTTATGTAAGTAATCCTTTGCTTAGCTCAGTCTGGCACAATGCACTATGACAAGGCAAAGTGAGAATTAAACTCACTACATTAGCATCGACTTACGAGATTATTATAAAAATTGGTTTCCAGGCTTTTAGCTCCAATCAGCCGTGTCTGGTCTTCGAGCCAGTCTCGGCAAAAATAAAGTGGGCCTGGTCCCCGGGGATTCCAAATACGGGACAGAATCTCCATCAATCGGCGAATGAATGTTGCCATTGTGATTATAGGAAAGAATTTCACTTGTGCACAGAAAATAATTGCTTTGATTTTTAAGTTGGATGGAAAGGGTGATTGCACACATACGACGAAAGAATGGAATCGCTATAGGCTCTCCTCTTGAAATGACATTTACAAATTATTACATCATCCTAAAAAACAAAAGTTTAATGTGAGATGCATTTATTATATTCATATCCTCGCAAATAGCTTAAACGAGATGAACACATCTAAAAGCTATTTGGTTCTCTATTCTTCTGATGGACAAGCTATTGAATATGAAATAACTTGATCTAGTAATACCCTATAACCAAACAAACTATGTGTAATAAAAAAAAGCATAAAAAATACAGTAAAGTAATTTTAAAAGCTGAAATAGTTACTTGTTATGTTATCTAAGTAAACACACCGTAGATAAAGCAGTATCATATAATGTGTTCCAAGTTAAATAAATACATTTTAGTCCAATCATCATAATTCAAATCATAGTGAAAGTGATTCTCTATAGTATATGAATAATTGGCTGGCGTAATTGCACTATCTGATGAGCTGGAAATAGCGAAACGAAGGTTAACCAGTTACAGACCGAATGTTTCGCTTCTAGCGTTCCTTTATTTCTACGGTGACATTTGTTCGATAAAATCTGACTCAAGAAGACATTTAAGTTTTCTCTTAGGCTCACTTTTCATCAATACAATTAGTTATCCATTGCAAGTTGAAAGCCCTCATCAATTGCAAGGTAAAAGCCCTGACTCACAGATTGAACAGAGTTGCCATCAATCACAATGAGACGGAAATTTGATTGAGTTGGCCATAGAATTGCAAGGACGGAAATTTCCGTCTTCCGCACTTCATAGGTTAATCCTCTCACGATTGTATTATTAAAAAAAAATTGTTCGGCACGATTTGTTTATCTCTTGTTAAGGGAATGCATTCAACGTTTGATACTTCCAGAGTTCAGTAATTGTCTCTATTCTTCAGTTCTCTTTTCTTTCGCTTATTCGAACAGGTCTGGTTAGTCACTCAATAGAGACCATAGGGTGAGCAACGTCCTTTGCCAGCATGCTGTATTTGGGGCGATTAATTAAGAATTTGAAAAAAAGGGGACGAACAAAGAATGAGTTATTTCTCTTGCCTCTTGCTGGGCACAGCTCCTCTAAAAAGTCCATTTTTTTAAAATGAGAAACTAATAAGCATGAACGAGCCCGACACAAACTGTGATACAAATGTAGCTTAAACTTTCATTGTAAATTGACCCCTTCTCTCCCTAACATATATATTGGGGAGGAGTTGAAAGAAATTCGATCTGTCTAAGCATAATAGGGAGTAAATACTTGAATTTAGAGCTCTCTAACTTCATTGATTTAGCCTTCTCGCATGATAGATAGATAGATAGATAGATAGATAGATAGATAGAATAACGAACTCGCGATTACAGTCAATAATTAAACAACTGTAACGTTAAAATATGAAATATTGTAGAAAAATTCAATTGTTGTATAAACATTATCATAATAAACGCATCACTGGCGGTTTCTATCCTAGGACATCTAAAATTGTTTTTCTTTTTATTAAGACTGGATAATGTGGAAGCTATTAATAAAACCACCAGAACAAGGCCCCCCAAAAATGAGGACTCCCCCCCCCAAAAAAAAAAATCATAGATACGTTTTTAAGAACGAATCGAGTGGAGTATTGATTTCAATTTACAAATCTCTGGACAAAACGTTATGGTCAGGAATGTCGGATCATTCAAACAAATAAACACAAGCACGTATTAAAAAAAAAGATAGAACCTTTTGCCATCTTTGATGGCCACGGTTTTTCAATAGATAGTGAGCCAGCTAGACCGATTTCAAAACTCAAGGAACATATGTTGACAGTTTTGGTTGAAGGTTTCTAATACACAGTGGTGAAGTTCGTTCTTTCCTGAAACAGAAAGAAACCCTTGCACTTGAATGTGAATATACATTTTGCTCTGACCATCCTTCTTGTATAGGGATTCGAAATACTTCAGATGATCCGTTTGTTATTTAGTGTTCATGAACTTTAAAAGAGAAACTAAGATAAAGAAATGAAAAAAAACAAAAAAACAATCTGCCTTCTGTGAAATTAAGTGTAATGTTTAGATAAACGAGGAGGAAGCACGTAACGCCTTCATCTATAACTGAGCTGAATCGAGGAAACATACAGGAGATCCGCACCAAGGCTAAAAACCAACCACCCACTGCTATCCAATATAATAGATAAGAGAAGAAAAAAAAAACAGAGAAAGAAGGTGAATCGTTGAACGACAACTGATCTTTTCAAACAGTTAACCTTTCAATCTTTCGCGCAAAGAAAGAATTCAAAATTGGACGTAAGCACCTCTTTAAATGACAAAGTTAAAGAAAGAAAAGAAAAAAAAAAAGGAAAAAAAATAAACCTTACATAAAACTAGCGTGAATGCGGGCACGACCAAAAGTCAAGCGTGTCTTATTTGCAATTGATTATGAAAGAAGACTAGCTTTTGCAACAGAGCTTTCTTTTCTCCAGTTCTTTCTGTAGATTTCCAGCGAGGTGGGGTCTTTTTTTTTCTTTTCAAGAATGCCTCTATAGTTCAAGGACAATAAGAAAAGAAAAAATGTACTTTGAAAAGACTCTAACAAGCTAACTTTTTAGAAACTGTCAACCAGAACTGTCACCAACACAGTCAATATTGGTTTCTTCTGTTTTTAAGTTGGTCGGCTATGTATGTATTGTGCGTATAGACCCCATTAATTTCCGCATTGTCTTCTTATTATCTCCAGAGAAGGTATTTTGTTTCGGGTTTTGGGCCCTACCCAAAAAGATTTCAGCATGGGGTTTAATTCAATATGTTATTTTAAGCTAAACTGGACTGTTAGCTCGTGTTCAACTGCATCGACGTTTTTGTTTTGAAATTCGGAACTTTTTAGTGATCACAGGCCTATAAAAGCTGAGAGAAGTAACTCATTCATCGATCACTACTTTCTTTCCATTGTTTTAATTGATCGCATCCAATACAGCATGCTGCCAAAAGATTTTGTTCATTTGATAGCTTTTATCGAGTGACTAACCAGACGTGTTTTTTTTTTCTTTGTTCGGCTAAATGGAGAAAAAACCTTTGAAATCAAGATTGGCCGTGTTAAAACATTGTTACAAAAACAAACCTAGAATTGCTTCCAACAAAACATGATTCTCACCAAAATAGATCGACAATGTAGTGCGAATTGTTTTTCATGGAAAGTGCCTTCGAGTTTGTTGCACAGTAGAATCCCTTTATTACGACGCCCTGTGTATTCAAGAATACTGTTATTACGAAAACGTTGATTTTGAACGGAGAGTATTAATAATGTAAAGAGCAAAATGTCAAGAAAATGACTTTTGTCAAGTTCTTACTATTGATTTTTGAATCTCGTATGTAACAACAATGACAATTGACAATGACCAGAACAAAATTCAGTGACATAATGAACAAATAACAGTGACATACTGACGTACGCAAAAACCCATGACAAAATAACTCCCACTTCTAAAGCCCAACTTAGGTCGACTTGTTTTGGTAAAGTTTGCGAATCCCATTTACAAGAACTACTAATGAATGTTTTGAAATAAGACTCCTAGTTTGGGAACAATATTGTACGTAGAAATGAATTCTTTTTTATCTTCTTTTTAGATTTTAATGAAGCAAGAGAGTTAGCACAACTTAGATCATCTTTTTTATTGGACTCAATCAAAAAGAAAACTGGATTTAAAATCAAGATTGGTCGTGCTGAAACGTTTGTACAAAAACAAACCCACAGCTGCTTCCCACAAAGCACGATTCTCACAAAAATAACCTGTGAAGCAGCGCGAGTTGTTTTTCATGGAAATTGCCTTCAGGCGGCTTACGCAGTAAACTCTCGTTATTACGGCTCTTGTTTTAACTATTCATGTGCAATCTTGGTCTGAACTTTCTTAGACGAGGTGTAACGATCAGTGTGAATAATATGGTCGAACTATTTTCGTCAAACTCCAGTGTTGAATTTGTTTTCCTATCGTAACAAGAATAGCAAGTACAATCCTCACAAAAGGAAAGGGTGCAAAGATTCTTTTCATCATCATCATCATCATCATCAGTCTTTTAACGTCCGTCGCTGGACATAGATCGATTTAAACTGACGACCAAGTGATTGTCCGGAAGCAGTCTTACTGACTGAGCTAAGTTGACGAGTTATATTATTAGTGAAAGTTTATTATACTGACACTCAAGGGCTTAACTCATTTTAATAAAGATTCATTTGTACAAAAAACGTATAATTTCATGATTTATCCATTTATGCAATATAAAAACTGCAGTAGTCATCTTCGTTTGAAATAAAAGTAAGTCTTATCCTCGTCGATAGATACATAGTCCTTATAAAAGCCTGTTATATGTTATGATTCAATTTTATTTATAGATATACATCTAAAATGAATACGAGCACAGGTTTTGGGAAGGGATTCTGCTATCTGAATACGGACAAAGGCCAAAACATTGGGAATGAATGAACAAGTAGATAGGAAAAAAGACACAATGGTTCATGTGGAGCTTGTCAAAAACTTCACTGCCAGATCCCAATATATGATACAATATTGACTTATAAACACAACTTAACGCTAACCCTAACCCCAAAGTAGGATAATGAACTTATACAGAGACTGCGTAACTTCAGTGACAATACAAATAATCCTACACAAAATCGTTGACAGATCCCGATTAAGACTCTCGAAAGAAGAAGAAATCAAGCGAAGAATCATTCAAGGATGGCAAGCCTTGGCGGGGTAAGCTTTACTTTCAAAAATCAGACGATCCCATTAATCCTAAAAAGAAAGGTATACAATCAAAGCATCCTCCTGATGGTTACTTATGGGGCTTATGAGACGTGGGACGTGATCAAGAGACTGACCCTCCAACGGCGAACCATGCAACGTGCACGTGAGAGAATCATGCTCAACATCACATGGAGAGATCACAACACAGCACAATGTATCAGGGAGGAGACAGGAATCAGGGAAATCATAGAATCCATTAAAAAACTCAAATTGCAATGGGTTGTCCATGTCGCAAGAATGGCAGATATCTGATGGACATCGCAACTCACGGCATGGATCCCGAGAGATAACATGCGCAACTGAGGTCGACAGAGCAATACATTGAGAGATGAGCTACACAAATTCAGAAAGTGATGCCTCCATGATATCCACGATAGAGAAATGTGGCGAATATCAGGGAAGGTCTATATCCAACGACAGACTTAGAGAGACTGATGATCATTATGATTATTAAGATAGATTCAACAGACTGGGTTTCAGCGCGAACGATGCGACATTCTAGGATTTGGACAATTTGAGTTTCGACTAACTGTAAGGTCACCGTTCCAACGGCACTATCGACTGACACATGCGTTCTAATGGCTCGTTAGTTCTATTTTCTCTTAAAGCTACTGTCGGAGATTAGTTTGCAGCAACAGCACATAATGGTTCCAGTGCGTTACTTCAGAAACAGAAATTAGTAAACCCTTAAAATAATGCTGCCAAGATTAATTGTTCAAATCAACTTCCTCTAAAATATATCAATGCTTTACTTTCCATTGATCTTCTTTCAGCCCGATGTATTTTTTTGAGAATCAACTGATACGTCCAACAAATAATTAATTGAATATCACTTTGTATGTAGTTGGCATAATTGAACAACGGTAGCCATCAAAGGTGGTTAGGGAGTTCTATCCTTCTTTCACAAGCATTTGTTTGTGTTTGTTTGTTAATATAATAGTGAGTTCCACAACTCCTGGCCATACCGTTTTGTATTTGGGGGACCCTTGTTATAACAGGTTCATTAATAACATCAAGATTTACCAGATTTTTTTACTCTATTTTCAGATGTTTACCCCTTTGAAAACACCAGTGATGTCATAGTTAGTATTTATCAGGACCATATTTATTCTCCGATGGAATACTTTTACATGACTTTAAATTTTGATGCTACGGTCGTTCAATTATTGAATTTGACGGCCTGTTTATTTCAGGTTATACAATTAATTTACAGTCTTGTAACCCGTATGCTAGGCATCAGACTCTGTAAGTGTAATAAAAAAAAGTCTGCGCTTCCTAGTTTAACATTAATATCACACTTTGTATAAACTCCACCCGTTATAAAGACGCATTTGTTATCACGACACTTGAATCTCTGTTGGTGGTATAATAACAGGTCTCCACTGAGCTTGACTTTGACATAAGATCTAATGATGAAAATATGTAGCGCGAAGATTGCATTACGCTAATATTCCAAGTAAGGAGAACGTATCTGACTAAAGAAATCAGCATTCGAAACATAGGATTTTACATATGGGTTCGAACCCTGACCCCCGGTTCTATTTTCAAATTTCTGCGCCAAGCTAAATAATGAGAACAGGAGCAGGAAGATTGTGTTTTGCCACACAAGAATTGGCACAATACATTCACACCGTCAACTCAACGAGAATTATCTTCCGGTCTTTGGTTGATCACAGTATAATATCCAGACGGAGGTTTGAATGCGTCATCTCCGGGAGCCCCACGGCCGCCCCGTCCACGCTCATCTTCCATAATCAACACCATTGTGGGAGAAGAGATTGTCTGGCATTGACCCGAACACACACTTTTCCCGAAGTAAATAGAGATGCAACCAACAAGTTAATCTATAAATGAAATACCTCGACAACTTATGGACTGCTACATAGAACAAAGATGGACGTCGAATTTTATTTTACCAAAACAGGATTCAAGATTTTAGAATACGTAATTTTCATTTCACTTTATTGATTTCTAGTCATGTAAAAAGGAGAAGAAACCATGTCGAAAATTCAAGATTCTGGAGAACCTCCGTGTCATTAATGAAACAATCAGGATAAGGCACGAAGAATTTTTTTAAAAAGACACTTTTTTAATCAGAAGTCTGTAAATAAAACGGTACGACCAGGAGCGCTCGAACACAAACATACAAAGACGTGTACGTGCAAAAGAGGATAAAAGCTTCCATCCCTTTGGTGGCTACGATGGTTCAACTGTGTTTAGCCTAATGCTTTTGCACATCGAGTCATCATTGTATTGTAATGGTTTATATCAGAAAAAAACCTATCCTTCGCTACTTTTGGGTAATTATTTTATACGATAGTGGGGCATTAAATATATGTATATATTTGTTATCAAGTAATGCATACATGATCCACCAGAATGATTATAAATTGCGTTATATTATAGTAAACTTTTATTTGAAATGATCTCCCGTTATTACACGTTGGATCTACCATTTAGCCTTGACAACGTAAATAGAATAAACAACTTAAGAAAATGGGCCTGCTGCAGGAATCAAACCTGCAACCAATTGGATAGCTGCTTCATTGTACCGTTGCTCTTACCATCGAGCTAGATAGCTGCTGGTAATACAAAGGTTTAAATGACTGTTTTTATCTCCAAATTCTCATTTTGTTCATTATCGGTACATGTTTGCACAATTTGTTCCTTTCAACGCGACGATTGTATTATCGAGGAATAATAAGAAATATAATCACTCTGTCGGATCATACATCTATTTCTCAATAACATGATAATCGTGTTGAAAGAAACAAATAGAGCAGATACAGACCGAGAATGGAAAAATGAGGATTTGGAGCTGAAGAGAGTAGACCACTACATCTCCTCAGCACAACGAATCTCTATTGTGCGAATATAAATCATTATAAGAAGAAGAAATCAAACAAAGAATCACCCTTTGTTGACAATACTCATCACAACTTTCAAAAACGATAAAACTCCATTAGTTTTAAAAAGAAGGGTTTACAAAAATGTATCCCCCCGATAGTCACCTATTGAACAGAAACACGGAATCCTGACCAAAAGATTGCCCCTCAAACAGAGAACCATGCGACGTGCACAGAGGAAAACCAAACTGAACATCACGTGAAGAGAACACAAGACTGAACATTGTATTTGAGAAATAATAGGGGTCAATGATATCATTGAAAACATTCTAAAACTCATATAGTAATGGGCTGGTCATATAGCAAGAATATGGGACAACCATTAAACTCACAACGTGGATCTCCAGAGATTATATGCAAAACAGTGGTTGGCAAAATATAATGCAGCGAAACGAAATAGGCAAGTCCAAAAAGTGTGGGCTCCATGACACCCATGATATAGAGGTCGCATGAATCTTGGGGAAGGTATTTGTCCAACGAGAAATAATGATGATGATGATGATGATGATGATGATGATTGCTTCCACTGAGAGCTTGTGACGCGAAAAAAACTATATCCGCCCGGATCTCCAAGCATTTCGACTATCATTCTTCAGCTCCACAACGGGATTTGTATTACTCTTTCTGCCTTTATAGACAGTACTTGCAGCTTCAGATATTCGAACTGCTACGACTTGGCACTTCGTGTGGAGGAAGTTTTGTGCCCGAGTTCCCATTCCCCTATTTCTCGTCTATGCTGAAGGCTTTCAAAGGAAAAAAAAAGGTCCTTAATACGTTTGGAAATGAGCGTGGTTTCAGAGTATGGCTCCTCAGCTGGGTACTGTACCTCTTATTCTAAAATAGTCACCCATCTAGGTACTGACCAGGCTAGACATTGCTCAGATTCGGTGATCGTGTGGGCATCGATATATCGAACATGATCTGGCCGTAGCTATCACTGAGTAACGTCCTCCTATGTTGATATAACTGCAAGTTTTCTATTTCTTGCCTCCGAATAACGAATTAAAGAAAAAGATTTGCTGAATAATATTCCGATATCTAAATAATTGATTCTTTACCTGCCGTCTCAACGGTAAACTCTCGATGACACAAAAGCGATATCTAATTAAAAAAAAAGAGTTTGTTTTAATTTTATCGCGCAGACAAGTTTCACGTAGGAGGATTAATTAGTGTTGTCTCTAGTCGTTTTTATCGACATAACGCACTATATATGTATATATATATATATATATATATATATATATATATATATATGCTTAATCTTTCCGATGTGATGCAATATTTTAGCGACAAATAATCGATTAGCTGTTGACACGGTAGAGTTTTCAAAAACTTTCAGTCAATTTACCCGATCTTATTAAATCTACTTACACACAACACAAGCCTGACTGCTGCAGAGTCAAACTGCACTCCTACATATATATCCCGACTAAAGATGATTACTGCATCTCTTCTATTGTATATCAGCATCATCAGCAGCTGCAGCTTTTTCAGCATCCGACGTTGGACATAGAACTGCTTCAAGAATTGCCAGTCCTCTCTATGATGGGCGTCACGGAGCCATACTTTCTCAACTTGTCTGGTTCGTCACGCCATCTTATATTCTTCCAGCAGTAGTTTTGCATATGATCTCTAAGGATCTTCGTTGTGAATTGCGATGTTGACCAATTATTCATCGATATTCCTGCCACGTGACCAGCTTATTGGCATTTGAGTTTTCTAATCGATTCTGTGATATATCTTCAAGTTTTTTTTTCTCTGATATTCTGTACTGTCTTGTGATTTTGTACGTGATTATCTCCTGTGCACGCTGTAAGGTTATCAGTTCGAGGGCCAATCTTTTTGTTAGGTTCCATGTTTCTGTTTAATAGGTGATTATCGGGTGATGCATTTGTTGTACATCCTTCTCTTTAAACCTAATATTATTGGGGTTTTTTTGTTCTTGAAGGTTGAGCTTGCTTAATCGAAAGCTTACAAATCTTTGGATAATTCTTAGCTTGATTTCTTCTCCTTTTGAAGATTTCATGGAGATTAGTTGTCCCAAGTAGATGTAGTGGTTTACATTCTCCAGCTCTGAGGTTTTCAATTGTGATTGTTGTGTTTTTTTATCAACATATTTCTATAAATGATAAATAAATTCGTAGACATAAAGGACTTTCAGTCTGGCTCAATCGGCAAGAGAGCCACCTACTTATTACTCGGTCGTGAATTCAAATCACCGAAAGAAAAAATGTAAACTATACACACACACACATATATATATATATATATATATATATATATATATATATATATATATATATATATATCACTGCACCCTCCCCCTTAAAAATTTGTGAAACTGAACTAAATTCGGTGTGCATACTAAGTCGACCAAGGGGAAGAGCTTGTACGAGTTTTCTGGAGGGGATCCGTTTAGAATGTAACTATAATGCCAAACAGAATCATAGCTTTCCATTCAAGATACATCTATGCATAGACACTGTACGCTGAAGCCTCCACCCCCATCAGGCAATTTTCGTCTGACCAAATATATTTTTGAAAAAATGTTTGATCATGAACAAAAGAATAGAAGATATCAAGAGAATTGATAATCATCAGACAACGTAACGGTCGTGCATACAAACAAGCAGAAATAATAGTATAATGTTTTAGCTCTTTGGAGGAAGTAGGAGTTAGACTGGAGCCAAACCTGATAAGCAATATGCAATTTGATTTTGCTAAAAGCTTTCATCTAAATCGGTCTCACTTTAATGTTTTGAAACTTCATCTTATCTTTCCTGCATGGAAGATGTGTCCAGTATGGATTACATTAAATCAACATAATAAGGAATGAATTATATTGTGCTTTGAATTGAAAACTCAATTCTTTTTTATATGTGCGCGTGTCTATCTATTCCGTCGCCCCTGGCCCTACCGTTCTGTCTTTTGGAATCAGTACTTCACTAATCCCCTTTCTAAAAAAGATGCTTTGAAAGTTTTTCTCATGTTTCAGGAGGCCTTATTTTGAAAGGTTCATTCATAACAATCCTCTAGAATCTGGCTTCAGTATTCCACGAAACCCCGTCAAAAAAATGTTGGGTTTTGTCTGCATTTTTGACGTTACTGCAATTCAATTATTGACTATGTTGATGAGTTCAGCTTAATTTCATTTCATGATCAGTTTGAACGATTTCTGCGTCCAACGTTGGCTTACGTAACTAGAAATCACTTAGAGGGCGCATACTCCTACGGGGGCCATGCACTAAATACAAAGTTTGTCTTTTTTTAGATTATAAAAACAATAATGGGAAATAATTTTACATTTATGAATACTGAAGTCCTTCCCTTGGAGTTTAATTTCAGCTTTTTTATTGGCTGTTCATTTTTAATCTCCCTACGTGCAGCATAATTTAAAAGATATCTCTAAATCAGAAACTAATTTCTTGATCCACCATAAAATTCATTCAATTTGGTTTATGGCTGATACCTTTGCAGAATTGAATCTGAATTTAACGAGAACCTTTGGAGATACTGTGTGGACTGATAAACATATATTGCGTGGACAATGCATATAATTCTTTCCACGCGATTTGGTATGATGAAATATTACCAAATTCCAATTCAGTTGATGCAAAAACGAAGACTTTTGTCGCCTTTGTGAGAGTGACGCAGTAATAGAGCTAAGCCATAGCGGAGGGTCTTTATGACTTCATGTATGTTTGCTAAAGATATCTCGACCGTTGAGAGATTTAATGAGATTTCCGGTCAATGGAGAATATCTGGAGCTCCACGCAGAGTGAAAATATTCTTTCTATCATAAAACTCGATAGATATCACACAATCCTACTGATTCCACCTGAAATGATATTAAATTGACGATTAAACACAGTCTTATAATTTAGCAAGAATCCAGCTTGACCTTCACGGCAAACAACCACACCGGAGTTGTCAAATTAGCTATTTCGGCTACATCTGGGTGATCATTTTCCAATTTAGTCAATGAAAATTTACAATACCCCAGATACATGGCTAATGTAAAATATATATATATATATATATATATATATATATATATATATATATATATACGCATATACATGTATATATATATATATATAATGGCTAATGTAATATATATATATATATATGCATATACATGTATGTATATATATATATATATATATATATATGTGATAAGTTTATAAAATTATTCGTTTCAGTTGCTTTAGCGTAATCAAAGTACTCTCACATAGTTACACACATACACAAACACACCTACATACATTGATATACATATGTATGTGTGTGTGCGTGTGTATTTACATGTGTTTAGGATATCAATAAATGGATATAAATGGATATATGATCTTAAAATCCTATAGGATAGCCGCTTCAACGTAACGTTGCTCTTATCATTGAGCTAAACAGCTGCCGATTATACAGAGACCGGAATAACTCTTTCAACTCAAAATTCTCATTTTCCTTCAATCGTAATCTATATTTGCTCTGCGTGTTTTTCTTAACGCAGACAGTTATTAGGAAATAAATTTTGCATTACCAATGGCTTCCTAGCTCAATGCTAGGAGCAATGCTTCATCGAAGAGGCTACCCTATCGATCATAGATTCGATTCCTGCTGCAGCCTTATTTTCTGTAATTGTTTATTCTTTTTACGCTGTGTAGACCAAATGATACATTCACCGTGTAATAATGGGATTATTTCAAATATAGTTGCAAAATTACATGATGCAGTGGGTAATTATATTTATATATATATATATATATATATATATATATATGTGTGTGTGTGTGTGTGTGTGTGTGTAGAGTGAGAGGGAAAGAGAGGGTTGTATATTTACATATATATACACGCACACACACACATATATATATATATATATATATAGGCTCTGTAATAATAATAATAATAATAATAATAATAATAATAATAATAATAATGGGGAAAAGTGGTATCAGCACAAGCCAGAGGCAGTTTTGGAGAATGACAACCACAAACTACTGTGGGACTTTGACATCCAAACTGACCACCTCATCCAGGCAAGAAGGCCGGACTTAGTAATAGTAGACAAAAAAAGAAGGCCTGCCAAATAGTAGACGTGGCTGTGCCTGCAGACCATAGAGTAAAAAAGAAGGAGGCTGAAAAAAGGGAAAAATACCAGGACCTAGCAAGGGAGTTAAAGAAAATGTGGAACATGAAAACCAGGGTAGTACCAGTCATAGTGGGAGCACTAGGAACTGTCCCCAGAACGCTGAGGGAGAGACTGGAGGAGATCGGGATTAGGGGGAGGATAGAGACCGTACAGACCACAGCACTACTGGGAACTGCACGGGTACTGAGGAAGGTGCTAGAGATATAAGTACTGCAACGAATAGTAGCTCTGTCATGATATGCGAAAGAGGGAGGAGACGTTAGCTGAAGACCTGAGGAGACTTATTGTCACTCAGCCCTCAGCGATAACCACTGGGCAACCGGTGTGAAACTGTAAATCGCAGAATTACTGCGACCTGCTAGTACTAGGAGAGGAGGGCTGGAGATTTGAGGAGACTTGCTGTCACTCAAACTCCAGCGGTTACCACCAGGCAACTGGTGTGAGATTCCAAATAATAATAATAATACACCAGGCAACTGGTGTGAGATTCCAAATAAGAATAATAATAATAATAATATGGATATAGATTCTAAGCAGGCGTCCTTATCAGGAACTTCAATACTCAATTCCCCACTTGAAAAAATAGTAATCCTTGCATTTGAAAATGTAACAACGGAAAAAGTTGGAGGAAAGTGAAATTAGTCGTTAAAGTCACATACATAACATGGGGCAGGGGGCCACAATTACAAAGTATATTCATTCATTAGGTTCTTATAATCATGAAAATTTTGTAACCAAAAAAAAGTAATAATTTTCATTCAAGACTTCCATAGAATAAAATAAATCAATCCTCTACTGCACGTGCGTTCTTGTGAGCATGTGTGTGTATCTATATTCAAATGAATAACAAGTAAAAACTGTATCAGCAGAAATCTTGAAAATATATTTTATAGACACAGACGCTCGACTTTCTTCCTGTCTTTCCTATTTCTTGTCTCTTCTTCGCCATCCCTTGTTCTTCCTTGTTTATACACTTGCTTAATCATATTTGTTTTCCAATCATTGATTTCTATCTAATGAGAAAGCCGATGATTTTTTTCCGCAACACAAGATTGTTTTATCTTATATTTTTTAACTCTGACGTAAGTCGGCAGTTCCAAGAACGACAGAAATTTCATGCCGAGACCAGGTTTGGATAACTTAATGGCGTTTGTAAAGAAATGTCTTCAAACAAAAATGTACTCCACCTGGTGCTTATTGTGAAATTAAGTAAAAGAATGGGATTCGACCATGCGGATAGGTGGTACTAGTACAAACCGGAGACAGCCCTGGAGAACGGAAACTACAAATCACTCTGGGACTTTGACATCCAATCAGACCACCTCATCCAGGCAAGAAGACCGGACCTAGTAATCGTGGACGAGAAGAGGAAGACCTGCCAAATAGTAGACGTGGCTGTACCTGCAGACAATAGAGTAAAGAGGAAGGTGAGTGAAAAACTGGAAAAATACCAAAATCTAGCGAGAGAACTGAAGAAGATGTGGAACATGAAAGCTAGGGTAGTGCCAGCCATGGTAGGCGCACTGGGAACTGTCCCCAAAACGCTGAGGGTGAGACTGGAGGAGATCGGGATAAAGGGAAGGATTGAGACTGTACGGACCATAGCACGGATACTGAGGAAAGAGCTAGAAATATAAGGACTGCAACTTTAACTGTCGATAGTGACCCAACGGAGGAAAAGAAATGAAAGCGGAAACTGAAATTGTAGCACTGACACGATAGGCGAAGGAGAAGAGAGATGTTAGCTGAAGACCTGAGGAGACTTATTGTCACTCAGCCTTCAGCGATGACCACTGGGCAACCGGTGTGAAACTGTAAATCGCCGTATTACTGCGACCTATGAGTACTAGGAGAGAAGGGCTGGAGACTTGAGGAGACTTGCTGTCACTCAAACTCCAGCGGTTACCACCAGACAACTGGTGTGATATTGCAAATAGTAATAATAATAATAATAATAATAATAATAATAATAATAATAATAATGATTATTATTATTATTATTATTTAATCGTAATGGACTCTGTAAAACTTGATCTATGTCCCTCTTTTAACTGCAACGTGAGTCGGCAGTTCTGAGGACGGGAAAAATCCACGCTACGACCAGATTTGAATAGATTAATAACGTTTTCAAGGGATCAGATGACTCTGGCTAAAGAGAGACGGTGTTCATAACGAAGAAAGAAATATCTTATCTTAACGGTGGGGATAATTAGAGGGAAGAAAGGGAAAAATTGGAAAGAAAAGTAGATCATTCCTTCTTTACGTCACACCACGTTATATCATTCCTTTTAAAAATCAATTCTCGAGATAAAAAAATTGGATACAAGAAAGAAAAAAAGATCGAGGGAAAGAATGAAAGAAAAACAGTGTTTATTACAAATGTAATCATTCCATATATATATATGTGTGTGTGTGTGTGTGTGTTTTCATGATTTTTTCACTTTTCAGACGATATTTCCCATTTTATTTTCGATGCAATGATCATTTCCCTTTCACGCATTTTGACAGGGATTCACTTGAATCGACTCTCAATTGGAAACAAATATTTTTTTCAATGATATCAATAATTGGTATTATTACAAATGCAGTCTTTTTCTTTTAGCCATTTCCATTTTGGTTCACTTAATTCCCAACAGACGCCATTAACCTATTCAAATGTGGTCTTAACACGAAATTTCAGACGATCTAAGAACTGTCGACTCTCGTCGTACTTTGAAGACAGTCTTCAAATTTCATCATTTCGTTAATTTCTGATGAACATGTTGTTTGATTATACATCTTGATTGAAGAATCAAACTTTTGAGAGCCTTTGAATGACGTTTTGGAGCCTTTGTATACTGGTTAAATACCACCACAAGTTTATGTACTCCGAATCAAAGTTTACCGATGATTTTAATTAACACCATCTTTTCTTCGTTATTTCTGAAACACCGGGAAGTGATAATAAAGACAACAGACAAGAAGAGCTATATCATTTTTTTAATCAATCGAAACAACATGTCTGGTTATTTACTCAATATAAACTTTCGCGAGACCGACGTCTTTTGACAGCATGTCATGTTGGGAGCAATCAATGAAAACTTGGAAGAAAAAGGTGATCAATGAATAAACTACTTCTTTCGTCTTTTGATGGAAAGTACCCGCAAGAAAAAAAATCAAAATTTTCAATTAGAAAAGAAGCACAAACGATGCTGGGCAAAGACCAATGGATCAATTTAGAAAAAAATTACACTGTAAATTGAAATTCTCCACTACAAAAAAACAAAACATTTTTCATTTTGTAATCTGTACGTGTCATCATCATCATCAGTCTTTTAACGTCTGTCGTTGGACATTGACCTTCCCCAGAATCCGCCACATTTTTCTATCACGGGCGCCGCAGAGCCAGTATTTTCTGAAACACAGCTGGATAAATAGAAAGCTAGACAGCCAGCCAGACCCATTCGAAAACTGAAAAAAAAACCTATTTTGATGACAGTTCTGGTTTACGATTTCAAATTGTATGTCAGTTGTATGTCGGCGCAAAGTGAACTACCAAATTCAATATCGTGTGGCCATAAAACAAGTTCAGACATTCAAATAAATAGAAAATCATGGCTTGGCTTTGCTAGCGATGATTTAAGAGAGTGACCGCGTCTGTTGCAGGTCCTTGAGTGGCCAGCACGGACTTTGCAGAAAGGCAAATTTTACCACAACAGTTGCATAAGAAAGTCTTGCAGCCGGATGAGAAGTCACACATTGTGGTGCTGCTTCTTTTCTTCTGCCCTTGCTCCACGGTTTCCTTCTTCAATAGATGTTGTTTAGTAGATCCGGTGTCATTATGCCTTTCGTCTTTTTACAGCATGTTGTGTTTGGGATGATTCATCAAATTAGAGGAATAAGGTGTGATCGATTAATTTGTCTCTTTTCGCATTTTGTTGGGAAGTAATCACCTAAAAGTTTGAATTTTCTAAAAGTAAGTGGGCAAAAACCAGGGACCAATTTAGCATACTGAACACTCATCTAAAAAGGTAATTGGGTGGAATGAAAAAAAAAGGAGTGAATATTGATTTTTTTGTCAATCTTATACCTCAATTTCAGTCCTCTAGCTCCAGCTTTCGGAAGCAAGAAAGCACAGTATATTAGAGAAAACTCAAATGGCAATGGGGTAGTGATGTTGCAAGAATTGCAGACAACTATTGGACAAGGTTGAGATCATGTGCAAAGCTTGAGCGTGATGAGCTAGTTCAGGAAGTACTGGCTCTGCAACGCCCATAATAAAGAGTTCTAGCGAATCTTGACACTTTTAGCGACAGTTGCCAGCCGTTTGATTGTATTACCAGTCAACCAGTTAGCTAGCCACCCAGCTAGCCAGATCAACTTGAAAACCGTAGAAACTTATGCTGACAGTTTGGCAACAGTTTGGCAACAGTTTTCAGCCAATTAGCTCCATTGATATATGATACACAGCCAGCCAGCCAGACCAACTTGAAAACTGGGGAAAAAACTATGTTATCAGTTTTGATCATCAATAGTAGTTAACCTCTCCCTTTTCTATAGACATGATACAATGATAAGGATATTTTTAAACACACGAATTACATAAAATCAGCATTCGGAGTGCTTTTTCACCAGTTAATTGATAGAACTCCTGCATTTTTTTTTTTTTTTGCATTTTTTTCTTTTTTCATCACCTCTACTGATGTTTAAAAAAGCCCCCTCTCAAAATGCCGCCCCTCTCTCCCTGGGCCCCCAAATCTCTTGCTATCTCTAGATATGCTAGTGGGCTTAATTATGTGAAAGTCGCACGAGGAATATATGAAAGCTGGTTGATTACAGAGAAAACACACGTTCAAGTGGGCAACTTGTAATTTTGTAATGTTAACTGATTGTACGATGCATTCATTAGCCCAAATGAGTGGCGGATGTGTTTTCCCCTCAAAGGCCGGGGATTCTTTTGCTGTGATCCAATTAGAAAATGGAAAAGTATCGGAACAGTCAATGGAGGCCTTTCAGTCCATCAATGACCGTAATAATTTATATTAACGAGATTCACTTTGACATGATAGGCTCCGTCTAATTGACGTGGATCAATGGTTAGACAGATGGTCTCCGAGACCATTAGCACTGTGAGGGTTTCGATGCTCACCAAGCATTTCACAAGGGGGGGGGGCTAGCTGGAGATTTTGAAATCCAGGTTGTCTTTACTCTCGGGATCGGGGCTACCCTGACATTTAGCTCAGTGATTCCCAATCTGTGGGTCACGGAACACTGATAGTGCACCAAGATATTATTGGAGGCCCATAAGTAGATTGTTCAAAAGCTTTGAGTCCAACAGCTTTTTCAGTCATCATCATCAACATCATCCAGTTAGCGTCCGTTTTTGGACTTTCCACAAGATTTTCAGACTTCTCTATCACGGACATCACGGAACCAGTACTTTCTGAATTTATCTAGCTCGTCACGCCGTCTTACTTTCTTTCGGAACCAATTTCGAATATGATCTCTGGGGAACCACGTTCAGAGTCATGATGTCCAACGGTCGTTGGACATTTTTGCAACATTTGAGTTTTTGGATAGCTTCTATGATGTCTCGGATCTTCGACCTATCTTTGACATACTGTGCTGTCTTATATCTCCATGTGAGGTTGAGCACGATTCTCCCGTGCACATCCTCGATAAGCATTCATTGCAAAAGCAGTAACTTGGCAAGAGATTTTAGGCCCCAAGTAGGAGGCATCACCCCCCCCCCCCCCGAGGGGCCCCCTTCAACACTTAGCAAGGTTTTTTTTTGTATTATGCCAGGAGCAATACAGTGGCTAAACTACTATCCATAAAGCTTTCTGCCCTCATTTTTGCAGGGGAGGATTTACAATTGCGCCCCCGTCCCTCCTTCGGTTACGCCTCTGGTCTCACATTCGTGGCTATGATAAATTCAAGCTGGGTAAATATGAAGGAGCCCTGCAGAGGGATCGTAGTAGACAAACATATCTTGCAGATGATTCCTATTAGGCGAATTCGATCTTTAAAGGATACCCGCGCTGGGGCTCAGCTTGGTCTCCATACCCTAAATCAATCGGTCAGTTTTTATTTTCCCTCTTAAATTCATAGACCGCTAGTAACCACTGTGGAATGCTCCAATGAATAAGATGTGAAAATGGAACTCATCTCTAAATGGGACTGAAGAAAAATCAAATATAAACACCAAAAAAGCACAGGCATCTTCTGCTAGAACGGATTTAAGAGTTAAGTATGAATTCTCTAATCCTGTATTGGTAAAGTCCACAATTATGTTGGAAATAGTTTTATGCTCTCGATGAGCAAATCATCATGAAGCCATGATTTTGTGTCTATCCTTCAAAATGTCCACGAAGTCTGTAACTATTTTTGTTTTTTATGGGGATGCGAGCCCGACGTCCAAGATGAATTGCATTTTATAACGAAAGGGTTCTTACTGGGTCAATTAAAAGACTCTCGGCCACCTTTCTATAGTGATGAAAGCTGAAAAATTGAAATGGTAAAACGTCATGAGAATTAAACATCGAGATTAATAGCATGAACCAGGGTTGGCGATTTATATATATATATTTTTTTGCTTTGTTTTTTTCTGAATTCGTGCATCCAATTTCCACAATGCTGAGATGTTTTGTTTGTTTTCTTTTTGTCATGTTTTAAAACCTAGTGTCGCCGATTGGGATGCCATTGCTTTTTAAGGTTTTTTTTTTTTTTTCAAAAATTCATGCGTCCAGTATTGACAATATTCAGATGTTGTTTTATTTTTTCAATAATTGTTTGCCATGTGTTAAAGCCTAGTGTTGTCAAATGAAATGTTTTTTGTTTTGTTTTTTCGAATTCATGAGGCTAATATTGACAGAATTTAGACGCTTTTTAATCTTTTGTCATGTTTCAATGGCCACTGTTGCCAATTGAGATGTTTTGGGGTTTGTTTTTTTCTTTCGAATTTATGAGTCCAGAGTTGACATTACTTGAAGGTTTCTTGATTTTTTGTCATGTTTTAAAGCGTAGTGTTTCCAATGATGATATATTGTTATGCCTTTCAAAATTGTTGGTTCAGTGTTGACAATATTGAAATATTCATTTTATATTCTGTCATATTTCAAAGCCTAGTGTTGCCAGTAAAGATGTGTTTTTCTTTTCAATTTTCGAATTCGAGAATAACTTCCATGATCAAAAAATTGAAAAATCACATCTAAATCAGCCATCCTAGTCTCAACCACTCTTAAACCAATAATCATGATTTTGTTTTAGCAACAACCGCATCGCCGAGAGGAAAGGTGGGTTCATGCCTTTCCTAAGGGCATTAGTGCAACGAAAAAGCTAACGCCGATCCCATTTTACATGTCAGTGATTATTTGGCCGTCCTTGCACACTTTTGTCGGACTGTATGTTAATCTATCATTTCAACATGACCACAAATCAATGTTTATTATCGAAGCTCAGGAATAAATGACATGCGTTCGGATAAATTAGATTCCAGTGTCCATAGATCCTTTTTTTCTGTTCATATTTTTCCCTGTCATGTATTCATTTTCAACTTGCTTTTCCTTTATAGTCTCCCAGGGGAAAGCAACCCCAGGAAGAAAGAAAGAATTCGAGGAGAGTAGAAAAAACAAAACCTAATTAGCAACTTGACGCCATAGTCTATTAACTTTTTAAGGAACCGAACAGTAATCACAGAAGAGAGGATGAAACTGAGATTCCTGATTTAGTCAGGAAAGGATTTGATTTATATCATTTGCTCTTCGCTTACGTAAGAGCCTCTTGGCTGCCGAGACATTGTAATCTGAGCCGGCCTCGCCATAGTGTAACGTTGATAAGGAGAGCCATGATGATAGCTTGAAAGATCACATTAATTGACATTTGTATGGTCACTGAATTGACCGTGGTCAACAGAAATGGAATTAAGAAATAATGGAGAAGCTGGGCATGAATTATGTTAGACACCGACAACCAAAACTGTCAAGATAGGTTTCTCTAGTTTTTAAGTCATTCTGGCTGTGATGGTATCGTCGTAGATGCTGAAACGTTTTTGTTCATTTTCTCAAAAAAAAACTGCTCCTTTGGGATCTCTAGAGTCATTTTGGATATTGTTTTAAGATGATTTCGGATAAAAGATCTATTCTTTAGATAATTATCCATATTTTTTTTTTTAGATGATTAGTGATGGTACAGGCGTAGGCAACGGTGATTCATTCGTGCATAGTTCAAAATATACCTATGTTTGTGCCACGCGTGTAGGCCACACCTGTGTAGCTTGAGGACAGTAAGTTTGAGCATTGACTTCCTATAATTTCTTGATAAGAACTATGGGGGGGGTAAGTTTACAATGTAGTTTCTAGCTAAATTGGTTCCTCTGTTTCCTTTCTGTTGCACTCGTGCTTGTTCTTGTTCTTTGTTTGATTACGATGTTTTTAGTGACCCAGGGGAAGACGGAATAAGGAGCTCATTTATTTATCACACCTCTTTCCAATTTTTTCACTTGATCACCCTCAACGCAGTATGTTGCCAAGAAGCTTTGTTCTTGTGACAATTTTTATTGTGTAACTAACCAGATCTGTTCTGCTTGAAAGTTGCAGTCACAGTTGCAACTTCTGATCGACGTATTGAAGCTGCAAGCGACAGAACTAGCGAATAGTTGATCAAAATTATCACGATATCTTGGGAATAGATATCAGAGTCTATGTGGAATACGGCGTGGCAATACGAAAGATTAGTGTAGTTATCGCTTGATATTCACGGGTTGTGTATTTGCGGTCTCAGTATCCGCGGTTAGGTCTAGAATAATCTAATGGGCATCTTCTGGAGAGTTTAGCAGCGTACTGCAAAATACCGCATCATAGAAAAGACGCTATGCGGTATAAACAAAACGTAAAAAAACTTAGGTTATCACGAATGCTTAGTAATAATATTAGTGTTATTAATTCATGTACGTAATAATATTTGTGTTATCAATTCATGTACGTAATATTATCTATGTTATTAATTCATGATCGTAATGATATTCGTCTCATTAATTTCTGTACGTAATAATGCTTGTGTTATCAATGCATGCACGTAATAATATTTGCGTTATTAATTCATGTACGTTATAATATTTGTATGATTAATTCATGTAAGGAATAATATTTGTGTTATCAATTCATGTACGTAATAGTATTTGTGCTATCAATTCATACACGTCATAACATTTGTGTTATAAATTCATATACGTAATATTATTCATGTTATTAATATATTTGTCTCATAAATTCATGTACGAAATAATATTTATGTTATCAATTCATGTACGTAATAATATTTGCGTTGTGAATTCGAATACGTAATAATATTTGTGTTATCAATTCATGTACGTAATAATATTTGTGTCATTAATTCATTTACGTAGACAACGTGAATCCTGGTTATATTCAGATATCATCTTAATACTTTGGTTGCCTTTTATCCAAATTTTTCTCTGACCTGATACTGTTTTTTTCAAAATAGTATCAAGAATTTTCAGATAGGGTCATGAAAGAGAAAATTGTAGATAAATGCTGCACGGTAGTTTTATAAAATGAATGTTCAACGTTGATCAACAGTATATTTGTTTTTATTAGCATCTACCACGTACTTTTTAACGCTCTTCTAAAACGTAGTAAAATAATTGAATATCTTCTTTGAAAGTTCACTTCAGTTCATATTAAAGGAAAGTTGAATAAAGTTAGTCTTGAAATACGAAGAAAAATATTCGCACACTCACCGATTATGTCTGAGCAGATTAAGACTGTTTTCACATTTCTGACTGAAAAAGAATACCAATGCCGCCATAATTGACGTATCTGTCTCTAGAAAAGGTCAAGATTTTACCGTATGATTCACTGTATTCATTTATTTATCTGTACACTTACAAATTAGGAATGCTTAGGTCTTTGTCTCTTGTTTATAGTACAATATTTATGGGTTTGGGGGACCCAAAGGAATTGGGTTATGGTGTCAGTAGAATCTATCAGCAGATTTTGGTATCCACGACCCATTATGGCCTTAAACTCTTTGAACATTGAGGGATAACTGTACTTCTTTCTGAGTTTCTGAGATGGGGATTTATTAGTAAATAACGTAGGCTTTATTGTCGTAAGATTATTAAAAGTTAGTCTAGGTCATAATTTTGAATGGAGAATCTGATATAAAGGAAAAAAAAGGTCTTTCATTATATAGAAACGAAGTTAATTGTACGGTCCAATATTTATTGAGATGTCATAAAATTAAATAAGGTGGAAGGTTTGTAGTTGAAAAATATTGAAAGATACCGAAGCTCTGTCTTCTTCTTCTTCTTCTTTTTCTTCTTCTTCTTCTTCTTCTTATTATTATTATTATTATTATCATTATTATTATTATTATTGTAGCTAAGATAGGCTTCTGAAACTTCGAGAATAGAAATGTCGAAATTGGTTCCAGATTAGATAGATATCCGTATCTCGCATAAATAAATCACCGTCGCCCTTCCATGGATAGAAGAACGTACATGGATATAGAGAGAAAAATTTTAAAAAAAAAACATGGATAGATGGATACATATGTGCAAGATCACCCTAGATTTATTGAAGACAGGTCCGTTTCGTCATTCATTACAAACCGTCACGTGATGAAGGTCCTTTGACAGCACGTCCTGTTGGGAGTGATCATCTAAAGAATCGGAAAAAGGGTGATCAATGAATGGATGAATTATTTTGCCATCTGTGAGGTGAGGTTCGCTAAATGGCAAGTGCCCCTTGCACTTGGGACCTTGGATGACTGCCCGTGTTGTCGTTACCTTAGGGTCATTCCTCGCCATGGTCATTTTTGTTCTCTTGAATAGAATCAATAGGTTTCAATTGAAAGAGAATGGTTTTTATCAAGATTAATACTTATGGCTTGGAAGAACGAGTGAGACAAGGCGATACCAGCTCACCGAAACCTTTCACTGTCTGCCTCAAAACGATCTTATGGAACCTAGGCTAGGAAAACAATGTTATTAGAATAGACACCTAAAACGTTGGTACCGTCAGATTCGATGACAAGGTTATCTTTTTTGCTGAGAATCTTCAGGATCACCAAAGAATGCTAGACGGGGTGAATGAAGGAAGCAAGAGAGTGAACGTTTACATGAACCCCAGTAAAACAAACGTCATATACAACAAAAGCGTAGAGGACAGAGACAAAATCATGATAAGGAATGCACATTTTGAGAAAGTTGATCATTATATCTACTACGGACAAGATTGTCTATGAAACCCCCAAAGGAAGAATTAAAACAAGCGAAAAATCATTCTAGGATGACGAGCTTTCGATATAGACAGCTTAACCTTCAAGAACAAGAAAATCCCATTAATCTTGTGTTTACAACCAATGAGTCATATATCGAGCAGAAAGATTGAACCTGACCAAAAGATTGATACTCAAACTGAGAACTATGCAACGTGTGCAAGATAGAATCAGGTTTAACATCACATAGAGAGCTCTCACAGACAGGACTCTGAATTACAGAAAACATCAGAAAAACTCGAATGACAATTGGCGTACCATGTTGCAAGAATGTCAGCCAACCACTTGGCATCACAACTGACGACGTTAATCCCCAGAGATCAGGGATCGAAACCGTGACCGGCAATATATGAGATGGCGTGACGAACTAAACAAATTCAGAAAATACTGTATCTGCAACGTCCATGATGGAGGGGTCTGGCGAATCTTGAAGGTCTATGTCTAACAACGAAAGGATGATGATGATAATGAAAGATAATAAATGTGCTTATTCCAACAATATTTCTTAGAGGAATCCAGGGAAGGATAAGACTGTTAAAGTTAGTAGTAAATGTCATGTTTTCAGGAAACCAAGTCTTCAACACAATCTCGTAGAGATGATCGAACACATTCTAAATCGATTTAGTGTGTACCGTCTGCAAGCAGCAAAAGAATAATTACCCCCTGATTCTGACGCGTCATGATCAATAGTTTCATCATCTCTTAAAAAGAAAACTAACGTCAGTATTGAAGAGTCTGAATCAGAATAATTTGGGAAGTGGACCATCAATATCTGCCTCTTCCTCCAAATAACGGCTGATTCGTTCGCCCAACCTCCTGCGTTCTGAATTGAAGTCAACATTCGTGATTGGAAAGTGAGTCGCGATTGAGTCAGATTGAGTTCACAGAGAGTCTGGTCATCAGACAACTGGTGATGGTGTTTTTGTTTTATTTTTTGGGTTTTTTTTTTTTGCTGGAAAAATACAAAAGTTGGAGTTTCATCAGCCGTCCCCCACATTATCCACATATGTAATAATAATAATAATAATAATAATAATAATAATAATAATAATAATAATAATAATAATAATGATGATGATGATAATAATAATAATAATGATAATAATAATAATAATAATAAGTTTATTTGGAACTGTACCAAAGACACTGAAGGCTAGATAGGAGGAACTTGGGATAAAAAGAAATATCGGCACTGTACAAACCACAGCACTGCTATGAGCTGCAAGGGTACTGAGGAAAGTGCTACGAATACAAGATTTACGACCCCAGCTGTTAGTAGTGGCCTAAGAGAGGAGGAGGGAGGAAAAAATCCCAAATAGTAGTGGAAGCACGAACCACAGGACTGCTGCAATCAATGGGGGAGAGATCTGATGAAATGAGAAGAGGACTGAAGATTTGAGGAGACTTACTGTCACTCAGCCTTCAGCAATAACCACTAGGCAATTGGTGCAAAGCTGTAAACCACAGTACCGATGTGGACGTTGAGAGCGTGAAGGAGGGCTGGAGACTTGAGGAGACTTGCTGTCACTCAACCTCCTGCGATAATCACCAGGCAGCTGATGTGAAATAATAATAATAATAATAATAATAATAATAATGATAATGATAATGATAATTATTATTAAGAAGAAGAAGAAGAAGAAGAAGAAGAAGAAGAAGAAGAAGAAGAAGAAGAAGAAGAAGAAGAAGAAGAAGAAGAAGAAGAAATTTTTATTCTCTGTGCCTGCTCGGATGGTGTAACAGTTTGCACGCCTGCCTCACATACAGAAGGTCTTGGGGTCGATTCCCGGTATGAGCAAAGTGTGTGGAAAACTCTTCATTAGCACGAATTTCCCATTATATTCAGCAGCTAACTAAATGAGTACACTGTAAGCTGTGTGATTCTCCAGCTTTATTGAAGTGGCCTGTACGCGTGATACTTAGCCTCTCAGCAACTGAATTTTTTTTTTTTAAAAAGCTAACAATTTCTAAAAAAATAAATGAATAGATGAATAACGAAGGCTGCTTTATGATCATTATCAAACGGTTATCTATCTGGTAAAATGTTACAGACATCGAATATAAACATACCCGCAGCGTATTATAAAGTTGATCAAAATTGAACCTGCAAAAAATGTGTAACAACAATAGCAAATCTTGAACACTTCGCATTATTTTCTAAGTTGAAAAAATAAGAACGGAATTCTTACGATGTATCCAAATACCGAAAGAGACACCAATGATCGGGGGGAAGTGAAAATGTGGATGAGAGGTGATCTGAAAAGAAAATGGCTGATAAAGGGGGGGGCAACTGAAAGTTGAACCGCAGATGAGGGCACCACTGGAAGAGAAACCGCGGATGGAAGAGGCTGATAGAAGGGAAACTAACACGAAATTGGTCTCTCGGGACGTAGAACAAATATATAAATCATATTTTAAAAAAAAACACTTTTAATCTATAATCTTATTGTAAAGACGTAATTCCATGTTTATCGCGAGAATATGACGTCAGTTAAGTAGGGTCACTAGATAAAAAAATAAATAAACGACGTCAGTTAACTGGGGACCGTTGATAAAAGAAAAGAGAATGAATGATGTTAGTTAACTGGGGACGATTGATCAGTAAAAGATTAAATGACGTCAGTTAACTGAGGACAATCAAAGTGAGTTATAGCGATGTTGAACACATCTAAACATCGTTTGTGTAACAAGCTAATACAATTAAAAGTAGGGGGAAAAAACATTTGGGTTTTCGGGAGCGAAAACTATTGTTCGTTCTACAAGGCAAATAGAAATCTAATGAACGATCGATATTGTTTTGGAGGTTTATTAGTTTTTGTGTACTCTGTATCTGACCCAGCAAATGGTGTGAGCCATACATCAAACTAGACAAGACTTTTGTTTTTCTCGCGTACGGATTTGGTCCGAACATTGTTTCCTTCGTTGCCAGTGTTGTTTCCAATTTTCGATGTATTTATTGAAAACCGTCAACCAAAACTGTCAGTATAGTTGAATTAGTTGTTTTTCTTCAGTTTTTAAGTGATTCTGCCTGGTTGGCTATCTATGTATGTATGTACATACGTATGTATGGCGCGAGCAGGCCGTTCAGCTTTTAGTTAGGCTTGTTGGCTAACTAGCAGGCCATGTATATATATATATATATATATATATATATATATATATATATATATATATATATATATATATATATATATATATATATATATATATATATATATATATTGCTCCTCCAACGTGGAAGGTGAATGGGGAATATATGGGATAAATAAGTGTTCACTTAAATTCGACCTTAATAGTCGTCCAATTCCTTGGAGCAGAGAGGGGATACCAGCCTCCGGGTCTGAAGCTAAGGTTTCGATCTTGCCTCGTGGTACTAGATGGTATAATGGATTGTCTATAGCCACACTGAAGAGTTGTAATACTGCAAAACAGCTGCATGTAGATTATATATATATATATATATATATATATATATATATATGCGTGTAAGTAATCCTTTGCCCCTCATTATATCAAGATTAGTGCGTTTTCTTTACGTCTTTTTTTTTTCAATTTTCCAACTACACAGATTTTTTAGTGCATGGTTTGATTTGCTATGTGAGTTAATCCTAAATTAGTTCTTTAGTTCGTGTCCTGCAGAAAATTTGAAAACAGAAATAACTTTTTTTGTTACTGATCACCACTCGACAAAAGACGAGAGGAGTGATTATTCAATTGATCACCCCTTCTTCTAGTTTCCCGATTGATGACTCCTAACACTGCATGTTGTGGAATGACGTTGATCACGTGACAATTTCTAATGAGTGACTGAGCAGACACACACACACATGTATATATATATATATATATATATATATATATATATATATATACATATATATATATATATGTGTGTGTGTGTGTATATATATAGTTATATATAATATATTCATATAGAGTATATATACATACATATAGACATATATATATATATATAGTTATATAGTTATATATATGTGTGTGCGTGTATATATATACATACATATAGACATATATATATATATATATATATATATATATACATATGTATATATATACATATATATATACATATATATATATATATATATATATATATATATATATATATATATATATGTTAGTTAGGAATCAATAATGTCGATTTCTTCACATGTTTCCACTTCCTTTTGTTGGGTAATTGAAAGGAATATAGTTTAGTCCACCAATGTATACAAACAGTTGTTGTTTCTTATCAAACTTATTTCGTACACATCCTGAAATTTGTGTATTTGTTTTACTCATTAGAAGAAAGAAGGTTTTAACCCTTTTTTTCCGCTTAGAGCATGCTTTATTGTATTTAGCCAAAATATTTCAAGGCGTTAGAACGACAACTATTTCAGACATATCCACACATAATAATTAGCAGCGTGTATTCGTCTTCTGTCACGCTGCGACGCCAGGAGACGTAGCTTAGACGAAATAGAATACAGTGTTATGTTGAACTTGATATATAGTCATTTTTTCATAGGATTTTACCTTTAGTTTGATTCAGGATAGGAAAAGTTGTACAACGTTATGCTTTTGATATTTTATAAGTACAATGCAATTGCAAGGTGCCTAATTATCGCTGTCATTTCTTTCAGATGACAAGAACAAAGTAGTTTTTCTATGAAACATAAGTTGATAAACCTGAAGATTAAAGATGTATTGTTGTTCAATCCAGGCACTTAGTCGAACAACGTCAAAAAGCTAAAAAGATAATGATTTCGCTGTCATTTATAAAATCAACAATTTGATGAAATGAAACCACTTGGTTCCATTCTGGTTCACCTGGACTAATAGAAAGGTATCGTATAAAAAAAAGATAGTTGATGTGGCAAAGCGCTTTGGAAATTAATCCAGTGCAGTACCTTCGTTGTATAGGTTATTATGAAAGAACAGCCAGGAAAAAGCCACTTCTTAAACGAGTCAACATTTTGCGGGGAAAACGGCGAGTGATTAGAATGCAGATAGAAAAAAAATTCATGGATATTTTGATACAGCACTAAAAAAGTTCATTCATTTTGCGTGTAATTTTTCCTTATAATATTCTCTGATTCTAAAGGAGCGTGCGTATATGTGAGAGAATGAGCATGTTCCTCTGGGAAAGGGGATTCGACATTCCCGAATGCAGTAGACACCCGTGGGACGCTGGAGGGTACACAGCCGGAGTGTAATGGAAAATAAAAAATCATACACTAGGAAATTAGTCCGAAGGAAACAATATAGAATTAACAAGATTTCTGTCTGATTCTTTTGCTTATCTCACAATTTATTAGGTTTCGTATATCCTAGACACAGAGTCAACTTGAAGCCGTAGTAATTGTTTATTTCCCTTGCAAGCCTCATATGTTTTTACTCGGACGTAGTACTCAGAGCCAGCTCTATTTTTTTTCCCTTCAGAACAGCTACGGCCCCACTCATTCAATTTAGGTATACGCGAATTTATGAGTTCGTCTTGTTGTAAATGAGATGTCATGTGATAAATTTATCAAACGTTCCTCGATGATAAACTTTAATTTAATGTACTTTCATTTAACTCATTAAAACATTGGACAAGATAGATGGAAAAGAATTTTTTTTTTTTGTTTTTTTGTTTTGTTTTTTTTTTTTGTTAATTATGTTATCTGAAAGTCCGGGATGAAGCCTAATCATTACAGGTCTGATTAGTGACTTGATAAAAACCATCACGTGATTAGGTCTTTTGGCAGCTTTCTGTGTTGGGGATGATCAGTTAAATATATTGGAAAAGAGGTGATCAACAAATAAGTTACTTCTCTCGCATTATGTTGGGCAGTGATCACTTGAAAAAAGTCAGAATCAAAAAAAATCATACTAAACGTGAGTTTTGCTGGACAGAGATTAAGGTATCGATTTAGCATAAAATCCCATGGCAAATTCAACACCCATCTAATAACTTATTTAGTGGAAAATTTTCTAAAGAAAAACAAAACAGAGAAACTGTTTTAGATGCAGAAATGTTCAAATTTCATCCATCTTCATTATCGTGGCCTGTTTACGTGAAACATACAAATATACATAAACCAGCCAGATCAACATAAAAACCGAAGAAACCTAGGCAGACTGTTCTAGTTGATGGTTTCCAATTAGAAACCGTCAGTCAAAACTATCAACTTAGTAAGCAGGGGTTTCTTCAGTTTTTGAATATTTCTGGCTGGTTGACTGGTAATGTATATATGTATGGATGTGTGGCACGTGCAGGAAAAAAAACTAATGTATTTTTTTTTTTGTTGAAAATACAACACCGGAATGAGTTTTCCGGTATGAGGTTCAATTTACAATGTGTGTTCATGCTAAATTGTTACCTTAGTCTATGTCTAGCAGGGTTGATGTCTAACCTTAGAAAACTTGATTTTCATTGATCATCACCCAACAAAAGGTGAACGAAGGGATTTATTAATTGATCATCCCTTTTCCGATTTTTTTCAGTTGTTTATCGAAAAACTGCTTGCTGCCAAAACAAACTGGTTGTGGTACGGTCTCTATTGAGTATCTAATTAGACCTGTACGAGTTTCTAATTAGACCTGTTCTACGAATTCTTCGGTATGAGATCGCGAAGGTCGTAATTGTCTCGATACGAAAGCTAAGAAACATGGAACTTACCATCTTTAACTCTTGGCTGCGAAATAAACAATTGCGGTGAATGCAGGGAATATCAAAGACAGAACATTTAACAAATGAGGAAGTTTTAAGGAGAGTAAGGACTACAAAGAAACTGTTGCTGACAATCAGAAAGAGACAGTCGGAATTTTCGGGACACATAATGAATAAAGAACGCTCCGAAAACTAGGCACACGGAGACTGCATGAAAGGAAAGAGAAACAAAGGTAGACGACAACGAATAAGCTACCAGAGAAAAATCGGTGTCAGAAGGAGTATGAAAAAGAGAAATAGGGTCCGTGAAGAAGCCAAAATTGCTGAGAGCAACATAAAAAAAGGAAATTGTCGAGAACCACGATCATACAAATCCTGGAAAGACAGGGTACATAGAGAAGAGGAATCTTTAGTGGCGAAGGACAAATACAAACGTCAAGAATATTGTCCTGGACACCTGATGCCGATAAATCATACGGAGTTTTTTTTCTACTTTACTTATAGATACATCATCGAACTGTGCCGACTAGTGTCAAGTTTTCCCGATCATTGTGGACTGAAAATAAATGATCACAGGTCTGGATAGTCACTCAATAGGAATCATCCCGTGACCAAACGCCTTTTTTTTTGTTGAGGATGATCAATTGAAAAAGTGGGAGAAAATGTTTTGATCGATGAATGGATGATGTCTTCCGCATTTTGTTGGATAACGAAATAGGTCCAAATCTAAAAAAAAAAATTAAGCTGAACAAGCGTGAAATGTAATCACAGGTGCCAATTTAGCTACTGTGATTCACTATTCTGGCAACTGCCACCGTTTAGTTTACTGATTGATTACGTCTGAAAGAAAGTATAAAAATGGCTATTATTCACTCCAAACTTTGCTTTCGAGATCGGAACTCTTTTTTTTTTGTAATTGACCTATTTCAGCCTCAGAAGGCTAAAGAAAGTCACCTGGAGGTTGGAGACCCCCCTTTTTGGAGGGGGGGGCAAATTGTTTCATAAGGTTTAATTTTGCGCCTTGGTGGTCAACCAGTGAGGGGGGTCAACTAGTGGGTCCTAGGTTACGTTGTTCATCCCAACAGTGTGCTTCTGCAGTCACAATCCCAAGACCGAAAGTTATGTGGAGCTGGTTGAGATTGAAATACCAGTGGAAAATCCTTTTAGGTAAGAAGCATTTATGAGAAGACATCTTTCTTCTACCATCGGTGGATAAAGCCTCAAATCGAGCGGCCAGGACGCCTCTAAATATGTGATTTTTTAAACGTAAATAAAACTATGCAAATTAATCCGTTGTGCAAGCGGACATGAGTAAATTTCCAAATACCACTGCCCTGGTCTCAAAAGAAACTCAGAGAGCAGTAAGTGATATTTCCTACACATCTCTCACATAAGAAATTGGAAAATAAAACTCACTACCCGGGAACAAAAATTGCATTGCTCGGTGTAATGAATTCAAATTACTCACCAGCTTGTGAAAGCTTACGCAACATAGCCTGAATATCATTTGATATTTAAAAACACAGAACAAAATGGCAATCCCAATATCTAATGTAGATAGAATATATAAATAGAACCCTTACTCTGGCTAAATTTGAATAAGCTATATCTGCCAGGTCTTTTACGTTTTCGGCTAGACTTCGAAGTTCATTGAGTTCCGCGATTAGTGGAATAGACTTGAAGGCGGCAAACACCCGAAGTGGCGTCACTCGATCCACATTACACTATTTTTGCCGTAAAGGAGTAGAGATGGTATTGGTGCAAAGTAAACGCAGATCTGAGTCGGAATTTGAACCCGTCTCTCCGATAACCATTTCCCTTGCTCCTAAATGTTTGGCCACGAGCATTTCCAAATTGAAAAACGAGACTTTCGAGTCAAAGACGCCATTCGTTCATGGATGAAGTGAACTCAGGCGGAAGTGATGAGAATTAAGTTGACTAATATTCTTCCTCAGGGAGATAATAAGGACATGGTAGGTGGGAAGAATTCAGATGGGGGTCAATGATGAGCCTACTTGGAGACAAAAACAAAACAACCCTGATGACTAATTTGATTTGTTTTTTCAAAGTCTGGTTTGTCACTCAATAAGAACTGTCAAGTGACTGATATATTTTGGCAGCATGCCAACTTGAGGTGTGACCATTTATATAAAAAAAAATTATGGGATCGCAACCATCGAAAAAAAATTGAAAACCGAGTATTCGACGAATAGATTACCTCTCTAGCCTTTTGTCGGGCAGTGGTTACTAAAGACGTCACAGCTCAAAACATGGATCCCCAGAGATCACATGCAAAACTGAGGCCGACGGAATACAAGATGGAGAGATGAACAAGACATTCAGAAAATACTGGCTCCGCGACGCTCATGATAGAGAAATGTGGTAGATCCTAGGGCAGATCTATGTCCAATGACGGACACTAAAAGAATGATGATGATGATGATGATGATGATGATGATGATGATGATGATGATGATGATGATGATGATGATGATGATGATGATGATGATGATGATGATGATGATGATGATGATTTCTCAAAAAAAGTTCCAAATTTTTAACCAAAAAAAAACAAGCGTGAATGCTACTTGACACAAACTTATTGATCAATTTAGCATAAACTTTCTTTGTAAATTTAGCCTTAAACAAAAACAACTTAGGTGGGAGGCATTATAAAAAAAAAACCCCATCGTAGATATGACAAGGAGTAAATGTTTAATATTTCCAACCTTTTGGCCGCCGTTGATGCAGTCTGTACGTGTGACACATACATAGATAGATAACCATTAAGCCAGGCAGAAAGACTTGAAAACTGGAGACACCTATGCTGAGATATTTCGTGACAGTTTTGGTTGACGGTTTCTCTTAACGCACCAGCTGGATTAGAGGCTAGTTTCTTTATCATATAGCAAAGGGTTTAATTAAAATATAATGCTTCACGAGAAAAAGGCAAGAAAATTGCAACTCTCAGTATTTGAAAATAGAATTATAATAATAATATTAATTGTTTTCCATCAAAATGTTCTAACCCCATTTTTCAATTCATTTTTTTCTATCATGGGGTAAATTTTGTAATTATTTAAATTGTTTTCGGAGAAGTCATTAGTTTTCGAAATCGTTTGCCAGGGGGGTATTTTTTTTTTCTGCCTTTTTTTTTGTGATTATGTCACTTATTTTTATAAACGGCATAATTGTTGTTTAGCGAAGTGGAACACTTTGCTGTTGGCAACTGCACAATGTTCCAAGGAGGATTTCGAGAGAAAATGGGAAATTTTACTTTTCTCTTTCGGGCCATTTATAAATACGCAAACTAATCAGATATACAATGTACAACAAAAGTTTAAGCATGTGAAAAAATCGAATAATTCCATTATCTGGAATAAACTCATTACTGTTTGTGATTTATAAGGCTGGTCATTTTATAGACACTGTCCTATTGTGAAAAGTCGAGCGGTGATCATGAGTTGAGTAGTTTTATTGGATTTTAATTATTGAATATTTTCGTTTCAATTGTGCGTTAATACCATGTACAACTGACTTAATACAGAGGGCTCAAAATTTTAATCTATCGATTTATGGTATTGTTAAATACAGTTTCAAGTTTACACGGTGCAGGGGAAAGATCCAAACTATCTGATTTCGAACGTGGTAGAATTGTTAAACAGAGCCAAGGTTTTTTGTAATGTACGCTATCTTAGCAAATAAACCGAAGTCAGACAGTTGTGAAATGTTTTTTGAGCGATCCAGATAGTAATGAGACCGATGGTAGGAGTGCTAGACCCAGGGAGATGTTGTGTCCAGATTAGAAGGCATTTATCAGAACACGTTCTCAAAACGTCAGTCACTCAAGTTTAAAGTTTTGTCATGCAAGGCTGTCCAGAAAGAATCCAGCTATTTCATATTAACGAACAAAAAGCTTACTTGGCGCTATAGCACCTTAGTCCTCTTCAAAGTATTCTCCTCACACGGGATCTCACACACTAATCCTAGCGTCGTTTCCAAAGTCAGCGAAGTTCCTTTTCGGGACCGCTGTCAGCTGCCTTTTCGTGTGCTCTTCAATCTCGTTGACAGTC
>OY735202.1:69168761-69178761 GCA_963457665.1 Thysanoteuthis rhombus | reverse complement strand
TATATATATATATACATATTATTGTGTCAGCTGTTTCGTTGTATTACAATTCTTCAGTGTGGCAAAAGACAATCCATTATCCCATCCAGTACCAGGATTAAAACCTTCGCTTCAGACCTGGAGGCCGGTATCCAACCGCTGAACCACGGAACTGGACAAAATTTAAGCAACATATCTATCTAACTTGGATTCCCCATCCACCAGAGTGATCTATTCCTATGGAAGAGCATTGCACACACATAGATACACACACACACAGGCACATATATATATATATATATATGTGTGTGTGTGTGTGTGTATGTGTGTGTTCGTTTACTTTCTATTGGCAATCAGGTTGGCAGAGTTGAGCACTCTCTGAGTGCTTCCAAGTTCTCTAGCACTTTGTACACTTTTTAAACTTTCTCACTTTCAACCATTTTTCTTTCTTTTGATCGTATTTTAGACTCGAATATTTTAACCTTTTTTCTCAAACTGTCAATCAAAACTGTCACAAAAACCATCAACATAGGTTTCTTTAGTTTTCAAATTGGTCTTCCTGGTTGGTTGTCTAGCTGGCTGGCTATATCACGCGTACATGGCGCTCGTGTAGAGCTACAGGGCTGAAAGCTTAATTACTTTCTCATTATCATGTACCGAAAAAACATTTTTCTTCATTTTTTTAATGAAAATCACTTCCTTTAAACAGGTTTGTAGTGGGGGATCAATGTGCGATGTGATTTTATGCTAAACTGGTCCCTTAGTTTGTGTCCGGTTGCATAAATGCTTGGTTTCTCAATTGAGACTTTTTTTAGTTATCACTTTCCCGACAAGAGGCGAAAGAAGTAATTCATTCATCGATCAGACTTTTTTTTCACATTTTTTTATTAATCATCCCAAACACAGAATGCTGCCAAAACATGTTGGCCACGTGACAGTTTCTAGGTAGAGACTAAACAGAATTGTTCTTCTTCCCAATTAATTCTTCACTTTACTTTCATCGTAAAAGCGGAGAGAATGTGCTTTTAAGTTACAAGGAAAAAATTTCCGTTTTTCAAAATATCAAATTCCGAATTCTGCCATTTCTTTCTTTCTTGTTCTCGTGGATTACGTTCTTTTTTTGTTATTTATTGTTTCTTTTTTCTTTTTTCTTTTTTAGAAGTGACGTCACCTGGAAATAATCTGGCCGGCATAAATCATGGCATCTTCGTCTTATTGAAAAGAACCATCAAATATTTAAAAATGATACCGAACGCATGAATTGGGTTTTAATCAAGTCTTAAGACTATCCCTCCTACCAACCTCCTGCCGTACACCCGCACCAAAAGCAAGAATTGTATCCTCAACTAATGGGCTCGTCTCATTAGTCACATTATTTAAAAATATTTTGTGCCGAGATTCTTCCTTCTTTTTTTTTCAATTTAATATGAGCATTCTCTTCATTTGTGTTTAACTTGGACGTGTGCTATAAAGGCATTGACAAAATTCTGGGTGAAATTCGGCCAATTCTCTCAACGAATCGCTGCCTCAAATTTTAATCTAAAACTCCCTTCCCGAAATTATTCTTTATGATGAATTAGACAGCATTTTAACATTCCCAGAGATTATTTTTTTAAAGTTGATTAAAAAATAATTAACTCTGAAGTTTCAAAAATCGTTTTTTTTTTGCTAAGATTTTTATAAAATTTGTCCGAAGAAGTTTTAAAATTATGATTTATGAATCAGTATGATTCGAAGAATAGGGACTAAATATTAGAAAGTGTTAATATAGGTCAATATAGTTTCCTTTTCAGTTTTTAAGTGATTCTGCTTTCTTGCCTGGCTATGTATGTGCAGTGTGTACAAACCGCACTAATGGAGCTGGAAGGATGTGAATTTGAACGTTTACACTCCATTATGTTAATAAAAAGCCCCCATCTTCCAAAAAATTTTTTATCTGGTGGTTCAATTTACAATGAAGTATTTTGCTAAAATGGACCCTTAATCTATGTTTAGTCTATTTATCTGAAAATTCGATTTTTTTTAGTGATCACCACTCACTCAAGAAGCAATAGTAACTTTTTTCATTCACCATCCCTTATTCGAATTTTTTAATTGATCACCCTAACGTGGCAAAAAGACGTTGGCTGCGTTCAAGTTTCTAATGAAGGAATAACCAGAACAGTCGTTTAAAAATTCTCCAATAGCCACAGAGTCGTATTTCATTACAAAGTTTTCTCATCCCCCTCCCCAGATGCCAGACTCGTGAAAGACCCATGCAAGGTGGGGTCGCGGCACACGGGAAGGAAGTGAAACATAGTGTATCATGGATTTGTCTTATAAGCAATGATAGCTGTAAACAACTACTCACCTGTCTCTGTACGGAACGAATTTGGCTTCGTGCTGCGGCCCGTTCACTCCTTGGGAACCCAACCCCAAACAAAACCTGCTGACCGTTCGTTGCATTGGTGCTGATAGCACAATTGCATCTGTCATCTACATCCTGACCTCTGCTCAACCCCACGGACTCCTGCCACTTCCTATAAGCAATGATGGCGGTGGGCACTGGACAGAGAAAAGAGAGAGACAGACAGACAGAGACGGAGAGAGAGAGAGGGAGAGAAATGGTCATGCCGAAGTCAGAATTTTCGGAGGGGTGTGTGTGTGTACGTGGGGATCGGGCCTGACTAGATTAGTGAATATTAGTCACGTGATCAGAGCGATTCGAGCAATGGACATTTAGATCTTCTTAAGGGACGGTCATGATGACAACGTTAATGACTGCGAAGATGGACGACAGACGTACAAATCGGACAGACACACAAATGAATACTTTCTACCCGACTGCCCCACCCTGTCCTGCCCGGGCTCTCTTTTGTCAATAAAAGGATCAGCTCTCATCCACTTCATCCACCTATCTCCATTTGTCGAAGGCAGAAACCTTAGATGGAAGAGTCCAGCGAAACCCTTGTCCAAAGACCTTTTGAAATCTAAGGTAGTATCCGGCCGACGGAAACAGCAATGCAAAGGTCAGGCCTTGGAGCATTTACTTCGTCAATAATCTTCCATGGCTTTTAGCTCATCCAATCCGAATTCGTTTCATGCGATTCAATTTTACTTGTGACATAAGCTTCACTGACAGTTTTGCTTTTCGATCACCTTCGGTTCGACTTCAAGGTGAGTAACAATAAGTTTCTACAAGAAATGAGATGAGCGGAAATATTCCGACCAGATCCAATCAATGATGAGATGCTTTATTCAAATATAATTTAACAGCCCGACTGAGACGTAACAAACAGAAAGAGAGGAAGGGGGGTAATGTTAATATACAAACACAAGATAGTTTTTTTCTCGTTTTTTTTCTCTTAATTATCGTATCACCTTAGCAGCACAAATTGCCCAACTCACCTTCAAATGGGCTACCGATTATTCTCTTTTTCTTGTCTGTGTGTATGTGTCTATCTATCAATCCATCCGTGCATGTGTGTGTTTGTGTGTGATTATATGCCTATCTATCAATGCTTCTCTGTGTTTCTGAGTGTGTGTACGTGTCTATCAATCAACCCGTCTATGTGTATGTGTGTGTGAATGTGCATACCTATCAATGCATCCATATGTGTGTGTGTTTGTGTTTATGTGCCTATGTGCATGTTTGTGTGTGTATGTGCCTATCTATCAATGCATCTATGTGTATATGTGTTTGTGTATGTGCCTATCTATCTATGCGTCAATGTGTTTCTGTGTGTGTGTGAGTGTCCGCACGCTCCGGGTCACGGTTTTAGGGCTACAACCTTGGAAATATGTATGGTACCACAACGTACCAATGTTTTTTTTCATCATTTTCTTTCAAGTGCTTTTTAGTATCTCTAAGGTCATTTTAGACCAACGATATCCGAATCTTTTGTTGTTGTTTTTGAGATAATCTTTGAAGAAGGATCTATTTGTTCAGGTATTCTAAGATAAACGATCTATTCTTCAAATATTTTTTCATGAAACTTTAGATAATTTTTTTAGATAAATAGTCCCAGTACACGTGCGGGTTTCGGTGATTCATTTATGCGATGTACGGATGTTGTAAATCATTATCATCTAAAAAAAAAAAAACGTTATGACTATTCAAACCTTCATCCGAATTTATTCGTCACTTTCTCTTCATTTTATCACAACATTTACTCTGAAGGGCAGCTGATAATCTGACTTCAACTACTATTACTTATACTGTTGTTGTTGATCTGTCAATTTAGTTTTAAATTTTGATGTGGTGGTTGTTCAATAATTCACAGAGATGATGATTCTTTTTCATAATTTACGATGTGTCAGTCTGTCTGTGACATAAGAAGCAGAAAGAGAGGAAGGGGGAAATGCAAAAGCATTAATGCCAAAAAGCTATTATGCCGTGCATGGACTGCTGATACTATAATAACAACAACTACTACTAATAATAATAATAAAATTAATAATAATAATAATAATGATAATAATAATAATAATAATAATAATAATAATAATAATAATAATAATAATAATAATAATACAACTGCTGCTATTGTTGTTAATGTTTCAACTTCGTTTTTTATGCAAAATTAATAAGAGAGTTTCAGTTAACAATACATTGGGTTAACCTTTCAAATTACTGTAAAAACATACTGTGCATTGGCTGGTATCAAATATGAAATTGAAGAGTCCAGCTGTGCGTCAAAAATTGTATTTCATCTTGTATATCCCGTATTCTTCTCGAAAAGTTTGGGATAAAAAAATCAACATGCGTGTTATGTATGGAAACAGATTTTCATACATATTTGTATACGTAGTTATAAACACTGGACACTGCACTTTGCTTTGGAAATTGAAACTCAATCAAAGGGTGCTGAATCGAGTATCCATAGCAGGGGTTTATGAATGCTGAGATATCGTAATTGAATATTTTTTCGCTGGCTTAAGTGGTCGGTTTTCGTCCTAAAGTGAGAAAGATGTATTTCGAATGATGGTTTCCAAAATATATATAGTACATTTACGAGAAACACTTGTGTAACACAATCTTGCTAAAGGTCAAAAAAGCTTCTTTAAAACAAAACAAAAAATGTTTTAGAAGGCGTTTACTGGAGTACTGATTTCACTTTTTAAGTCTGAAGAAAAAAAAGTTAGATCAGAAGCTCCAGAACACTCAAACACACTTTTATACAAAGGATAGATACGATCGACAAACTCAAATTCACTTGTGACGCCTGAAGTTGATGAAATTGCAATCATTTTCATTGAGTAATCTTTGGTTTGACGCCGGTAGGAAAACGGTCTTACATGGCTAAATGTGGCTAAATATCCACATGACGGGCTTTAGAATGTCTAGAAGTGACTGGATTCAATTTCAGGGAACTGTATAGCTAAAACTGTTATATCCACTCTGAAGACTCATACAAAGGCTCCTAAAAGTATAATTATACAACAACGCATTGATCTGATATTGACACAAAGATTAAATTAAAAGCCATTAATGTGTTTCCTTTTTAACATTCTTCATTTCATTCAAATTTCTCATTGTAATTGTTATAAAATATCATCTTAGATGATTGCGCTTTTGTATAGAACCATATGTGTGGTGATGGGTAGTTGGGGGAGGGGTTAACAAGGGTTGCAGGGTATGAACGACTACATCTCAAAAATGGTAGTTCAGTAAAACATCTGATATCATAACAAGGAAATTTGGAAATTAGAAGAAAAAAATATAGAAATAGCAACTTTTAGCCATTCAAAATAGCTGACTTAAAACGATTGTTTTCCTACCGGTGGCAAAACAAAGATGATCTTTTCATAGTATGAATTCTAGCAATAAAAAGGTGTGGATGGCTTAACAGTTAACAACACAATGTGATGAAATTGGCGGACCAAGTTCAATCTCCGGATAAGACTGTTTGACTTAACTGTACATCAAAGCCTTTGGGAAAAAGAAATGTCGACTTCTTTCTCCAGTTATAGGCAAAAAAAGTGCATTTGGAGCCCTATAGCCTGGTAATTTTGAAAAACTTATAAAAGTTCGCTGTAGACATAATAAGGAGTAAATGTTTAAATTTTCAGCACTTTAGATCCATTGGTTCGGCTTGTGTGAGTGATACATTCATAGCTGGCCAGCCAGATTGACTTAGAAACTGTAGAACCTATGTTGAAAGTTTTTGTGACAGTTTTGGTTGACGGTTCCAGATAGATAGATAGATAGATAGATAGATAGATGGATAGATATTGAATAAACTGAGATAGATAGATAGATAGATATTGAATAAATTGAGATAGATAGATAGATAGATAGATAGATAGATAGATAGATAGATAGATAGATAGACAGACTTTGATGGTCTGGAGTAGATATACTTATATGTAGTGTAGTCACTTGCAATCAAAGTATTTACTTACATTATGAAAAAAGTACTGTAAGAGCTATAAACCAGGGTTTCTCAACCCTCTCACCATGGTCATTTTCTCATAGAAATAATAAAATAAAAATCATGATGCTAAAGTGATATTCTGCTTACGCTGGTTACTCAGAGTAACCCTTTAGTTTGATTCTTTACAGCAAGATGGTCAATATTTCATGACAACTTGTTTAGAGCGGATATTTGGCGTTTCAGCACGACCTGCACGTGCTTGCATAAGGAAATGGCTCGATAACAAAAACAGAAGTTGATGATTTTCCACTCTTCGACGATTAGGAGGCACTTTCTTATGATTCACGACTGTACCGACTGAGAACTAAAGATGACGTATTTTTTATCTCTTTATTTAAAATCCATTTGTATGTTAAACTCTATCATCCCCCGTTAAAAATATCTAATATGAACATTTGTTGACCAAAATAAAAGAATGATAGACTCACGATCACAGTCAATAATAGAACAACCGTAGAGTCAAAATTGGGAGTCTTGTAAAAGAATAAATATGGTTGGAATGAATTTCTTTTATGACATCACTGGCGTTTTCCACAGGAAAACATCTGAAAAAGAGTTAATAACGTCTAGAAACATCTAGATTCTGAAGAATCTAGGTGTTATGGAATAGGACCGTCAAAATAAGGCCCTAATGCGACCATAAAAGCTTCTTTTTTTTTCAAAAATCGAAAAAAAGCATCTTTAAAATTGGACAAGTGGAGTATTGATGCCAATATTCAAGTCTCTAGACAAAACAGTATGACCAGGAGTGCTGGAAGACACAAAGATATGCAGATATCGAAAGGGATAGAACAATCCACCACCCTTGGTGACTACGGTGGCTTGATGTGAAAAAGAAGGAATGAAAGAAGGCAGAAAGTTGGGAAAAGAGAAAGGAAGAAAGAAATGGTGGAAGAAAGACGGGAAAGAAAGAAGGAAGGATGACAGAGAGAGAAAAACAAGAAAGAAATGAACTGAAGAGAGAGTTGACATCAGAAGAAAAGCAGACAGAGTTGAGAATTTTCGCTAAATATTCCCTGGAAAATAAACTAAACTAAAGGCAAAATTAAGATTGAATTCATCAAGCATAAAGTAACATAATACACTTCGTTATAAAATATTCTAAGTTACGTCATCAGACGTCACTGATAGACATGAGCTTGACATAATACAAAACACATTGCTAATAGATGGTTCCTTCCTTTAATTTTCCTCGCATTGCATTGTGGTACTTGTAGTTAAACCGTTTAATCAAACAGTAATGTTGCAACGAATTCGAAGAGAAAACAACGAAAAATTCAATCCTCTATTAGATAAATTGTGAGAATTTTACTAAAATCCAATAAATAGTTGATGTTTTGTAATCTAAAATTATCTACATGTATTTGTACTAAACAGGAATATAACAGCGGCAGCAGACGCCTCGCTCGTTTATTCACGAAATGTTAGCCAAGATTAATGTGTTAATCGTATAAAATTTAATTTTATCTTCAAAATCTTTATCTCATTGGTAAGACAAGATTGGAGAAAAATCTGAAAAAAAATTTTGTACACTTAGTCGAATCAAACATATTAAAAAAAAAAAACACATTAATCTTGGATAAAATTCCGTCAATAGACAAACAAAACATTTGCTGTTGCAGTAATTTTTCATTAGGAAATTTGCGAAAATTTCCAAGATCGAGATTTTTTTTTTACATTACTGAACATCAACGATTCATTGGATTTTAGTAAAATTTTCACTACTTATCTAATAAAAGACGGATTTTTTCTTGTCTTTTTTTAGTTCGTAATAACACTACTGTTCAATTCACTGGCTTGACAGCAAGTGGCACAATGCAATACGCGAAAAAGTAGAAAGGGGAACCGCCTATCATTATATATGTAGATGATTATTTGGTGCAGGTGGCGTAACTGTTACCACAAACAGAGCATGGATTCACCTTTCTTTTGGACAATATCATGGAAGTCGAGGATGGATTTTGTTGACTGGGCTTGAGGTCACTGTAGAGGTCAATTTAATGTCGTTCCATTGTCTACAAAGACAGAAAGGAAGCCTTCTTAATGATTATTACCAAGGCCGATAATGGTCTTCATCGCTATGGAAACAGCGATAATGCTGATAATGGTAGATGGTTGGTCACTGATAAGAATGATGCTCGCGACAATTATGATAATTGATTCAATCAGAATGAAAACAGGTCTGGTTAGTAACTCAAAAGAAAACCGTGACAAGGCAAACTTCTTTTGGCAGCGTACCGTATTCGGGTGATCAATCAGAAAAGGATGTAAATAAAAAAAAAAAAGGTGGATAAAAAAATTACTTTGCCCACTTTTTCTTGAGTAGTGATCATTGAAAAAAGTTCGTGAAAAAAATTTGTGAACACAACTGAGACAAAAACAAAGGGACCGATCTAACATGCATTTATATTGTAAAATAAACTCCCTGCTAAAAATTATTTTGGGAAGAAATTTTTAAAAAGAAAAAATAAATTCCTTTTTTTTTTTGGCATATTAAGGAGTGAGGGTTTAGATTTTTAGCTTTCTAGCTTCGTCGGTCTCGTCTGTAGCGCGACAAATACATCGATAGATAAACCAACCAACAAGTCAAACTTGTTTAAAACCGAGGAAACATATGTAGACAGTCTAAGTGACAATATTAGTTGACTGTTTCTAATAAGCCGCAGCAGACTGAAACAAGATAGATTGAATTCTTTTTCCCGAGGGAAATGCCAGTCTTGTTGTGGAGAACAAATTCTTGTAGATTAAAATCAGATAATTTTATTCAAAATCAGTCTCTGGCACATTTCTTATTAAATATAATGAGGTACCTAGAAAGACGCACCCGCTGTGTGATGTAAATCATAATGCCGCTGGTCGAGCGTTTAAACCCGAAAACTCTTTATTAGAACCAAATTAATGTCCAAACCAGAGGTAGGCAATGTACGACTCGCAGGCTAGGTACGGTCTGTAGTGGGATTTCAATCGACCTACGAACAAATATTTTGATACTATGCTTACTTTTTTATGCTTTCGTGTTTATACGTGTTATTTCAATAGATCAGACAAATGCCTTAAATGAAACGATTTGTGATCAAACTAAGTTCTTTGATAATAAATGACATCCTTGGTTAAGCACAAATAATTTTCTAACAAGTGCCATTCATTGATTTGAAGCATATACAATTATAAGTAGGTGTACATGAATAGATAGTTTCTATATTCGGAGTTTTACAAGGTAATTATCTGGCCTGCCGACCATGCAATGATACACGAATCGACCCGTAAAGGCAGAATGTTCAAGAAATATATTTTACTACAAATTGAACCTGATCACTGTAGCTGAGCAGTAGAGTGCGTGCCTGTGGTTAGATAGGTCATGGTTCAATCTACCGCCGAGTTATACCAAAGACTAATAACCGAGAGCTTAGATGAATATTTGATCCCGATTTATAATTAGGGTTATGTTACTATTTTCTGCATTCATATTTCGTTCTTTACACCTTCTTCTATTGCTTCGTTCAATTCACCACTGATTCATATTGAAGACTTTGAAAATGGTAATCAATGCCTCTACGCTGAGCACTCTGTGCAATGACTAGGACTGATTAACCTGTCCCCAGGGC